>CM076727.1:16084126-16442217 GCA_038501795.1 Pseudopleuronectes americanus | reverse complement strand
GTGAAGATTACTGTAATGAATGATCAGTTTTAAATTCAGACTCACTTGACCAACTCATCTCCAATCTCCTCCATCCAAGTTTGGACTGTGTCTGTAGCAGATTCATTGGTTTTAGTGGAAATTTGTTAAGGTTGTGTAGTTTATTAAATATTATACAAATCAAGTTGTGGCTCATTGTCAAACTGATCACTTTAAACAATATGAAAGGGGAAAGTTTGGAATATGTGTTGTGCCTTGTAGAGATTGTAAAAAACTTTGTAAAAATAATTGAATTTACAAAATTATGATTTTGGCTTTTACAGGAGTAGTTCAGTCAGCTTAGCATAAAGGCTAGATATAAAGGGAAACATCCTCAGGATTTGTCTATATATAATATTATAATTGAGAGCTTTCAATGCGATGCTGGACATTTTGCTTTTTAAACTTTGGAAAGAGCTAAACTAGCTGTTTGCCCCTGTTTCCAGTCTTCTTGTTTAATGTCTGAGGGCTTCAGCTACTTTACTCCAGACATGAGAGCAGAATTATTCTCCTCATCTAACTCTCTGCAACAAAATCAATATGCATGTTCCCATAATGTCAAACTATTGCTTAGACTTCACTGGGAAGAAAACACTCTCTGCATCCAGAACCTATAATGGACATCACATATACAATTTAAGTTCATCTTAGAGATTTTTTAAACCAACTATTCTAAAGTGCAGAAAGTTCAGAAAGTCAGCTTGTTTCCTTTGCTTGAATTCTGATCAGATCATAACACACCTTATCTCAAGGAATGTTACAGAGGAAGGTGAGGACCTCACAATAAAATGGAGATGCACCAAACAGTCTCCACCACGAACAAAGACTTGGCAACAACGCAGAGGAAAAATCTCCCTTTAAACAGGAAGGAGCTTCAGAGGGAACTGACGAGTGAGATAATAGAAGGAAATTCAAACATTTTATTGTGCCAGGAAATCAAGTGGCCGTCCTGAACGCGTATTTTCAATGTCAGATTTCTAAAGTCTGAGTTTTCCTCCAGCAGTCGGTTTCAAATGCAGCATCTGTTTGAAGTCCTTTTTCTTTGTAACGCTTTAGTTACCAACGATTTATTTCCCCAGAGGTACGTTGGCTGTGTGTTCAAGCGTTTCCCACAGTAAATCTTTAATCTTTTAAAGTTGTTTAACAAGTGGGTGTTCCATGTTCATGGGGGTTTTTATTTTCTTCCTCTCTCCCTCTTAAGGGCTGGAGAGATATCCTTCTTTATCCCTTTTGCTGATCCTATGCTGTGGTATATTTTTTTACAGTGCAGTCATCTCGGACAAGTGGTCAGTCAGTGTGAACACTTCTGTGATTTGTTGCCTTTAATGGTGTTTTGTGCCAGATTTACCGTCCATGAAATGTACAGCAGCCTGTGTGAACTGAGCTTTATGGTCTTTTTTTACGAACAAACAACAAAAACTGCATTGCTGGATTTTTCTTCCTGGAAAAGATGAAATTAACGTTTAACATTCTTTCGTGTGCTCTGTTTTCTCTGTAGGTCACGTGCAGGAAGGTTCATGGAGGTGCCACAGAGCTCATCGAGTGGGGAGACGGTAATAATGAGCAGAAGATTTCTCCCGAGGGGGCCAGCCCACGGATGCTCAACCCCCTACGCTTGTTTGCCAAGGGCTCCCCCGGGTTCAAGAGCACCATGAGGGAAATAACCTATTTACAGAACATGGAGGACTTTTGGGACTGGTTATCTAACCAGACAGATGCTCAGGGTGCACAGGCCAGAACTAAACGCAGGCCCATCGTCAAGACCGGCAAGTTCAAAAAGATGTTCGGGTGGGGGGACTTCCACTCAAACATCAAGACCGTCAAGCTCAACCTGCTGATCACGGGGAAGATCGTGGACCACGGGAACGGCACTTTCAGCGTCTACTTCCGCCACAACTCCACCGGCATGGGCAACGTGTCGGTCAGCCTGGTGCCGCCCTCCAAGGTGGTGGAGTTCGAGATCGCCCAGCAGTCCACGCTGGAGACCAAAGACACCAAGTCGTTCAACTGCCGCATCGAGTACGAGAAGACCGACCGCAACAAGAAGACGGCGCTGTGCGGCTTCGACCCGTCCAAGGTGTGCTACCAGGAGCAGACGCAGAGCCACGTGTCCTGGCTGTGCTCCAAACCCTTTAAAGTCATATGCATCTATATAGCTTTTTACAGTGTAGACTATAAACTGGTGCAGAAGGTATGCCCCGACTACAACTACCATAGCGACCAGCCTTACTCCTCCACAGGATGACCGAGCGGTTGTTAGTGTGCATCAACCTCCTGTTTTATCTTCAAACTATGTAAATGTCAACCTCTAAGCTCCCCGTCCCGAAATACCTAAAAACCTGAGATAAGTTGGAGGAGGTGCAGATTAGATTTCGGGGGATGGATTCGCCGCATTGCTACAAAACTTTTTGTACACACTGCACATGTAAACACTTCAGATAGTTAGGTGTCCAGGGACCTGGGCGTTAGGGGTTGACTTGGGATTCAGAGCTAGCTCCCCAACACTGAGTGACTCCCTCCCATCACAACAGCACATGTTCTCTACAGACCACAGGTATAATTAGTACGCTGTCCAGATGTTTCCTTCAAGGCACGACCAATAGGCACGCAGCCTCTCAGCTGGAAGAGCATCTCTGCCCATGAAGCATTGACGCCAGAGTTATCAAACAATTCCCTCACCTCATTTAAACAGTCAGTTACGGGGGTGAAATATTAAAAGAAGCATATTAACAATAATGTCTGAGAATTAACAAAAACTCAGACAATTGAATTGTTAGTCATTAGTGCATAAAGTTAAGATATCACCCATTTGAGGCATCACTACTTTTGACTGATAGGTCAAAATGATCTCTTCATTGTCTTCAGAGTGGAGCTCACTTCCAATTGTATCTGTGAAACCCAGCCCAGGCAGGATAGCCTCTTTAATTTCAGATTAGTTTGATTAATGGGTATTTTTTTCAAGTAGCCTTGAATAATTAATACGGCCTTCCAACCCGTCTCTTATCCCTGCGATCTGTCTCTTCTCGGGCCTGAAATCAAGTGAACTGATCCACTGAACCAAATCTAAGTGAAGACAAAAGACAAAATAAATTGACCCGACAAATCAGATCCAAAAGCATGAGCATCAATAAATACACAAACATATGTAGGTACCCATGTATGCTGCCTTGTTTGCTTCTCGGGAAATGTGTTGGGTTTTTCCTTCTGCTGCAATCGTCATACGGCATGTGTACGCTAAACTAGCCTGAAATCTAACATCTGTGTTTGCAGGATGCACTTTGAGGCATCAACCTGCCGCGCCTGGGCGCCACAGTGGATTAATGTCGGGAGAGGCGGGGGTGGCGGGGGTGGGGGGGTTGGAGGGGGATAATTGCAGGACAGGTGGATTTAGTGAGTCTGGCAGACAATTATCAGCACTTTGTCACGGCCCTGCCACAAGCCCTGACATTACCTGTCTTTAATAGGCTTTAATTAGCCTGGGAAATTTCATTTACTTAACACAGAGAGTGCGGAAACCAAGAGAAAAAGAAAAAAGACAAAAGTACAAAATCCGTCTGGAATTTTAATGAGAAGTGGGACTACTCGATTTGAAAATGTCAGACATTTCCCAAATGTACAGCAGGCTTAAAAACTGAACAACTTCTGTGTAAAAGTGGATAACACCCCCGTCTCGTAGTAAAACGGTTTAATGTGCTTTGACTTTGCAATTACACATTTTTAAAAGGTTTTGTGGAGAACCATCAACACGTTAAATGCCATAAGTTGTTGTTTGCACACATCCAGAGATTAGTCGAGGGCTTGGACTAATCACATGGCAATTATCTCCGTCAGTTACTTTATTCGCTGTACCTCATGCCCCCCCTCCGTCTGCTGTAAATGACCCTGTCACACAACACATGTGGTGAGGTGTACGGAAAAGGAGATATTTAAATCCGAGTTGATATATGTTGATGTTTTAGTTCTACTCCTTTGTGTAAATGCTGTGTATTACCGTGTAACTCTAAAAACTAAACGTGTTTAATTATGGCTTCAGAGTAAATGATGTCAATTTGTTCTGATTTATTTTTTTCCAGAGAAAAATATATCAATGCGTATACTTCTCCTTATTTTCAGTGTTTGTTCAGCATCATCATGTAGATAATCATATTTATTGCTACTAGTCATAGATTGCTTTGAGTTCCATTTTTGTAATCCTTGCAAATTGGTCCCATTTTGGTTTCTTGCTTGCTTAATCTTGTTTTAAACGGTTCCCCTGTAAAATAGAAATGAGCACTGCTGTGTGTATAGTGTAAGTACAAATGTTCATTTTGGAATACTTGATTTCATAGGGGGTTAACTTTTGTTAAAATGGAAATTGTAAAGATCAATTCAGGTTTTTATGGCATTAAACCTTATTTGAACTGGGCTCACCGCGTGTTGTCACAGTGAGTCAGCTGCAATCTGTCGGCGCTCACGCTTGTCTCGTTTCATTCCTACAAGGACTTCTCAACAGGATAAACACGGCATTTTAAGGGCTACATTTCAGTGTAGCTTTTTAATGGGCAATAAATCTATGTCCACAGGCGCGGATGATACCAGTGGTACACCTCAGGGAGCACATCCATTTTTTTCCCGCAGCCATCAGGGACAGGGGTCTTTTCATTCCCTTCCATTACTCTTATCTGATCAGGGTGAGGCGCCTACTCCTTAAGGCATCAAGTCACACCAGGCTCTCCCCTCGCCACCCCATTTAAATCCTAAAACTAAAGGAAACTAAGAGGAATGTTCACGTATATTTCAATTTCCAGTGGAGATATTAGTAATTATTTGACAATCAGATAATAAATGACTTTCTCTCCGTGAGGTAATTACCCATGTCAAATTGATCCGACAATTAACAGCAGTGATTAACATATGCAGAGCTACAATTTATCACCAGTGGTCAGTTACTGGCTTGGTGGCTGAAACTGGTCTGAGAGGCAACAATAAAAAGGGGAAATCACTGGAAAGACAAAATAAAAGCTAAATTAAATTTCACCGCATGTCAAAATGCATCATGGAAAATAAAAGGTAATTTACTTAATAGAATAAAGCTCAGTAAAAGCAAGTGGTTAATATAATTTTCCTTGGATGCAGTGAGCAGCATAGAGTTCCTTTTCTCTCTAGTTCGGTCCCTTCTCTGTAAAGTCAGGGCACCCCAGTTTCATTTTGTTATTTAGACACATCAGACACACATTCACGATATCTCTCTACCAAGCCCATTGTCTTAAGCTTAGCAATCCCGCTTCCTACAAATCCAAATGCAGTTTTGATGGTGCCACTGCGGGCGGCTCGGCTTTCAAGTGCTACACTTGGTTGAGGAAGGATGGAGAGGCGTCCTGAAGCAGAGATGGTATCAGGTATTTCACTCGGATCCGTGCCGAGCGGGGCGGACGGGGGATCGGCGAGCTGCTGATGAAGACGTCTCTGCTCCAGCACTGAAAGAGCTGCCTCACGTTCACTTTAATTAGAGCCGGTGCCGAGCGTTCACACATAAAACAAGTGTGTCGGGATAAAGGTTCAACACCGAACACGCGGCTGCTAATGCGGTTTAAGCACATTTTCTTTTGATTATCACTGCGCTGGTGTTTTCCCAATCCTATTTAAATCCAGTGGAGGACAAAAAACAATGTCTGCCTGACATCCACATCCATTAATATGGTCATTAAAATGAGACCATGTGGATAATAAGCACCCTCTCTCGTACACGCGTCTCTTGTCACATCGAGCTCAACAGCCTCCTGTTGCAAACTAAATAAACAAGCTTCAGGTCTCTTCAGACTGCTGGAAAATGTTTTAATGGGTTAATGCAGGCATCCTTGCAGACAACAACTTCATCTTTTTTGCTTCCAAATAAAAAGTGGTTTCAACATCTCAACACGACGCTGAATGATGAGTAATATCATGTAAAAATGATGCTACTCTTTTAATTTACAAAATCCTCTGAAGTGTCGGTCACACCACGCTACATACAAGACGGACTGAATAAACATGACAACCCCCCCCATTCAAACACAGAATAACATTGCCAGTAGAAGTGATGCTCAGCATCCTACAGAATACCCAAGCATGTTAGAGGAAATTTTTGCACATACTCAATTCATTTAATTCTGCTCAAATATGTCAGATAGTTGCAGAAAATAAATTGTTAAAAACAAAAATTGGACACTTTCTTTGACAATAACATGACCATGCATTAGTCTTTCCACTTTGAGTTAACCACAATATATTGAGAATATATATTTGCAAGTTGGCAATATTAAGGAAAGAAATTCTGAAAAATTTAATCTATAACGGTTCACAGACGCATGATCTGGAATATGCCATTCAAATGGGAGACTGAGTAAATACTTCCATATACTTCCAATGTTTTAATATATTAGGGCCAAGGTACAGACACGTTCCTGTCTCACATGAATTATTAGGATTGACACTGGGTCTTCATAATGGCAGATTACTTTTTCCCCCACGAGTACGCAATAGAACTGACTTTCTTGTACACTGGTCTTCTGAAGATGGTTCAACTGTCATTTACATAGAAATGGTGCCATCAATATGGGGCATACACATCTTTTAAAAAGTGTAAAGAACTGACCTTGCACTGAAAGTGTTCATGCTTTTTAATGTCTAGTCACAAAACGGGCTAAACATTACAAATATATATAATATTTCCCATTTAGTTAAACCTTTGTTACGTTCCTATAGAACTCCATATCAAAATGACTATTCATGGGAACTAGTGCAACCTGGAGGAGGCCTGGTCTTTGTGACAAGGCAGGCACAGAGTAAAATAGACAAAGTACTCTAGAGCAGCTCCAGAGCAATGGCAGATATATTAAGGCCATTTTCAAAATTACAGGAAAAAAAACAGTAGCAGACGGCTTGACTTGTTACCCCTGCGCCGAAACAACGTTCAGCTGGGGAAGCAAAGCAAGCAAGCAACACTGATCCAACCGCTCTTTTCCCTCAATCCATTGATGTCAGTCGTCCAACGTGCCAGCCTCCCCGCGTTCCTGGCCAGAAAGCTCCACTCTCCTCTTTTCAAGTGTGTTCAATTTTGGTGGAAATAAGAGTGGCACCCTCGCTAGTCCTTCCTTTATAAACCCATGCTTCACACCTCCAGCAATGTTCTGGGGCACAGTCAGGCAGTCAGGACTGTTTTAGACGCTTCCTGGGAAGACCAAAGGGTGGGCACTGTGCTGAAGCCAGGGCGCGAAAGGCCTCTGCAACCAAGTGAGGATGGGACTGGATCATTGACTTCCAGCCTGCAGTCTCCATTATATCTGTAGCATGACTGTAAGCACAGGGAAAATGAAGTTAACACTCAGACGTACCAATGTGCACATTAAAAATCAATAAACATAAATGAGATCGTAATGACAGCGCCAATAAGGGGGACTTGATTTGCGAGTTGCATGGCGAAACTTGAAAAGGGCCATTAGTGCTTTATGAATGTGCATAGGTTGAAATGAATGGGGGATTAGAACGTCTCCGCGCGGTGAACACAACCGAGACGGATGCAAGCTAAACATTTCAAGGTGTCCTGTAATAACACACTTCATCATCTGTAAGGAAAAACTTCCCGTAGCGACCAGCGCCTTTCTTTTTAAAATTCGACAAATATATAATAATATTTCCACAGTTTATGCAGGTACGAGTCTATTAATAACTTGGATACAAAGATATGGCGCTTCAAGCCGAGAAGGCAAATAGCACTCTGTCTGCCTGGGCTAAAACAATGAATTCTAATGCATCTGGTTGGCGGAAGAGATAAGAGTGTGTTATTAATCTTGTGTCACATATATCAGCTAATTACATACTTGCTATTCCAGTTCTTTCCATCTTTACAGCCCAGCTGTCTCAGGACACTGCACCTATGGCAAGGAGATAAAAAGGTAAGCATTCAGGGCTGGTAAACAGAAATGGCAGCAGGAATTTATCATTCCAGGTTTGTTTTTTTTCCTGCGATACTTGCCTGTTGATAAAATCTATGGCTTGTGCTTTGAGCTGCTCGGCACTGTGCAAGTCTGCTAGGATGAGGGTGTCGGCCACATTCTCCACTGAAAGGCTGTTGCACAAGGCCTCTTCGCACATGACCTTTAAACGCTCCAAAGCGTACTGGGGGGTGGCGGGTGAGGGGGGGTTGGGGGGGACACACAAAAAGCAGCGGTTACATCCTTGATTCAGAGTGGATGGTCCACGATTTGAGGGTTTGTCTCAACTACTTTGGAGTAAAAAGAAAAACTACACATGCAATCTGTTACTGTTATATATATATATTTTTTTATAATTATGCCTCGACTAAAAATAGCGTAGAAAATGACCAGGGTTCAAAATGCCCAAGGAGCAGGCTCATGTAACCTCCACTGCAATGTCACAAAACCAGAGGTACACAGTTCCACCACATGGTGTACACTTAGTGATGTGGAGGGAGAATCAAGGTTGTTGCCCAGTATTCTGGTTTTTCTACTACATTTAAGTTCATCATACAATTACCCTCAAAGAGATTAAATACATTTCAAAAAGGTGACAGGATTATAAAATAAAACAACTGCAACATAATGTGTACATCCACTGACCACATAACATCACATATAAAAGAAAAAAGGGTCGGCACTACAAATCAAGTCTATTACTTGACATTCACCTCTGGGAATTGATCCATAAGATATTTTATAACAACATAATTCCTTGACTATAGTCATAATCTATATGGTTTCATAACCAAGATAATAGAAGACTTTTTAATTATTCTCACATGCATACAGATATAACATCACTGACTTCCTCATTAACTTCTGCTAACTTGAATTAGCACTTATCTAACAGTAGCTGCAGAAGGTGATTATATTATACTGTTGTTAGTATTCACTGAAACGCTGCACTCAATGTAACACGTTGATAATGTCCATGAGTGAAATGAGTCAAATTAGTAATAAGCTAACCATCTATGAGGTTCATGTTTATCCCTAACTATATCATTACTGTTATGTATATTAATACAAACTTCACATCATTTAATATTTAAAAAAAATCTAATAAGCAACTGAATACAAATTCACACATGAAACTCAGACCAACTGTTTTGAAGGAAACTGCTTAGCTGTTTTTCTTTTAAGTGGGTGGTAGATATTTAGAAAAAATATGAACTTAGGTTTAAATGTCTTGCAACTTACTTTATCTGCAGCTGCCAGCAAATTGTCGGCCATCTTCTCCAGGTTTGGGGCTTTTCCTGTATAGATGAAGCCCATCATTTCCTTAAAGACATCTGGATCCACGTCACTGATGTCAACGCGGTTCTGCAGATGAGACAAAGGGTAACTACGTAAGAGCCCAGAAACTGATAGCACATCAATGAATGAAGAAATGTGGCATTGTGCTATAGTGATAAATGAAATATATAAAAGGAGCAATTATAACAAGTTCTTACCTTTTTACTTTCTTCCATTTCATGTTCAAACATAGCATTAAAGACAGGAGACCTCGCTGTAAAAAAGAAGGGCACTCATAAATGTCATAACCGGTAAACAGCAGCATTGATGAAACATTATATAAAAAGGAGACAAGTATCTCAAAGAAAGAAATCCACAAAACATGAACTATTTCATTATTACTGCTTTCAAATCTGTCGAGTGGCCACTTTGTCAGCTTGCCCGCATGTCTAATGGAGACAAGCGGGAGAGGAGAGGCAGCCTCTCAATCTTCTGGATCCTACAATCATCTGGATCAAGCAGGGCCACGCAGGGGTAGTGGGGTGGATTAGCTCCAACTGCAGAACTAGGGCGTTACAAATGAAGCCAGAAATTCAGACTGTCTAGAGCCTTTCAAGGTGATTATGTCTCTTGCCGTGAGGCCATTCAGAAGAGACATGGACGTGTCCTGTTGGACCCAGTGTGGGGGCCTCTGTCTCGGGAGCTACTTTATAAGTTTAGTTTTGTTCTTGTACGACTGGTGCTCTTCATTTTGTGTATTTCAAAAGTTTCAGGCGAGTTGAAGCAATCTGAGTCACTCAAGAAGGTGGAGGGTTAAAAAGATTTTAATATCTCAAGGTTATTTAATCATATCAATAATAAAAAGAGGCCTGTGCATTCAGGCCATTAAGACCATTATCGGATCAAGTAGAAAATGGCCTTGCTAGGGCTTCTTCATATCTACTAGTCATGTGATCAGTTGACAGGTAAGCAGTCACGTGATCAGATTATATGCAAATAAATAAATAACATGCACAACATCTAAATATTCAGATAGCTAAAATGTTTAGGTATCCCCATTTAAACCTGGGTGTTGTGTAGCTTTTGATGTATATATAACCGTAGCGATTCCCTTTTTGAAATACGTATTCTACACCGTCTATGCCTGACATCTGTAGCGTACAATTACCATGGTTAGCCTCCTTGTAATGAAGTGCCAAGGGGTATTGATGGCTGTCACTTCTTATTGCATGTTTATGTTCAGCCAGTCGTGGCTTCAGTTTACATTCTGTTCACCCAACATAGAAACACCAACATGGACACTCAAGATTATAAACCACAATGGAATTGGCCCCTTGAAATTGAACTGAACACCTTTATTATAATTCATTCTTCTTTTTGCAATGGATATTTTTTTTTAAGCATTTTGTAACCTTGATTAGATAATTGCTCTACAAATAACGTTATTATTATTATTCTGATTCATATTATTACCTGCGAGGATGGATTTGTGGGCTTTGAACTCCTGCCCTCCCACATAAAGGCTGCAGTCTGTGAAGCGTGAACACTCCCATAGATTCCCTAGGTCGTCTGACAGCTGGCACTCCGGTACCTTCAGCATGTTCATGTTGGACTGGCCCGAAATGTTAACCGAGTCCTGGACAACGCTGACCTGTGCACAAGAAGCAAGAGGGTGTGAAGGACACACTAAAGCAGCCTCATCAAGACTTAACCGTCTAATGAATTCACCAGAAAACACATCTGCACACTTTCTGCATTGAAGGAAAATCTTTTAGTTTTAATTTGCTCCTTTTAAAGAATACGTTCAATGAACCTGCAGTGGGAGGAATTCTTGTTTGTGAACCACTTGAAAGCAAAATTAATTAACTCTGCTCTGTGAAAATTGGCAGTTTGTCTTTAATTTGAATGTCATTTGTTTGTCCCAGGCACCAGCTTCCCAGAAATTGTCAAATCTTTCTGGAACTGCTCTTTGACGCACACAGTATACAGCCAATTGCATTTTCATCAAAATTCATCGAAACTTCATTTAACTTGTCCCATGAAAAACAATCTGGGAGACGTTTATTCTCCTTGACACACTGAATTCAATTATTTCCAGAACAAGCATCATTGTTAATGATGGGAGGAGGAGGAAGCATTTCACTTCCTTAGGTTAATACAGTTTGAAGTAAATGCCATCAGAAGGTTTGTAGTTTAATGGTATCAAAGCTCCGGTGGAAATGCACAATGACAAGAAGCAAAGGACTCGAGCCGTGATCGACTTCAGGCAACACCCGGTGTTTAAATACTTCAGTACAACAATGATCTAGTTTTGATGCCAAAGATTCAATGCAACTAATCAATGATTTTTCAGCCAAGCACAACACAATCCCCACTTAGTAACATTATACTTGTACACAATAATGAAAAGAAGTTAAACAGAAACATTAAAACAGTCGAGCTTCAATGAAAAGAAACACTAATGTAATTTTGATTCTGTCAAACTTTCCAGCAGCACGGTTACAGAAGTAAAAATCTCATTCAATTTCTGGAAACGAGATTTTGAATATCAGCCATAAAAATTGTAACTAAGTCTGCAGCTTTGTGCCAAGTCCTCATACAACCATAGCTTTGTGAATTTGCATCTACGGTATAGAACCTAAAAAAAATACACACACACGCACGCTAATGTCCACTCAGGATGGCTTTGCATGCTAGCATCCTCCTTTTTCATAGCAAAACAACATCACAAGGCAACAAACTGGCTATTCTGATTGGTTAAGAGGGCACACAACAGGTCCAGCTGATAGTTAGCACCCTTAGATTAATCATGAGGCAAACTACCTCAGACAGCTTATGAGCTTCTGTAATGTAGTTTTGAATTCTAACGGTCTAATTTGAATATGAAATTTACCAACAATGAATGTAGCCCAAGAGGCTACAAGCTAGTTCATAGGTTTTCTGTCCCGTTATATTCCACTCGGGAGCACATGCTGTGTCAAGTGCAGTACCTCATAAAGTTCAGTTTACTGGTCCACTGTTGGGTTCAACATCAAAATAATTTATCTTCATTTCTATTACATTTGATATATATAACAGCATTTATAAGATGGTACTTTTGTTCGCAGTATTTAAACATATCCACATTCAAATAAGAGAACGCCAATTTGAATGATCACCTTCCCGATCAAACATCTTCTAAAATTAGCTACCAAGGCCACAGGGCACAGAGTCCCATTTCCATGTCAAAAATATATTTGTATAAAAGGTTCCACGTGGACAGGGTCATCACAGTGAGAAGCTCTATGTTAAAAGCAAAGCAACACTTTAATAATTACCTCACAGAAGAGGGTGAGCTTGTCATCTGGTAAGAGTCCATTGGCTTCATCCAGGAGGAAATCTCTCCTTATAAATTTTTTGAAGCCCCAGTCTTTACCTTGGACAAATCTGTATGCTCTTTGGCTTTCTGTAACAATAGAACAAAACAACGCCAAGTCTTACTTGCCTGCGAGTTATCAAGTTAATAAAAATGAGATTAAAAAGAAGAACAAATATACAGAGTGAGTTGATGTGGTGAACTTGCTGATAGCTTGTACTCACCCATTGCTTTTGTCTCCTCTCTTTTAGCATTCAACAAAGAAAACTTGAACTTTGCTCTGACTTCACTTTTTGGACAACTAACAAGAAGTAAATACAGTGACAGATAGTCTTTGCTTTCATCATCAAGTCCCTTTGGGTTGACTCGCAGACACCTGGAAAATAAAGAGACGCCACTGCACAATAGTACACTTTTTGTCAAAATAGCACTGTGACGAAATTTGAGGAGTAACGTTCTCTTTTTGTTTGAGGAACTGTAGCTATCTTTTCAAAGGTCATGTTTGTGTTGGGTGAAATTCAGGGACAAAGAATTAAAATAAATAAAAAATTCATTCAAGTATTGACTTGAAATTCCAAAAATCCTGAAAGCCTGTGTTTTTCCACTTGTCAATTCACTTATCAGCCTCAGAAATTCTGCAAATAAATAAAACGCCAGTGAGATGTTTAAATTGTGTACGAACCATTTCATTTTGTCGTTTGGACCAGAAGAGAAGGTTGAGCTCTTCAAGACTTCGCCCATTTCTTCTCTGCAAAAACTAAAGTTGTTTATGGTCCACATGTAGGAAAACTTCACAACTTTGACCTTGGAAGAAAAAGAAAACACACACAGAACCGTCAGAGCAGACCAAAGCTTTGTTTCATTTTTTAAATTCATCATAAGTGTTTTTACTTTGTTAAGACAGAGGTAACAGACATGCTCCTTAAATGATCCGAAGGGGCTGTATGTGAGAAAGCAAATATCAGAGTCGGTTGCTGTGGACATTCTCCGGAACTGATAGTCCCCTTACAAAATGTCCGAGTGAGCCCTTGTGAGGATACAGTGGTAAAATGTTCCTGAAAGTTCACAGCGAACGAGTGGGCGTGTTGATGGCGGGTTTAGCATGCGACAGTTAGACAAAAAGATAAATAAACGAAACAATACAAATTATTGTACAATTATGTGATTTCCACAGCAGAATTTACACATTATGTCCTGCCTTCTACATGCGGAGAGATCATGTCTGGAAACAGCTTTAACAGGTAGGACTTTAGACGCTGTAACTTCCACCCTAGATTACAATACTTGAATTTTACCAAAAATGTTTCTTCTGCCACAGTGAGAATAAACAGGTATAAATAGTAAAATAAACAATGGCTGAATTCCATTTAGCTAATGTTATTGTTCATGCTGACTCACTTTCACACCATCTTGTGTGAGTTACACTTGAACAGACTCATTGTTATTATTATCAGTAACTCAACATCAGAATGCTGTGAAAAGACCTGTCAAATAAAGAGGGGGAAATAAAAATAGGTGTATGAGTTAGGAAGGAACCAGCAACACTCAGGGCTTTCCCAGCACTATGAAATGATCCAAGACTTATAAAACCTATACTTAATTTGTATTTCAACTATAATGTGGTATGTTACATTTGTGTACATAACATTATACACTGATTTACATTGTGCCCGTACCTGTGTGTAACACCAGCTCTCTGCCACAGGTCCACTTGACATCTCCCCAGGAGGAGGAGGGGTGGGAACCCGTGACATCGCCGGCTTTGGAGTACCACTCACTCGCGTCCTGAAAGCACTGTTCATTCCAAGAAAACAAATAAGAAATCAAAAGCATGAGTTTTAGTAATAAGATAAATCACTCTCTGTGAAGGATGACTGGAAATGCTGGGACAGAATAAGCCTGCAAACTAAACAAACCAAATAAATTTCAGTGGACTAAATTCTCATTGCAGCGTATAAAATGGTGCATTATACTGACATTACTTCAGGAAATGTACAATGTATTTCTGACAAGATTTGCCACTCCCATCTATGTGGCCACATAAATGCACATCCTCACAGCTCTTCTCCACATCAGCCAAAGAAATAAATGTGAAGTCGACCTATCAAATGACATATTGCATACCAGAGAGCGGGGCAGCCTGGGGTTCAAATCAATCAATATCGTGTTACACTTGAAACTTTAGAAAGGCAATCAAAAAGTAACCACACTACAATGAGACTGAAACTGTTTCAAAAAAGGTTGAACGAGAATGAAAAGAACGAGCAGATCAAAACTGAAATCCTCAAGCGAGGTGAAAAACTAAATTTCTAGTTTGCAGTATAATCATGGACCCATAACTTCACCAATTAAAACACTGTCTTCAAATCACTGTACTGACACTAAAGCTGTCTGTCTATTCCTGAAACAATCACTTTCCAAAAAGAATATTGGACCAATACAACATCCTTTCTCTTCAGATCAGCAGAAAACTCTCGGCAGACTTTTTTTCTAGTCATTTGGTGGCTTGAAAATGTGCCTAAGATTTATAATTGTAGTGGAAAAAACCTGGCAGAACTTTGGACTGATGATGTCAGTCACTGTGATGCAGCTAAATGTGAAAACTCAGTGCAGTTTAAACTCAAATGTTTTAATCTGCACATTAAGCCAGATGGGGCAGTCGGCTACTCACAAGTTCACTGTGCCACCTGAGAGACATTCTGTTACACTTGTGTTTTTATATGCAGATTCTCATAACTTGAATATATTCTCCATCTGTATTGAGTAAAGCCTCTGGGATCCGAGTGTGGTGATGGTCTGACTCATTTTGTAAATACCCAAATGGAAGGAGGACACAGGGATTGCAGCCAAAATCATTCCACTGGAAACACAGTGGAAAAACAACTGTCTCATGTCACGCTGTTGACTCACTGGTGAGGTGAATTGGGTTGTTACTAAACAGCATGATTCACAGACTTGGCCGGCACGTCTCTGGAGATAATGTGGATCAAAGCAAATGTGGCAGATTGTTTCTAGTCATATTGCGCCATTTCTCAAAACCAAAACATGCCAATTTCATTCACTCAACCAGCGAGAGTGATGTGACAGATTTACACCGAAGCCAAAACAAAAACTGGAATGTTCACAAAGACATTTGTTTACATAAGTGTTTTTAAATTCCCTTTTAGTGTCAGCACATTTCCTTTTATCTTTCACACAGTGAAATTCAAGTCAGTCACTGATTCAATAAATTCATCACAAAGAAGTGACATCGGCATCAGCCAATCCCTCTAGTATGATTAGTTTGATCAGCGATCTCTATAAAAGCCGATCTGATCAAACAAAACAAACAACAAACAGCTGTCACTCAGGAAGTGCAACTCTCAGCGATCAGAAGGAATTGAGATGGCTCATTCATCTTTTCTTTCAGTAAATACTTGTGTATTCTAACTTTTTAGTTTTTTTCCCTCAGAGCTGATGGTGGAAATAGCCACAGAGTGAGGCATCTTACTTCTCTTCTCCTCTCTGTTTTGATTTACACATACGCAGTATTTTATTGATTCCACAGGAAGGTTAAACAAAAGTTGCCCTGCCAAAAATAAACAGCTGTAATTTGAATTCATGATACTTTCTCAACCCTTGATTTTATAATATGCTGTTGACATAGTTAAATAAACAAATCATGCTACGTGATACAAAGAAGGCTTTCAAATTAAGACCAGATCGCTTAGACCACAACCAGCAATACATCCTGAGCCACGTTGAAGGATCGTATTATAACCAGATTCACTTTTAAATTGTGCACTTTTGAGAGAAACTTTATGAACTTTGGGAAACACTGTCTACAACCAATTCTTAATTAATTGAGCCTTCTTGCAAAGGTTATACATGAAGTTATATTTTTTTATTTGTATATGAATGGGGAAGAGAAATCCGACCACAAGTCGTCACTTGGACCACCCAAGAGACATAAACACGGCCATACACCCTGTGAACGGTATCAGACGATACTGCTTCAAACTATCGGCCCCAAAAATCCTGATAGGAACACTTAAGTTTGACAACTAACAAATGAGGAGAGAAGGTCTAAAAAATAACTGTATCCTTACTTAAAAATTAAAACTCCTGCTTGACTTGATTACCCAAAAAACTGAGATGTCTCCAAGATGAGATGACATGAAGACATAGAAAAGATAACACTGTAGGAAATAGTGTTCTTCTCCAATATCTTTCTCTGAAGTTAACTTATTTTCTGTGGGAGTGTCAGCAATGTAAATTAAAAAGAGTTCAGCGGGTGCAGATCTTGGTGGTAGTAGAAAATATTCACATCTGTACATATACATTAATGTGCTATTGTGTGTATATAAATATAGGAGCTCTCATTCACTTATCATCTGTATTTCCAATATTTAGGTTGAGGCCAAATGTATTTAAACTATGAGACAATGAGCACTCAAAACGATGCAAGTGGGAACTATAGAGAAAGGACATCTGCTTTCTATATACATACATTTTACATATGAAACTCCCCTCTATGATATGTGGGACTTTCAACTTACGTTAAGTACTAGAGAGAGGTGGCAGGAGCACTACTGGTGCCACTCAAACCACTGTGCGAGTGCCTGGACCTGGATGAATCAGGCCATTCATTTTGGACACAAGTTTTCCTCTAGTTTATATTACATAAAGTACTATTGATAAATGAGGAAACATTTGGCAAAAAGGCCACATGTGGAGCATACAGATATTTGCTTGCAATGAAAATGTCAACAGCTGTCTAGTACAATAACCTGTCGGCACCTTTAGCTATAATGGTTTTATATATGAGAAGCAGATCATGCAGAAAAAGATATAGAATTTAAAAAAAGCTTCTAATCACCTCTTATCTGGTTGAAATGTACAATGATGGAGTTTGTTCTAAGTTATCACAGGATCCTTCATGGCTCCATCTCCATGTTCCACTCTGGAAATAAAGAAACACACATTAGGGCCTTGACATTGGACCTGATCTCCACAAGCATCTGGCAATAAAGTCACAGTTCTCACAGTAAAAAGCCCAAGCTGTCACGTCCTAGTTATACAAGTGTAAACAACAACCACAGAGCTAGCAAACCCTTTTAGATGTTCACGTTAGACGTATTGTGGTTATCAGGTTAACAGATTGCAAGGGTACACAGGTAGTGTTGGCTTTTAATACCAATGCCATGTTCAATGTTAGCTGAATTATTGATGCTTTATCGTTTATAGCCTCGTCTGCAGCTGATTGCCCAGGGCCCACAGGGCACTCAGCCGAATTAGCTAACTCGAGATTCACCTGCAACTTTGTTTGGCTAGCACGTTAGCTGGAGTCGTGGTACCTCGCCTTCACTGCAGCAGCAGCAGCGGCAGCAGCAGTGATGCTATCTGAATGGCATCCAGTGCGTTTGCATTCGTTCACAATGAAAATGATCGCGTATTGTTTTAGCTTTGCAGCCCCATTGTAGCCTAGCGCTGCATGCTAGTCGAGATGTGAGCGGATCCTCGATACAACAGATAGAAATCACTGGAAAGCAACAGCCCGGTGTTAGCGTAACATCAGCCAAAGTGTCAACACCGATTCCCAAAAGCATCATTCATACATTGCGATTTGACTTCGTTTAAAAACACACACGAAGCTACTTCCACCAACAAACGCGTTGTTACGACCTGTCAGAACCATTAGATACCGCAAAACTGCCAGTTGAGAGTGCAATGCGTATTTAGCTAGCCCAAAAGCTAACAATCCATGTTCTCATTAGCAAGATTAATGTTAACTTCACTTCAGCCCTGAGACCGCAGCTAGCACTGATGAGCTAGCTTGTTAACAGCAGATCTGTCCACGTACAACCAAGGCAGCCTCGAATTAGCAACGTAACTCCTCGGCAACGCAACACAAACAAGCTAACGATGCTACAACTTAAACTGTTTATGTCCAATGTGGACCCCGCAGTGCCCATTGTAACACAAAAGGGCCTGTGCTGATTCCTGTTGAAGGATGCTAACGCGAACGAGCTAACGTAAGAAAACCCCTCGCATTTCTGCCCGGGCTGCTGGTGGGAAAACAACGGCGGCTATTAGCTCAGGCTAGCGGCTAGCCGGAGCTAATATCTGCACTGATGCTCACAAAAAGTTTAAAAAGACATGTTGGCGGCGTACCTTTCAATTTCATACTTCCATATATATCGGGTAACGCATATAGCTTTGTGTCACACTCGCTCCTTTCACCCCCGGTGACTTTAAATTATTTTTTACTCAGTCTCTCCACAAGGCTTCTTTGTCTAATTTATGTCTGTGCTAGCTTACATCTGTCTAGCTGCTGGTAGCTTAACAGGTTAGAAAATATAGCCACTGCGCGTGCGCCAATAACATCCTGGTCCCTGTTTTCTACTGACTGATCCAGACAAATACTGCAATTATTACTACTACTGCAATATTGTGAAAGAAGTACTTTAAAATAAAAACTGAATTAAATACCAGCTCCACCAGCAACCCTAAAAGGATAAGTGGTAATTGATGGATGGACAACAACTATGATGATGAAAATAATTATACTAGTAATAATAATATCAATAATAATAATGATAAAATAACAATTATTATCAAGTATAAGTAAGGAATAAGGAAACTGACAGGTCACATTTAATAATTATACCAGTAGGGTATGTTTTTTCTTAGAAAATGTTGTACACTACTAGTTCATTGTTATTTTAAGTCACCACAAGTATACTGTCCATGGTATTTAAGTTATTTTATTCCATTTTCATATATAATATAGTACATTATATCATATTATATTATATTATACACAAGATATCATAGAGCCCACTGTGGCAGACATGTTTACTTGTTCCACTACTGAACACTTTTGTTATATCTGTTTATTTTTAATTTAAATTTAGATTGTATTTTATTTTAAAACCCTTAAAGTATGGTAGTTGTAGCGGAAGGCAAAGTAAGAATTCCATGTACAGGACTGTATCTGACAAATAAAACACTTTGAACTGGAACTATATTTTATTATATTATGTTTTTAGATTTCATTATTCGGTCCAACCCAGTGCATGGCTGCATGTCATGACCCTCTACTGAATTATCATCCTTTGTAACTACAGTAAATATTTGAAGGCTTAATTTACAAACTAATAAAATCTAGAGACTGTTTGACCTTAAGGCCGGTCCTTGCTTTGTTATAGGTCAGTTTCAGTCATAAGGTTGTATTTGCTGTTGAAATTAGAATTTGGATTAAATTGTCGGCTCCTGTTCTTGTTAAGAGTTGATATAAGACACGGAGCACTTTTAATGTATTCATTGACTCTGCTGTTAAAGATCCTCATATGGGAAGGAATGCAAACAATGTGTCTGTGAACAGGGAGGGGGGGGTTGCTCATAAGCTGTCTATTATGTTTCTATAATAGCCCGTCTTCATGCTACGGACACAGAGAAAAATAAATAAAGAAAAAGGTCCTAATATTTTGTAGCTTACATGATAGTCGACACCCACAACTGCAGCTAATTCTCAGCCACTGTCTTTTCTGTCGGCTTCTGATGTCTCTCGTCTAGCAAACACAAAGCAGCTTGGGGTAAGTCATTCTCTGAAACAATACTCCGTAAAGACTCCCTGTAGGCCTGTGATAACTAATTCCCTTTCAGATGGATGGTCACTGTTCTGCACAATGAGCAATAAATGGCTCCTCGAACATCAATCAGTCCACATTCATAGCGCGGTCTTTGGATTTTTTGTGTTTTATATAGTGACGACAAACACCACCGTACCTATGCAGGGCAGTTTCAGCTTTTATCAAATGTACTGTAGCAGCAGCAAAATGTCACATTTGGAAACTGGAGCCCACATCAAATGTTTGTAATATCATAGTGTTGATTCAGAGTGCCATCTTGAAGTGGAAGCGACGGATGATACGATCGCAGTTGAAGAGATAGACGGATACTTATCGGGAGTCTGAATCAGTTTAATTTAAGGGCAGGAAGAGGGGCTCTGCTGAAAGTGCCCATGCAAACGTGGCATAATCCAACAATTCAAAAACAGGACAGCAAAGGAACATTTAATTGCATTTATCTGCTATTCTTTTAAAAGCGCTAGTATTGAATTAGTGGGCGTGCGCCGCAATATGTTCACCTATACTTTAGTTTTGCAGTTTAATGCAAAATCAAAAGCTTTTTTTTTATTCCACATTAGTTTTCTATTCTTTCTCAATGTTTGGCTTCACAATGAATAGCACTGAATACCTGTTTTGTGTCTTTGTCCTATTTGATATGTTCATCAAGCATGAATAGCCATCTGCATAATGGCTGTGACAGTCCTGTACCTTCAGTCTACAATACCGCTCTAATTAAAAGGATCTTCTGATACATCTGATATCATCCCTGACAAGTATTCAGTGTATTCAGTGATGGAGATTGAAAGAGACAGAGCCTATGAGCAGGAAGAAAAAGGCTACAGTAACAAGACGAGCCCTGGCGACCTTATCAGAAAATGGCCATACAAATGTCGAGAGAAAAATGAAGTCTGACATTGGCCACACTTTTTTCTGGCATTGACTTGGAAATCAAGTCTCATGCTACTGAACAAAGGAGATTTCAAATTAGAGGAGTTTCATCTGATTTGGTTAAATCTAAGTAATGAAAAACAGGGTAATACCCAGTTGTCGAGATGATGAATATGGGAAAAAGTTATAAATTAATGAGATTATCACTAGTCCTCATGAAATGTCTTTATTCCTGATAGTTCCTCATTGTCAAAGATAGATATATCTTTTCTTGTTCTATTCTTCTGAGGTAAAGAATGAGTATTTTGTGAAGTGATGGCCTTTCAGTTGTAGATGAATGCGTTTACCTACTTTGTCTGCATCCTCATTGATAAGTTTTTCTCTTATTGTCATTAGAGCATTTTTCTTTTAGAATATAGGACAAGGTGGGGAATATCCCTTGTACGTTTGAAGGTCTTCTAGGAAATATAAGTTTCCATCTACAATTAGATGTGAGCAGGTGTTAGCGACCACCAGCGGATGTCAGGGACGTAACCTCAATTGTGCACCTTAGCGTCATCAGGTGTTTTATCCTTGTAATTATCGATACAGGCCAAACTTGACGGTGGGCTGAGGCTAAAGGTAAATCTGACTGGCTACTGGCTTGTATGACAGTAATATGTAAGCCATGTGGCCCGCTTAGTAGACCAGGTCCAAGAAACACTGCAAATACGTTTAACATTCTTTAGGAGTGTTGTTTTTGACTGAATATGGCCGTCTAGCATGATGAATCGAATCCCAATGTCATAGAATGCATATTATCCTACAGGCTATCATAGTCTTTTACACGGAATCACCTTGAATCCCCTTGTCCAACTAATCACACAGGTTGATGGAAAATGTATGGAATATGTCAAGAAAAATATGCAAAGTAGAAAATTAGTTTTTCCTTAGATATATACATTTTTGTCTCTGTAACATTCAAGGTGTCCTTTACCTCATATACCAGTGTGTATCAGACCTTCATGAAGCTCATATTGAACACCTTTCATATATAACCCATTTAAATTTCATATGGGCTACTTGTCTGGAGTTGAAGTGCTCACAATACATCTACAGATTTCTGAAGAACTTCATGATACATAATCTGCAATTGTCTTGAGTGTACACAGAAGACTTAGAGGAAGTCCCTTTTCCCAGCTTTGGGGCATTCCCAGGCTAAATCGGCTATTTAATCCCTGCTGGAGCTCTGGGTCTACCCTGGGGTCTAATGTGCCTGAAAAACTTCCATTGGAAGGTGCCCTGAAGGCTTCTTAATCAGATGACTTCCATTTGCTGGTAATGCAAAGTAGCAGCAGCTCTACTCAAAGCCTCACACTATCTTTAATGCTGAACCTGGATACCCTGTGGAGGAAATTTGGGCTGTTTTTTATCTATAATCTCATTCTTTCGTCGCTACTCATGACCATATGAGAGGTTCTGAATGTAGATTGACTGGTTAATTTAAAGCTTTGCCTTCTGACTCCGACAATGAGTTCATTACTGTTCCATCCTGCCTTCACTCGTGACTCATTAAAGGCCGCAAGCTATTTCAAGATGGCACTCTGACTCGACACTATGATATTATAAACATTTGATGTGGGCTCCAGTTTCAAAATGTGACATTTTGCTGCTGCTACAGTACATTTGATAAAAGCTGAGACTGGACTGGATTCATGTCAGCTACCCAAAGTTTCAAGGAGGCCACCTTCTCATTATATAAGTGGAACTCTATCCTAATTGCCACTTGGTGTCTGTTACCCTGGTCAACCAAGCCCCTCTCCAGGAGTTTGTGCTAGTTCTATGCCAAGAGGTGAGTTAATCTATATCCAGTTATTGGTACTGCTCCACTTCCTGCATCAGCTCAAATGATTTACCTCCCAGCTAGGTGATATTCCACCAACCTAGAACCAGTCATCACACCCAGGTTCCCACTTCTGACTGCTGCCTGTTTTGCACAGCACCCAACCCTAATGGCTATCGTCACTGGTGGCGAGCCTAGAGGACAGGAGCTATTTAGGTCCAACTGGTGCCAATGGGTCAATGCCTGACGACAACATGCCCACCAGCAAGCTTATCTTCTTGGTCTGGCTCGGGGGAGAGGGCTCCTTTTTGAGTGAGGGGGCTGCAGCTCTTACATGCTTATATTTTGTTATACAAAAGAAAAATCTCTTGTATTCCATTCTACAACACACAATGTAATTAGTCTTTGTGCATGTCATTGATGAAGGCTTGTGTTTGAATTTGTAACACAATACCCCTCTCAGTGCCTGTATTTAAAAGCTGCAGCTCCATTAAGCCTGGGCACTGGACCGGGACTCCTTTACTAGATGTAATCTCTCAAACTAGATGTAATCACGGACGAAGGTTTTCTAAAAAAAAACGTTTTTCCTCTCTCATGTGCTTGACCCTCCTGATAATGACAAGATATTTAGTTGCCCTCAGAGAGTGGGTTGGATTTAGATAACTGAGCTTTTACATGGACAGTAATACATGGGATTTTCTATACTGCTACACATTATACAAAAAATCTCCCCTTTAACAACAACATAACATTGTTATATTATGTTCTGCTTATTGTCACATTACACCACGAGCAATTGGGTTATGGCCAGAAAACAAAGACCTAATATGGCAACTGGAAATGACATTAGCTAAATTTGTGACGAGCCAAATATCTCCCATGTTACAACAGGAGAGTTAAACACCCGGGTTGGCAGTAAATTAACTTAGAGTGTGAATGTAATGAAACTCCAAACAAGATTAAATTACACTTGTTTCCATTTTCCCTCTTCTTAATTAAGTGCTTTCCATGTTTTCCTTCCCAACAATGTTTCAGCCCTTTCAGGATTTTGACAGGGCTGATTATGCAGCACGAAGCAGTCGCTCTGTTGCCAAGATGTCCATCGACAATTATTGCTATTCTTCATAGCTCATTTCCCATGGAGCAGTGAGAGAAATTGCACACTGGCTCTGTGTTATTAATAGTGCCGCTTGGTGTGGAAATGAGACACTAATTTAACCAATATGCACATTTCTTTCCGCGGTTTGATTATCAAATGAACTATGACATTACTGAGAAATTGAATCACTGTTATTAGTTTTGAGATTAACAATTTTCGAACCATATTCCTCCATATTTCACTTGATTAATGACAAAAAAAACAAATGTGATAAATTGTCCATGTTTCTTGGTGCATTTGACAATACTAACTTGTACTCAATGAGTTTTTTACTTTTGGTGTATCTATTTGTATATCTATTAAAATTAACATGTCAGTTTTACCATGTGTCAAAAACGCCGAACAAGTAGTTTGACAGCTTTTAAGTAACTGTAATGCAAAAGCTACACTGGAAGTTAGTGAGAATACTTTTTGATACTGTTTTTTTCCTGGAGAAATATGATTAAATGTACTATTAATACTCAAATTTAAATGACAATACACAATTACAAAATGTAAATGTATATTCTCTATTAAACGTATGAATGTGAGTGTGAATGGTTGTTAGTGTCTGCATGTCAGTGATATCAATAATGGATGGATGAATAAATCTAAATATGTGAAGCGAAAAAGTCAAATCTAAACACTTTTTTTCAAAGCAATAAATCATTTATTGCTTTCATTTAAGCACATAATAAAAAATATAAGCATGGAAGCTTGAACCATACAAACATGGCTCAATCAAGCAAAGAGCAATTCATTGTCTTCCTATTTAAAAGAGGCTCAATGAAATCTTTAAATCCACGCAGCCACCATGCTCCAGATGGCGCCTGGTATTAGTCAACGACATGACGTCTGTCCCGTCGGCAGTGAGGAGGATTGGGCGCGAGAGTTGAAGGAGGAATGAGACATCATGACTTGATGACGAGGCGTCTCATCTCTCAAAGCGGGGAGCTCGTGATAACCCGTCGTTCTTCTGGTCGGCTACACCTGCACACTAACTGGCTGCTGCAAGACCGGCTCCTCTCCCGACAAGCTCCTGTCTCCTCTGCCCTTTCATCTCCTCGCTCCACAAAAGAGAGTTTAGAAGTCTTTTATCTGAGCCTGAGGGTACAGCTCCTTGTCTGCCACGAGAGGAATTCAACCAATTAAGCCGGCGGTACTATGCTTATGAACCGCGTATCACAGGAAAAATGTTTTTTAGAATATCACTCTGCATAATTGGCAAAACCTCTGTAACTTAAACACTAAAGACGTCCACGCAACCCTGTTGTTTGACTGTATGTAAATGCGGCTCTTGTTTTGTCGTCTCAAGGTTACAGTCGGATATCATGACTTAAACATGGGGGAGAATTTCATTTCGACAGTTGAATTTCATGTTTGAAAAAAAGGAGCAATCTCAGATCACTCCAGTTAGAGGCAGAACAACTTTTGTTCTCCTGCCTGACTTTGTTAATCGGGCTGACAGGTTACATCAAAATCTTGCCATCAGGAACATCAGCCTCTGGCGGATGTATCCTCATCTTTACTCTCTCCCTCTCTCTGTATTTTACTGTTACTCTCCTAATAACTCTCCCGTGAAGGTGAAATACTATTTAAATCTCGCCTTGAGTAACGTTTTATAGCTTAAAACATTCATCTGCCGGATTGCACTTGAAATGCTCGGAACCCTCTCCTCTCCCCCTCGCCTTCTCCCCCTCCCTTGTATCCTCTCCTCCCGTATTGTATTTGCAAAGCGCATCGTCGCGTGCTGAAGAGATACCCGGCGTGGATGCATTATTGAGACTGTCGGTGAGCAATTGCTGATCCCTGGGAGTGATAAAGAGCGCCGGGCTGTCTAGAAACCTGAAAAAGGAGGCTGGAGAGAGTCATGGAGCACACAGACCAGGAAGGTCACCAGCTGCCAAAGACGGGCCAGACCACGTCCAGAATGCCTCTCCTCTATTTACTGACACTAATGGCATTGGGAGCCGGAGGTGGAGGAGCATATATAAAAGAAAAAGAAAGAGAAAAAAACCACAGATTCGAAATCATGACACAGTGATCTTGGCCTTTGAGCAGCGAGCGGATTGATCGGTAGATATGCAAACGCGATAATCCGCTGGACATCCTCCCTATCGCTTCCTTTGCATATGGTCATTTTAAGGACAAGCTTATCTGCTGGACCAGAATTTACCATGGTTATAGATTTGTTTCCTTATATAACCCTTGAGCATGCAGTCTCCCTTTGCATTTGTTTGAGGATGCATTTTCTAAAAGTCCCATTTACTAAACTGAGGATTTTGAATTTTGAAATTGAATTTGACAAGTCACTATGAAGCTTTACCGCTGCCAAAAGCTGCAAAGTATGTTTCACAAATGAACACGGTTTCTACATTCATCAGTTCTCCTCTTCCCAGTTTCTCTGTTTCTTTGGGATTTGGGATTTGGGATTTTCCCAGACAATTGGATCTGATTTTTTGGATCTCGTCTCTTGCTCCATAGCCGCCAGAATTTCCAGCAGAGTTTAGTCACTTGTTTGTGTGCAGGCTTCCCCCAATCACATTTCGAGGCAGGTGCATGGCTGCCCTCCACAAATTACGTCCAGGATAATTTCATATTGATTAATGCAGATGCGTTCCTCTTGGCTCTCGTACCCTACCTGCAGTCTATTTGGTATAAATTACCCAGGCCATTTTGCTGCACAAAGCCAGCCCTCTCCAATAAGGTGCTGGCTCATGTGTCAACTGGGGCCCCCAAACTACCCCTCTGCCTGCAGGAATCACTAAAGCTTTTAATTGCCTTCTGTGCAAATGGTCCTTATGCACTTGATAAAGTATCTGGAAAGTCAGGCGCGGGGTTTGGAGAGGCTTTAAGGGAGCCTGTGCACTCGCAGTATGTGCAAACGAGATAGAAAGAGTGTGTGAGAGATACAGGGGAGGGAGAGAAAGAGAGAGGGTTAGGAGAATACAGATACCATCTATAGAGTTGTATCGCTCTGTCTTTGGGTGATAGCCGGTTTGGTGAATCCTAGCCATGATATTACAACCTTTATGAGCATGGTGTTTTAAAAAAGTTACCCTTTATGAGCACAATCACTGCACGGCAAAACACTTGAATAGCCCTGCGAGTGGCCCACAGGATTATTTCCTTCTGTGTACATTCGCTACAGTAGAGTGGCTGATAACCCTGGGTAAAGCGATAAACAATCAAAGTGCGGCTTCAGTGGAAATGATTGCATTCTGTACCCTGCCCCAGAGATGGGGGCCATTATTAACGTGGGTCCTGTCCTGACAATGCTATTTTCTGGAAGGTAATTGCAGATTCAGATCTCTGAGAGAGCCTGACTGAGAGTAAATGCCACCTCTTTAATTATGGTCTCCTCCACGTCTCCTCTATTGAGCCGCGGAGATGTCTATCGCTCCACGGGATCCTGGGGAAAATGACTCTAATGGGAAATGACCAGTGTCTGGGAAGCAGGCTCAGATTAGAAGTGACGTTTCTAATTGATGGCTAAAGAAATCCCTGGCCGGATGACTGGGAAAAGTCACTTTGGAGCAAATGTAATTGGAGTGATTGGAGCTCTAACGAGAATGTGGGGATAATCTCTCCTGATTTAACTTTGTGCTAACACAGACAACAAGCTCGACAGTGAGCAGCGCGGCATGGATCAATGTAGAGATTCATAATTATCAGACACACTTCATATTTCATATTGTGTATAGGGTCAAATTGGCATATCAAATTAAACATGTTGTATTTTTTTTCATCTTAACGTATAGGAGAGTAAAGCTGGGATCATCCGAGACAAGGTTGGGAATTAGACACATCTTACAAAGGATATATGTCCAGATGTGTTTTAAACCTACAGTTATTCACTGTAGATGGTTGCTGGTGAATTGTTTTATAACAAAAAATATCTCAGGTGCCTATGAAACATTGAGGTAAAAACTTAAAGGAAAAGCACATTGTGAGGCAAAGACGGCAATGTGTGATTCTCAAGTTTTACTAATTTATACTTCTGTTCTGTCAGCTGTTATGCATAAAGTAATATCACACTTTTGTACTTCCCCTTTCACGTATGATACATCTTCGTTGATTGATCGCAAACTGTGACATTTCTATTACAGCAGCAAAGCACTTAACACACAATTCAACACGTAAAGAATCATTCAAAATACAAGAAATAAAAAATATAAGAATATACATAGTACAGTTCAATCACAATGAATATATATATAAAGTTCAAAAGAACAATACGTTACCAATGATGTGCTGTTGTATAAGACAACAGGAAGGTGCAGGGATGAAGGATTTCAGGCTTACGCAATTATGGATTTTTTTTTCTATTCTACTAGCTATTGTTAGACAAATGCTTAAATCAGTTACAACATTTTTATATAGATCAGTTTTATTATTGAATGCCTTGTTACAGTGTTGGATAAGCTGAAGTGATATCACAGCATGGTACAGACTGGGAGCTGGAGAGCTTCCTATGGTTTCCTGCATGATGGATAAATAACAGTTGGAAAAGCATTAATTCTATTGGTACTTACAATCGAGGAACTAGTAAAGGGACTAAAATTTAAGCTGGATTGAAGGAGCATCTATATTAGTAAAGGTAAAAGATAATAATTTGGTTGAAGGGCAGATCATTTTGGCAAAACAGTTTAAATATTTGTTTCAATTGGTATATTTACAAAAATAGTACTTAGTAGTGGGTTTGATTTGCAAATGATAATATTTTAACCCATTTTTCACTTTCAAAGGGACTTTTCATCCACCATCTTATTATGTTCCTGTGTGAGGCGTGTATTTATACCTGCAGTAGCACCTCGGGCAGCTGCTGTGTCACTCCACTTCTCAGACTTCTCTGCAGGCTGCTGCTCTGTGGATGTTCACCTCTCGTATCCATCACTGCTTCCTGTCAGCGGTAACAAATTCGCTGCTCTTTCCCGACTGTCCGGTCATTAGTTGACATTCTGGTGGCAACGGGATCACAGGGGTTCTCCGACTGGTGCGAAATGTTGAAATGACAAAGTAATAACAGCATCTGTCTTGTGTCCGGCGGTATTGACATAACATTACGGGTAGCAAATTGTTTGTGTTGTGAGGTGTGTCTCAAAGATACCTCAGGTTTATGGCTGCTGAAGCCCCAGACTGTGTCAGGGTTTCAAGAGTTGAGGGTTGATAGGTTAGCAGAGGAGAGATGTGATGGCGTAACTGGATCGGACAGAAAGACAGTAATTAGACTGATGTCTGACCGACCTAAAAATAACCTAAGATTTTGACTGTCTTCAGATGAAGCAAAGGAAAATAAATCATATTATTTGTGTAACCAGGTTAAATTTACTTACACATGCAGCCACTGAGGGTCACAAGTAGAAGTAGATTTATTTAGTCTGTTCCACTACATGTATTACACTTGTGTCCGTCCTGGGAGAGGAATCACACATGTGTGGGTCCCTGAGGTTTCTAATTTGTTCTTTCTTTTTTCTTCCACCCCCAGTTAATAGTTCTTCTTTTGTAGTTTAGAGGATGTCACACCTTATTGAACCCTTTTAGACAAATTCAGATATTTGAATATGAGTTATACAAATCGATTGATTGATTGATTACTGCAGTAAAGTGACCAGTGAGACGTTTCGGCCACTGTATTTGCCTCTGAAGCTTCAAACTATTCAAGGTCTTCAGTTCACTGGGCAGCCCACACTTCACTACAGTTTGTGTGAGCCACAGTGAGTCTGACTGATCTTCCTGCCCCTCTGTGTTGTTATGTACAGAATGACACACCAGCCTGGAAAAGCTGTGAAATGGTTCAGTGGACATCAAAGTTGTAAAGGTTAGAGAGCAACTCGGCCACGTTTTTCCGTCCAAGCCCGTTCGAGCCCGAGAGGAAATGAACCAAGCCCGATCCAGACATTCTATTCTTTAAGTCCAAACTAATAATATCAAGTCCAGTTCAGGTAATGTAAGCTGTGTTTGTGTTATCAAGTCCCTCACATGCATTGGTCATTGCGTTTTTACGGACATGTGCAGGAAACGGATTCCTTCTCACCACTACATGTACCTTCACTCCATCCTGTGCTGTCATTGGCTGTAGTTGTCGCCGACTCATCTAGATATTCAGCATGCTCAGGCTCGAGATATTGTAGTGTGTGCTAGGCTAAAGCACAACAAGGCATCCATGTTGGTGAACATGAGGGCGCACCAGTATTTCTGTAAGCTAAGCCTCAATTTGAAAAGTTACCCCTCTCTGCTGTTTGAAGATGAGGATGTGCAAAGTTGCAGTGCGTGGGTTTAATCAATAGAAACCTGCTCCTCAGTACAAAGGCGTCTGTTCACTCCCAGAACTCCAAATACGTGAGCTCTCTCATTCACATATATATTTTGAAATGATTCTCAATGCCGCCTGCTCTCAAAGGTCAACATTCACATCTTATTCAATGAGTATTTACTGACCTTGTCACCTGCTTTGTATTGCGTGTGGACAAATGAATTGAGATTCAAGGGCCCCGGTAATGGAAAAGTGTTTTAATTTCCCCCTGACATTAAGATGTTGTGCCTCTTAGGCATTTGGTGGCACATTACTCGGCGGCTGCTCTCTGGCTCTGCCGTTGCCCCCCATGTTCCACTTAAACACTTCAATCACAGCAAAAGATCAAAGGAGCTGTTAAACTAATCAAGTGGAGACACAAGAGATGAAACTCCCCCTGTATTCAGTGTTTTTCCTATTAGCGCTGCCCCCCCGCTCCCACTCCCCTCGTCTAACCCTATTAACCACCACTGTAAATTTAAGGGGGAGGTTTGCTGGCTCAATAGTCTGCAACATGTTTAGAGCAAACAGTGATCCTAAACAAATGGTTGTGTGTTCTCTATGAGTTGCAATATTGAACAAGGAGCAAGAATCGTCCCCGGCGCGTTCTGAGGGAACAACACGTTGACACCATCAGCCGCTGCACTACACACGTTGTACTTGTGTAATATTGCAGAGGATCAACATACAGATGGTTATAAGAAGTTTTATCTGTGCGGCACTTGTCTTAAAGTTGCAAAGTGCTTCACCCTCAGTTGATCTAAGATGCTTTGCAGGCTCAATGAGAGATAGTAAATCCTCAATATACAAAGGGGCTTTATTTTGTAAAGCTTTAAAGTCATAAATCAAATCTGTAAATAAATGCAAATACCGACACAAAGCCGATCAGTGACAAGTGTAGGAAATCTTTTGAAACAGCATTCAAAAAAGCATAAATCCTCTAGAAATTGTCATATTTATTATTAATATTTTTAATAACTGTCTAGTTATTGTCAAAAAACAAACCCTATTGATAGGACACGGGCTCTTTATGGAGCCATTCAGATTTGAGCTGGGACCCCCTGGCAATATAGGAATTAGTTTAATTAGGCTAAGTCTGAAAAATCGTTATTTCCCAAAATTGTGATAGGCCTCCCACTATGCCATGTATCAATGGTGATAGCTCTATTAAATCCACATGTATTTTATTCGACAAAAACCAGCGTGCAGTTGCATCAGATCAATATAATGCCTGCACTTAATGAGCATTATCAAAAAATTCTAATGATACCAATAAAATAACAGGCAATGACGGGAAAAGTGAAATGAATACATCTGACAGTGACACATTTATAGAACTCCTATCTGTATCTCCTCTCAGGGAGAATGTCTAAGAAGTGAAAGGTTTCCTTTGAAAAATAGCCCGAGAAGACGAGACACCGAACTAAATTCATAATAAAACATTGAGGTTGAAGGACGGTCTGTCTCAGTCCTTAAGAGCCCCACACTCCAGCTTAATAACAGCCCTGCTACAGACCCTGTGCCTCTTTCCACTCGCTCCGAAACAGGCTGCCATATTGGATAATAACTTGTTATCAAGCACCTGAAAGAGAGGTATGTTTTGGAGAAAAGAGGGTCAGGGGGTGAGCTTCCTTTTATTTTCTCCCAGAGGAAAACAATCTCAGAGATCTAACACATCTCGTTTGCTGTTAATTCAAAAGAACAGAGAGAGAGAAAGAGAGAGAGAGAGGGAGAGACTTTAATAGAGGTTTTCAGACGATCCCTGAAAAATAATGGAAAAAAGCAACAAAACCCATCACCTTCTGCAACCTTAATACAAGCATATTATAAATCATGATTCAAATTACTCTCTTGTATGTATATGTATTTGTTGCTGCAGGCCATTGCTCTCGTGTACGGTCACACTTGATGCCATCTCTTCATCAAGCGTCATCAGCCCCCAAAATTGTTCATTTATTTATTATTAGATGCACTGATGTTGTGCCCGTGCACAGGATTTCATTTTTGGTTTAATGCAGAAATGTAATGTACTGCAAACAGGGGTTAATTTGACAGGTCTTTACGTTTCATTCGCTAATTAAGCGGTTTCATTTAGGGGCCTAAACAAGGCAAACAATCAGTGAATACGTTCCATTGCAGGGCGACAAAAAACCCATCTGCGGCAGAAATGAAGCAATTAATGGTGAAATGCAGAAACCCATTAGTTTAATGGGAAATAGAAAAACAGAACAGTGCCTTGGGTGTTTATGCCATTGTCCGATTGTTTATTTTTACTGAGTGATTAATGGATCTGCGTTAATATTACGATCACATTCATTCTCACTTTCTTAACTCTGTTATCATAATTGTATTTGTTTTATTTTTGAATGGCGTTTGAATGGAATCAATTCATTCCTCTTTAAACAATTAACCAGACACGTTTAGCTTATTATCAGCGAGGAAGCTTTTTCAGGACTCTCTTCCAACATGAGATAGAGGAGCCAGAGAACAACATGCACACACACACAGGCACACACACACACACAAAAAGTACATAGAAGAGAGAAAGAGAAGTTTTAAATCTGATTATAGAGGAGGGAAAGTCGCTCTTGACAAGGCACATAAACTCTTTGGAGCTGTGCTTTGAGTCTCCTTCTGCCAGTCCTTTCACGAGGAAGTTAATGATGCTGGCAAGAAGATGAATCACCTCAGACAGCACACAGAGCAGCTCTGACAAGTGAGCACTGGCGAGTCTGACACCTGCAAGTACCAGAAGAAAGACTAATAGTCATGTCAGCCGCTACCTGTAGGAGTTGAGCTATGTCTGTCCACGCTGAGAGAAGCCGTCGCTCTTATCGCAGGTGAAAAGCAGCCTGAGGGATACGGCTGGCTGGACTCACACAACACACAAAGTCATGTAGGCCGATGATGAGACGGGATGCGGCGACTTTTATCACAGATTTCAAAAAGTACTCCAAGGCAAAAGGTGTCTGAGTCATGCAAACTCCACATGGCATTTTCATTTTTAATTTATTTTTTGTTGAATAGCTTTTTAGCTCAGAGCAGACTAACTCTCACTCCGGCGACCCTGCTCTGTAAATTCATTTAAACTGATGTTAAAGAACAGAATAAAATGTACAAGTGATGCCTAAAGCTGTATTTTGTGAATTGAGAATATTGTTGAATAGTAGAAATTATGACATATGGAGGAACCTGAATGTGCTGCAGTGTATCTTCCTTAATGCTGCTCAGCATCAGTGGGGCCATTCATTGTACGCAAGTCTAAAACATATACAACTTTATTACACATTTTATTATTATTTCTAGTGAAGATTCAGGAAGTTAATAGATACAACGTTGGAATTATACCAAATCTTAAATCGCTCATCTTGGATTAGAAACTTCATAATCTGTTACAGTAACATGTCAAGTAAGTGATGTGTAATGAGTAATGAAGACTTTGTCCATGACAGATTTAAACACTGTAGAAGAGAAAGGAAAATGTGCATATATCTTCCTTAAAGATATTATATACATACTTTGTGTAGAGTATAAATGGAATTGACACAAAGCACATGATATTAAAGCATAAAAAATATGCACAGAGTAACATAATGAAATCACGAGTCTTCTATGCTAATCTGTGGTTTTACATATAGTGCTATGGCTGATGATCCCTTTAGGATTGTACACCAGTACATATTATATATTAAATACATATTATGCACTTATATATAAGGTGTCTTCCGTGCTTCAGTGTACAAAAACAAAACCTGTTGTGTCACATGGTTTGTTTCCTGCTCTGTTTGGTTTCTTTTTTAGCAGTAAAGCTGCTACGTTCTTTGACCTTTCACATTTATAGATAACACACATATATGAATATATTTTAGTTACAGCTGATTAGGTTACCGTCCATAATAAGAGTGATGTTACTGCCACAGGCTGACAAATAGAATAAGGCTAATAAAAGAGGAAGCAGTAGTTTCCAGTATGAGGCGGGACCCTCAAATGGAAAAGGTTTATTCAAATATTATATTATATTCATGAATCAACCAGAATATTCAAATTGTATTAAGTCAAACTGTAAAAAGCTGTATATGTGTAAGCTTTCAATACAATGTAGATAAATATATTAGCTGTGGGTTCATGGATCAGTGTAATCCATACCCTACAATAACAATAATACATAGGAACATATGCAGTCACCAAGGTTCCATGATGTTTTCACCTCCAATCATCATAATGAGGAAAAACCAGCTTCACAGGCTCCTCATCTGTGAAGGAAGCTGCCGCTGACCCAACACTCAATCACCTGTCCACGCAGGAATCCCTCAAACAGACACTTGAGAAATATCAACTAGAACACCGTCGACTCAAAACCTCGACGGCAGTAATATCACTGAGTGCAAGGGCATAATTATTATTGCTCGCAAACAGTATTCAGTGTAAGTGTGAACGATGTGACTGATCTAATTTTCCTGAGAGAAAGAAATCAGTCACGCCGAGCAGAGAGATGTTCACAGTTCATTTTCACATGGCTCCGGAAGTTGAACACTATCGGAAAAAGTTGTCACGAAACAATAATGCAGCCTTTACAACGAGGAAAGAAAAAAATATAAGCCACAGTATCTTATCTGCAGCAATATCTTGTTTCATATCACAGTATTGATACTATTGATCCGGTGCATCTCCCAGCTCCAGGGAGCCCTTTATATTAGAAACAGCAAAAATAAAAAAATCTTTTCTCTTTTGTAATATGGTTTTCAAAGTACGAATCCAACGCTAAATCTCTCCAATAATTGTTAAATCAAGTCGACCCCGGGGCCAGGCATAACCTTTTCAATATCAATGAAACAGAGGGAACTGATACAGCGTAATGATATTTAGCTCCTGGTTCCACATAAAGGCAAAGGTAGCATGAATGAGTCACTGTTGGGAGCAGCTTTAGATATCTCATTTAAAAAAAGTTTTTATGGGTTCACGGCTCTCTGCCAATTAAAACTGCAAGTGTGCAAAAGTAAAAAAAATTAATAAAATAGCAGTGAATTTGAGATCTGTTCAGTTTCTTGAGGCTCAAGAGGTAAAGCAGGTTTGTGTATCACATCAGTGTGTAAATGTGACCTACCTGTACACACAGTAATATGGCAGGTAATGACAACAAAGCTCCCTGCCTCGGACTCTGACGTGACAAACCCTGTAAAGCTCCTCTTCATCAACTACAAATGCACAACATCAAATTTAATGCCTCTTCACTCAATTACAACTCAAATTGTTCCCCGAACCACTCAGCACCTGCTCTGTCCCCTTTAGCAGGGAACATCTGTCCGAGACCCCCTGTGCACTCTGCAGTTCAGTTGCACTATGTGATTATATTATATGTATCGAAGGGTTTTATAGTCCACAACTAGTCCCTCACTACAGTTTATAGATTTAGAGACAGAGACCCGGTCTCCTTGGCAACTTCCCTGCCTAAGCACATGACCCATAACTATTGGTGTGACCCGACACCTGCCGGCACAACTGTTTCCTATTCACTGGTTTTCCATATTTTCTATGGAACTCTGTAAAATCATCTCTGTGTGCGCAGGTGACTTTTAACCTCCACAGCTTTATCGCTCCATCTGTTTAACTCCGAGCTCTGAGGCAGTTTAAGTTTGGCAATCTTACTCAAAGTGTTGTTTGTATCTGAGCACCTAATCTCTGAAGAACTGGATATGCCATCTTTGCACTTCACAATCCAATCCCACACTGATATCTCTTTGACGTACTGTATCTCTGAGAAAATGGGTGGCATTTATTATCTAATTATTAAGTTCACACTCTTCTAGCTCTATTTGTTATCATACAGGTGGGAAAAAAAGCTTAAGCCTGTATGAAACCACATTTAAATCTGCTAAATCTGAATTCCTTATTTCAATCTGCAACTAATTTCACAAACGCATAAATATCAGTTTCCAAACTATGTGTGATAATTGAAATGGTTCTCAAGGAAACCGAGGTAAGCTTATTACCTCGGTTTCCTTGAGAACGTCTGACAATGTTTGAGAGAGTGAAATAAACGTCCATGAACTGAAACCACACTTAAATAATATAATTGTGATAAACTAATGGTCTCTTTCCTGAAGTTTCTGGGTAAAAAAAATTACAAACAAACATTCCAGGATCCAACAGAATTCTAGAACCAAATTGTACACACAAATATATCAGTTCCCGAAATAAATGTTTTTTTTTCCACCAAGTCTCATGAATTGAAAACTGAAAATATAAAAGAAATCCCAAAAATTCACTCAGTTGTTTCTGTGAAATCTTGTCTGTTAGCAAGGTGAAAATATAATATACTTGGTAGAGGTAATAAACGACAAAAAACAAAACTATGGTCTAAAGCACTTATTAGTTGATTGTATTTCTCTCTAATACAACATCTCAGTTCACTTTTATTCAGTAAACCAGACCCAAGCTCAGACCCAACTCCACCATGAAACAGACAGTTCGGCTTTATTAAACATTTGAGGATGTCGTCACAGCTGAAACCACCGCCACTCATTGATAACAAACCCCCTGCCGAGTATCATCTTTTAAAAGGGGAGCCATTATCAAAAGCGGTAAAACAAATGTGACAGCCGGGAGAGCGTCCTCCCTCCCCGGACCCTCGTAAAGTCCCCACAGGGAGGCCGTGATGAACGATCCAAGGCTAGCCCGGGCCCAGGGATGCTCCACTGAACCGTGCTCTGATCTATCATCCCGGCCTTCCCATATTAATGATGAGGTCACGGCGTTGAGGGTCACGGCATTGCTGATAAAAGCGCAAAGCCTGCTATTTGTTATGAGCTCGACTTGACCGATCATAACTCTTTTGATGAAAGGGAACATGATTTCACTCGTGCTGTCACACCCAAGACATGCCCGTCTTCCTGGTAATATAATGTCATTTGAGGATCACAGGGAATGAGCCCTATCCTAGTCAGTGGAGAGCTAAATGAAGTGGTTGCCATCACTCATGGGACAATGATTATAGTCTTCTGGGGACAGTTGGGGACTTAAACCCTGCTGATATGACACATGTACTTACTGTATGTGTTGTAATAGGTTTGTGTGAGACTTGCTCCTGCAGCTCAGAGCCTGTAAGGGTCTGACTGAGGAGACAACATGGAGCAGCACTGAAAACTCTATTTAGAGTCTGGTATCAAATATCGTAAGGAAGTGTGATCATTTTGGGAAATAGCAGCGAGTGCATATGTTGTCTGAGTATTATTGTCAGAGCTGTATTTATACTTCATTATTGTCGTATATCAATAAGAGATTTTTAGGAATCTGTGGCTTGGATTAGAGGAAGGAGTCCATTTTTGTCCTGAGTGAATTTGGGGATATGTAGTATTTTTTGTGATCCATATTTGTTATTGTGGTCCTTTTAAAATAAATAGAAAAAAGGTATTTCACATACAACAGTACATCAATATAATTTTATAAATCATAACACAGTGTTTGTCAGTGCACGTTTAAATATTCTCCAAGACCACAGGAATCGGCTCTGATATATGGATGGAAATATTTACATGAGTCCATGTGCAGTAACTTGACGTCCTCCCAGTTTTCTTGTGTAAATCAAGGGTCTAAAGATAAGTTGTCATATGCTGTAATATAAAGCAAATATGTGATTTGTGTTTTTGAGTCTAATGCCTGAAATGCATGAAAAGATGACCACTTTTTTGTAAACACTGATATAAAGTACAGTGAGGTCACAGTAGGTCACATGCTCAGATATACATTTCACTCAAAACCTTTGAAATATTGTAAATATCCTTCATGTTATTGTTGTCTAGTTTTAAAAGTAACTGTTCCCTCCTGTCAGGGCATTTTCTCAATGTTTGACATGTGTAGATTCTCCTGTAACAGGATAACTTCTTTTTGACTGAAGTTGCAGCAGTATGCTTGCAGATGATTTGCTGTCTGCAGAGATTTTTATTTCTTTTTTTCAGTTGTTCCACGTCTCTATAAAACCTCACATATCAAAGTGCTGTGTGCTTCCAGCTGACAGATGCTGCTAACTGGCACTCAAACTAATCTGACCCACTTTAGCAGCAGCCAACGTAAGTGTGCTTAAGTTACATCTCAGAGTTTAGCTCCTTCTCCTCAAAGTGATTATTCTCTCTGGATGTACATTCATTAGGTAACTGACAAATCTAAAATGTTCCATAATAAACGCCTTCATCTGTGTGTCCTGGATTTGATTAAAACTATTTTCTCAAGTCTGATAACGATTAAGGAGGCAAATGCAGACTTCACACGAGGACAGTTTCACTTCACAGTCTTTCAAAAGCAAAGTTAGATCAGGTGAGTTGCTCTGAAATGAGAAACACAGTTAAAAAATATAACTGGAAGCAATAGACTCGAAGTAAAAGTAACTGACAGAAACAAAATGCAAGGAAAACCACAAGGCGATAAACACTGTACTACAGCATCATGATGAATTTGAGCTTTTAAATAATAATAGTTTGATCGTAAATTTTTTTTTAATATTGTTGGTTGTGCAGTTTTAAGTGATTAAAATCAAATAAATGTGTAAGCGGAGCATTAAAGCATGTGTTTTTGTATAATAACTTAAAATCCTAATTATTTTATCTGTATAGCACTTATCTAAACTTATCTAAACAAGGTTACAAAGTGCTTCACACAATTGGCAGAAGGAGGATAATTATAATAACTGTATTCAGCTCAGTTAAGTAAAATTTTAAGAGCCAAATCATAACATAATAAGGTCGAAACCTTCAATTTATAGAGAAAACCATCAGTTATATATAATAATTGAAGAAGAAGAAAAAACTCAAAACTGTTCTGCAAAACTGAAGTTTGCTTATTCACAGAAAGCTATGGCTACTCTACCACTCACATGAAAAATGGATAATAGTATTTATTAGTAGTCAATGTTTCTGCCATAATATATTATAAGCATTTAATTGAAAAGTAAAATATGGAGCAAAGCATTTAAACAAATTGCTGAGAAGTAAAGAATAAGAAAGAATAAAATAAAAAATTGTAGTATCAATTTTTAATAGAAACAAATATTGGCCTGGTGTGTGTGCGTATGTGTGTGTGTGTGTGTGTGTGTGTGTGTGTGTGTGTGTGTGTGTGTGTGTGTGTGTGTGCACCTGAAGGGCCTGCAGGAAGAGGCCCCCTGTGGTCGACTGTCAGTCACTTCTCTGACCGTCCGTTTCGACATGTGGCCTCATCCCCATGGAATCAGATCGCACCTGAACTGGTAATGAGATTCACTGAACAGTCTTGACTTGCTCCATCAGTTCGGATGCATAAATCAAACCTAGATTTCCCTCTGTGAAAAAGGACACGCAGAGCTGAGGCTTGATGTTGATGTCGGGACCAGCATGTCTTCAGGAGACGATAATGGGCTGTTGTAGTATTTATGAATTCATCTGCATTTTCAGAATATATGACCGCAGCCTGCACGTGCAACATCACTTCATGTAAGAGAAAGGCAAACTCCTCTGTAAACTGCCTTTGTTAAAAAAAAAGAATACATATACCTGCTATTGTTCGTAAAAGAGGTATTGAAGAGGGTTTGGTCTTTGGTTTAATATGTTTAAGTATTTGTTTCTGTTTATTATAGTTTTCTTTGCAGAATGGTAAATTGTCTTTTACTGTTTGGTAACTGACTGAGAAACCACAGATTTGAGTTCAGTAGAATTAACAGCTTCTTCTTCTTATTCACCATTCAAAGTGCTTTACATTACTATTTACTTTCACCCATTCACAGCCAGTGAGCACTTCTAGTCTCTGGACGAGCCAGGGATCAAACCACCGACCATCTGGTTTGTGGACTACCCCTCTCTCTACCTCCCTCCCCTCCCCCCCCCAACCCCCACCCTCAAAGGTTCATCACTCTGTAATAGATGATCGTGAAAAAATAAGCAAAATGAGTGAAATAAACCACTGAAGTGCCTCTTTAAAATGAACAAAAACTTTTAAGCAGAGGCCGTAGAGTAATGGACGACTTAATGATGTTGTGTTGAGTTATGAGCTTCCTCTGCCCTTCACCGTCCCCTGCTCTTCCTGTGCTGAGGGTACAGTGGGTCAGGTGACATTTAAACACTGGCGTTACTAAGTTTGCTAATGAAAGGGGGGGGATGCAGCAGGGCCTCTAACAGTGAGCTGTGAATGTCAGCAAGGACAGTAAATAAAGCGACGATATAGCGTCCGGATCCAAACAGGTTTCCAATCTTCATTGCAACCGTTTAATTCTCAACTTGAGCAGATATTCCCATATCATCATCAACCTTATGTTTCTGCATGCAGGCTTTATTGAGGGCTCCCAACCAGGCTGACTCTGTAGCCTGAGAGAAACCAGGCACTACTGTAAATTAATTTTTATCTTAATATCCTCTCCACTTTCTAAAACCTCAATATAAACAGTTCACACGTCATAAAACCGCATCCCCTCAGATTGACATTAAAGTCGGCCATTAATATGAAAGTTGTTTCTTTGCCCGTTCTCTATATTTCCTTCCCATCAGCATCATCTCTAAACCCTGTGTATCAGATCTCACTCAAACTGCTTCTTATTCATTCTCTATCGGGCTTCATTGAGTAAATCTCAACCATCAGAGCGATCGCTATTCGGGCTGAGTGGCATCCGTCCTCGGCTTGCAGTCTAGTAGCTGCGTTCCGCTTCATTTGAGCCAACATCCGGCCCGGAGAACGATTCCGAGTCTTCCCGGCCCCTTTATCGTGGGCGTCTGGACGTCCCAGGTTCCTCTGTATTCATTAGCAGGCGAGTCACAGCGGTGCGATGGAGCGTATCCTCTCAGCGGCCCGCGGGGACTGTCAGCCGACTGACGGAGACGGATCGCAGGTGGACCAGTGAGGAGACCTGCCATAGATTAACTCGTCTGCCAGCAGGGGGACTCCATGGAACCGTTTGTTTTCAGCTCAACAGATAATTTTTCTAATTAACCTTTAAGTGCATTGCTTTATGTTGCATTCAGAGAGTGGAGACACTGCCAAGCACCTCACCCGACTTCTCTCTTTCCTCCCTGTGTGGATACAAAATAAGAAATGTCCACTGGAGGGGAAAAAGAAACTGTCCCTTTATGTGTCAGCGCCCGCGACTGTATGAGCCCACTGCAAAATGTCATCTCGGTTTTCTTCTGCAAAATAAACAATATGGTATTGATCCAGCATATTACAGGACCTATAGATATCCCAGATTTAAACTGTGTCTGTGTTGTGTTACTGAGAATGTAGCGATCACAACACAATGCCAGGGTTTCTATCAACAAACACACACACCAATCAGAAGTTCAAAGATTTGATTATTTCGCACATGTGCTCCAGAGCTGTGTAAGGGGACAAAACACTGGGCCAAGGCGGGACTAGCCGAGCAATGGTGTAACTGCACTGGGACAAAGCCAGAAACCAGCCTGGCTCATTTTGACAGTCACAACATCTGCATGCCAGCATCTCTAACACTCACTAAATAACATGTAATATAGGGATAATAGGCTATTCATCTGTTACGTCTAATTTCTACAAATAAACTGTGTAAAATTTATAGTTTTCTAATTTGAGAGGATAAAAACAGACACATGAACGACTTGAGGGAAATTCTTCAAATTCAAAAGAGAGGTTCACTTAACAGATGAACTGATTAGAAGTTGGTGGTCAAAAGTCAAAGGTCAAGGTTGCTGTGACCTCACAAAGCACATTTCTGGTCTTATGTCCGCAAACAGCCCGGACACACTTTCAAGACATTTCTTCAAATTTGGTATAAACATCAATTTAGACTCACAAGTTAAACTGATTGGATTTTGGTGGCTGAGGGTCAAAGGTCACATAAGATGTGAAGAGTTCCTGTGAACGTGATATATAAGGAACTCCCAGGAGGAATTTCGTCACATCTATCACATACATACTTAGAATTTTGAGGTCAAAGGTCAAGGTCATTGTATCCTCACAAAAAAATACTTTGCCTCAGGAACGATTCAGAGGGTCACCGTGACTCACAAAGCCTGTTTTGGCCTCTTGAACATGATGTTTTTATTCTGCCTTTAGGAAATATCTTCAACCTCAACCTGACCAGTTTTCTCAGTGACACAAAGATTAACTGATTTGATTAGATGAAATAAATTCAACTGAGAAAATTGTGTAAGCTGATATGTCACTGGTTGGCAGAAGCATATAACTGCTGTGCTCTTTTTAAAGTTTACAACTTAACAAGTTAACTGCAGATTTTATTCCCCTTGGACGGACCCAGGAAATCCGTGTGTCCCTCTGTTTTCAACAAAAACCCTACACATCCCAAAATGTCACACTATTAGTTTAAGTATTTAAGGACCTCTCTTTGTATTAGTATATCAAGGTTACAAGGTGTGTTTTAAACTGTCCAGGAGAACCGGCTTTATTTGTGGCACCCTGTGAAAGTTTGTAGGTCTGACTTATCTCTCGCAGGAAGTGGACTCAGGACATTCAGTGTCAAACTTCATATTTACCATCAAATGTGGCCCTCGGGGCGAGAGACGGTCTCCTCTACGGATAAATCCAATGTGGCTATCCCAAGAAGATTTCCCCAAGCCTAGAGAGGTTTCGTGCTTTAGATTAAAAATTGTGTAATTCCATAGCCATCTGGCTCGAGAAAAGGAATTTAAGAGCTGTGCGGATGCCAGCCCGATGCCACATCTTTGGAATGGGCTATTGCTTTCCAAATAGCTCTGGGCTGTGTCCCCCTCCATGTATTTGTGCAACAGCATTAGCTTGTTTTCAGTCTCTGCCCTCCCCTCATCCCGAAGTTTAAAAAGTAATCTTTCCTCAGCGCACGGCTGTCTTTCTGATAAGGAATCTAAACTAGGCCAAGGACTCGGAGTGAAGTCATTGAACAGTAATTAAAGCACCCGGCGATACTGCAGTTCAAACTGTCTCCACCACGAGCTTTGAGATAGAAATCCATTCAAGGATTTGGAGAACGCCATTGTTTCGCCTCCCTCATGAGAAAAAATCTTCTTCTTGCTTCTCTTTTTTTATTTCTCTGGGAAGCTGAGGCTGTAATTAAGTGAGCTGAGTTATTATCAAGCCACGGGAGGGACCGGGGAAGTGCTGCCTGATCACCTATAATGTGCACCAGGCTTTTAAATGTCAATGCTGGAACTAAACTACAAGAATGCAGCTATGTCTGCTTGAAAATTATTATAACAGCATTTTAATTATATATTTTATTCTTAAAAATTCAAGGGGAACATTCCTGTTACAATATCTAAATTAATGGGAGTTAAATAGCACAAATCTATCACCAACCCATAGTGTGAACTGTTTATTATTGTAAGACCTCCACGTTTATCATGTAAAGTGATGTGAGTTCATGTATTTTGTGATTTGGAACTATACAAATAGAGAATTGAATTAAATATGCACCAATATGCTATGACAGATAAAATGTATATTACATCAGTTAAATAATAGTGATATCATTCAGTTTTATTGGCTGACATGAAAACACGGTCATTCTTTTTTATTCTACATAGCATTAAATTCTGTTTGGCTGGCCCCATGTGTTGACAAAATAAAAACAAGTCCCCTAAAAAGTTCTGAAAGTCAGGGAAAAGAAAAAAAAAGAATGCAGAAATATATGCAGATCTGGAAAAACAATATGTGAACTAATATTCGCTCCAATGGGAACGCCATTGCCTTGTGAAATTCATAATCCCTCTCTGTAAGAAGATGATATTTGGCAGCCCCTTCCATATACAGTAACATCGTGCCTGTGGTCTTTTTGTTTCTTACCGAGAGCCTCTGGCAGAGCATTTGAAGTTTTTAATCTGCCGCTCCAGAGACTAAGGTCACCTTTCACAATCCCCCCTCACTGTCTCTTTTATTTGCTCTTGCTTAGTTCTGGCAACCCTGCTATTTCACACGCTATTAAAAGGAATCTGCTAATATAAGGAGCAAGGTCCTTGGCTTGTGGAATGGAAAATGATGGTATTTCTGAATTCTGTCGCTCTGAAAAAGACCCAGGGCGTCTTGTGCAGGGTTTATGACCCTAAGATTAGTCACTTTTTGAGGCTGGATGTACTGCCACGGGCTATTTCTGCCAGAAACTGATTTTCATATTGATGTGCGATGTTGAGCCTTCTCCAGTTCACATATTGGCTCATGCATCACCTGGACTCTGCAGCTGTCAAGCCTCAGTGATAGCAAGTGAAGCAGACAATCCCTCTGTTAATAAATAAACAAGTGAGACACCGCTGCTACATATTATACTGCCGAGGCTCGGGGCGTCTGGCTACGCACGGCACATTTCATTACCATTAACAGTGGCTGACGTTCAATCTCAATTTGCTCCTGATTTCATATCACAAAGCGTAATTATGACGTTTTCATGTATGACTTGCACGGTATCAAGAATGCAAATGAATAGCTTTAATATAAATGTTTGTGCACCACTACAAAAGAACAGCACCACATTTTGAGCTGCCAATATATTAAGTGACTATTGTATTCTGCTCACCGGGGCACATTTTAAGCTTCAGAAAATTGAATAACAAAATATCTACAGTAATCTCAACCTGCTTTGATCCCCTACATGTACTTTCATATATTCTATTTCACATTTATATGTAGGTAACTTCTGCGTGGACGAACTACTGACACAGTTGGTAGAAAGAAATCCTGTAACACACTTCATACCAGTGGTCTTTTCACCCTTGTCAAGTAAGAAAAAAGAGCAGTTGGGGGAATTACATGGAGCAGAGCTTTGCATGTATTACACAGCAGAAGACTAAGGAGAGATTATCCGGGGCCAGATGTGTCTCTCTCTCTCTCTAAGGATAAAACACGCCGGCCGCTAAGAAGCAGCCACATCCTGCTGCTGGTAAGCGTCAAGCAGCGGGTGGCTGTCTGGAGCATCACACCGGCTGTCTCTGAATATGCAAGATTTCAGGTTTAGGGATGCGGTCGCCTTTTTCATGTTGTCGACGCGTCATCCATCATACTTTAGACAAACATTTACCAAAGTTGACTGATTGGCGGTAATGCAGCATTAGCCTCTGTTTGCTCAGAGGCAAATGTCATGGGCTGTTTATGCCTTCCTTCCTATTCATTTTTCCAGAGGATAAAACGAGGAGTTCACATTTTTTTTCCCTCGTGGAACAGAACTGTGAAGCAATTTCCCCCAGCAAGCGGGAATATATTGCACGGGACTATGAAGGAGCGTGACAAAACTGCACTCCTCCAAAGCCCAACTGATATATCACTCTTTATTCCTAATATCAACATGGCTGCTCTTTTTTTTCCCCGCCTGCCCCGGCTTAATTGTCAGGAGAAAACGTTCTGCGAGGAGGATCCCAAGGCGACGACACCTTGTAGTTCATGAGCTATGACTCCCGAGCGAAGGAACCAGCGTACTCCTCTCGCTACAGATTGCGTTTTATTGAACCGGGGCATGTCAGCATTTTTTGGTGAGCTGGTAAAATATAATTGTGTCATCCTTTATAAAGCAGTGTTGAAGTGACAGCACCCACAGAAGCTTCATTACTCTGCTTTTTATTGGTGGGGAATGAAAGAAGGGACACTCTCTCTCTCTCTCTCTCTCTCTCTCTCCCGGTGATGAGTAATGTCTCTCTCGCGTGGAGTCAAGGTAAAACACTCTCACAGCGGCGGCGTGCTCCACTGGATGTACATGGATCATTTCAAATGAAATCAATTCAGCTGAAAAATTACAGCTGGTCGACCATAATGGTTTTATCTGACGCCCAATACGCGTGTATTGATTCGCCCGGTCGAATCGAACCTTGTGCGAATGAAGGGGGGGGGTGGGGTTGGGGGGGGGGAATAAAATGCTTGCACACACAAATATCCGAGGCGAAGATGCAACGAATGAAACAAGGTGCGGAGTGACATCTGTTAATCCATCATGATATTCTTAGTACCGCTATGCAGGGAAATGCAGCTTCACTTTGCAAACCTACATCCTATTAGGCCACAAACACACACTATACAAATCATCTGCCATTTTTGTCTGTCTGACTTAAATTGTTGATTCAAGCTGAATCCGGAAAAATGAGTTCTCGCAAAGCAAAATCAAATGTGGCCGTATGTGTTGGAAATGCTGAACACAATTGTTCCCTGTTGGCAGATGGAGTTACAGGGAAGCTCCTCCACCTGCTGCCACAGAGGAGAGCGAGCTGCCATGTGAGTCCCAGCTCCTAAAAGAGACCACAGCTACCCCCATTCACCTGCACTGTGATTTATCAGGACAAACAACCGTCTTCATTGGGTCTAAGTCCTCACTGGGCTGTAAACACCTTGCTTTCTTTCTTTTTCTGTATCATGGATGGAAAACAGAAACCCGTTTGGTAATTTAGCTGCACTTTTCATTAGAATGGGTTTTAATTGAGAACACTGGCGAGGGGAGACACAATGCAAAGGATCCTGATCATGAGTTATTAAAGGTCACCCCGGGGACCCGCAATTTAAATAGAGCTCCAAAAAAAGTTTCCAACTTCATTTCCTATGCACAATCAAGCTGGCACCCGCGGGAGGGAGGGTATTTAAGAGACAATGAATTGATGCGAGCCGGAACCAGCATTTAATAAAATCAGGGGGACGAGATAGAAGTTGATTAATGCGCTGAAGAATAATAAAGCCAGAGCAGAGATCTGCAGGGAAATGTAAAGACTTATTTTCTCCTTTTTTCCAATGACAGGGATTAAGTACAAATATCCCTGCTACTGGTTCCAACCTCAGGCAGGATTGTTCTGTCGGGATCAGTTTTAATACGAGTCTCGTATCCGTTCACCAGCAGCTGAGCAGCTCAGACGTCATCCTCAACCACAGCAGGAATAAAGAAGCAGCTCACATCACCTGCAGGTGTTTTTAAAGATCCGATCTGATCTCACACTCTGCTGCAAGAACAATTAATCTATAAAGGTTATTATTTAATAATTATTATCATCATTATTTTCATTAAAACACGTGGTTATTAAGTTCTTGTAGGAGGAACAATGCAGACTGACTCGCATAGAATAATGTGAAATGGTACATGACCTTATGTGTGCGTGTGTGTGTTTGTGTGCTGTGTGTGTATGTGTGTGTGTGTGTGTGTATATGTGCGTGTGTGTGTTCAAAGTGTAGGAACTTAAATCTGTTTAAGTTAGTTTAAGTTTAAGATAAAGGTTAAGGCAAGTTCCCCCCTTAAACCTAAGTTCTTATAACATATGTAAGTCAATGTAAAATCCTCTGAAGTCATGGAGGCACGACTGTGTGTGTGGTGTGTGTGTGCTTGTCTGTGTGTGTGTGTGTTAATGTGAATCTAAGCAAAAACTTAATAAGCTCAACAATCAGCATTACATAAGGCTTTCCTATTTTCTTCCAAACTCCACAACAGTAAATAAATTGCAAACACCCCCCCGAACACAGCAGCATGTGAGGGGGAGTTGGGGGGGTTCGTTAACGTCACTGAGTGTAATTAAGGAGCCTCTCCCCCTCAGGAACTCTCCTGTTTGACAAAGCCAACGAGTGACAGTGACTCTTTTTTTTTATCAAATAGCAAACGTGGGCTTAGAGAGGATGGCTCAGAGTCAATATCAACTTGTTTCTCCAAATGGTTATCACCGTTTGTCAGGCTCGTACTGAATTCCTCTGAAGTAGCATATTTTATTTCTCAACTTTTCCCCTCGACATGAGAAGTTTCACACTTGCAGCGCAGAAATCAGAAGGCCTATACGCTGAGATATATAATTTATGAATTCACTAAATGTGTTGTGCTATCTGTAATTGATCGAGATGTTGCATGAACAGAAGGGGGATCAATTAATGCTGGGTTTCAGGCCCGGGCAGAATAACTATGGCGCCATTCTTTATCTGTGGCAGTTCTCCACATTCACATCCACGGGAACAATCCTGAGGATCGGACTGGAAGGCCCCTGGATCCCGAGATTAATGAGGCAGACAAAGGTAAACTTGATTAGAGCCGAGTCGCCCGATCCCACCCTTTCTGATTCGTGGTTAATCGCGTTGGGATGACTGAAGCCAGCGAGTCGCTTCTTCCACGGCACAAATCAACATCTGCACGAGGAGAAAGTCTGAATTCTAAAACTGGTATTTCCGCCCTCCATCTTGTTTTGTGCCGAGCTAATTGATGTTTAACCGAATTTACAAAAGGCAAAACAAATCCTCCGTCGTCAATCACAGGGAGATATTCTGCTGAACCATGGAGGACAGCTGCTATAAAGAAGCAACCGCTAAACACGGCTAATTCTCCAGAATGAAATATACGCTGCAGAGGGCCGGCCATTTACAGCAGCGCTATCAGAGCTATATTTCAAGGGCCGGGCTGCAGCCTCTGCCTATTAAAGTGTGTGTGATGTATTTTAGAGCCAGTTTATGTCCTGCTCTGGTCCCGGAGCGGTCTGAGCGCTGACATGTCGGCTGATAGAAGACGCCTCTGGCCTGATACTGACTCTCCACACAGAGGGGACCAGGAGCAAGGAGCCGTATTAAAGAAGACAGACATCTGAAGAGTCAATTTGGCCAAACTGTGAATATCCAGCTTAGAAAAAAATCATAATACTGTGTTTTATGATTTGTCTTTAAAGTGGGATAGGCAGTCGTATCTTGAATATGCAGTTGACAGGCAGGATTAGGTGCAGGATCCCTGTATGTTCTCATGAATCGATGTTTTGCAGGTCTATTTTAATAAACTTCTGAAATTATTATGAGAAAGATCCCTCAAAAAGGATTTGAAAAAATTATGACTTTACTGTAAGTCCACATACAGGAAATAAAAGATGTAATTTTAACTTTCCTATTGTTCTTTTGATCAGTTCAGTGTTAAAACATCACTTACAAAGTCATTTTCATCTAAATTAAGTTCTGTTAAATTAGTGTGATGAATATTTTCTCAACAAGATTAAATGTTTTACTTTAGTTTTCCTTTCAAATGGCGCATGTGTCACAGGGGCGGATCCAGAGCAGGGGTAGAGGGGCCCTGCTAAGATCCGATTGGCCCCTGAAGTCCCCCTGTCCTGTAAGAGGTCTTTTTTATTATTATAAACAAGTCAAACAATAACAATACTAACAGTTTCTTTTGAAAGTGCAGAATATGTTTGAACAAGGAACAATATCGATAATATATTCAATGACGCGTGGCTTCTAATCACAGATATAGAGCTAAAAGTAAACAAGGAATAACTTCAACATGCATCTGACTGAATCATGAACTTTTGAATGGACGTTGGATAAATAATTAGCTCCTAAGATTCTTCTAAACCTTAATTCACTGCCTCTTTATGGCCCATAAATCATAAAAAATCCTCAATCTGCCACTTTTTTAATGATAAAATGTGTCTGTTTGATATGAAACCTCAATAATTTAATTTATTCTAGATGTAGACGAGTTCACCCACTTGGAGCAGATTGTGAGAAACAAGTCACCACATCCGACAAAAAACAGCTCAGATGAAAACACAACACTGATATTCACACTTTGACCACATGGCCTGTTTCCACATTACGTTCAGGGTGAGTGAAAGTAAAAACCGATGAGCACTTCAGAGCCAGGGAAGCTTCTCTCCAGTTCAGCTCTGGCCAGATGGACTGGAGGAAAAAGCTCTCTTGACGAAGAGCTTTCACCTGGAGGCTTCTCACAACCGCACAGCTGCAGTGTCTGACCTGCACCGTGGCAACTGAAGCAAGTATTTATGGATTCGGAACAGTCCACCACCTTCACGAATATCACGCTGCCGAGTTTCATATAGGGAAATGCACTCTGGAGAGACGTGGCTTGTCACCAGCTAATAAGTGCGCCACCGGCAACCGCACAAAAACAAAAATCCAGCTAACAATATAACAACATCCAGCTGTTCGGCCCCACTCCGCGTAATCAATCACCTGGAAAACGAGGCGATCCGTCGAACATTTCATCCCATTTATCTCGCGGAGAGAACTTCTCCTCTCGATAAGCCACCAACTGGCAGGCGAGGTAAATAGTTCTTGATTAGCATTAGCGGCCAAACAATGTCTTGAGGTTGATTATCTCGGTGACTAATGCTCTGTCACTCCGTGGAGCCGGAGAGGGCCCGGCGAGGACTCCCGGTAATGGAGCCTGAGCAGGTGCTGAAAGCCCACCGACATCAGGGGGGAGTGCACTGACAAGAATTTCTGATGAATTTCAATTACTGACCTATTAAAGCTAATGAGCTAAATGAGCAGCCAGAACACATTTGCGGGACGGCCTGAGACGAGGCCTCGGCGGTTTGTCGTGACTTTGTGCGTCACTGTCTCTGTGAAGCTCGAACATGAGATTATAATTCAACACATTTACACATGGTGTGTTTTTTGTGTTCATGTTTTTTAAAAGTTTGTGTTCTCACGCTTGGCTGTTGTGTTACATGTGAACGTGAGGCCAGTGCGCCATCTGCTGGAGACACTGCAGCAGGGCACGGACAGCAGGCTCAGCTGGCTACATGGATATGTAGCGCCATCTGCTGGCTTTACAGTGAAATGCAACAGAGGGAAGGGAGGTCTGTTCTTTTTATTGGTCATGTAGGTCTTTTGAATTATATTGGACATCTATAAGGGTTTTATTCAAAACTAAAATTAGCAGCAGCCTCTTAAATTCAAAAGAATTTCAGTTAACCATTGGAGTGAACCTTCAAATTCTGTTGAATTTTATGTAATATGCGGACTATAAAATCAACGTCCAGCACACAAACAATAGAAAGGAACAACATGTTGTATAACTGTTAACAAGGAATAATTCTGAAGTATCTCTGGAGCATTTACACAGGACGAGATATCAGCTTATTCCAAAGAGGCAGGTTCAGAACGGGCACTTAACCAGTTTTCTCCATTACAGTTCTATTAGGTTGTATTTATGTTTTACTTGGTTTGGTATAGTTACTGCAATGTTGACTATTGTTGGATAAGATTAACTTTAGCAGAGATTTCATTTGTTTATTACTTAGTTTTTCTCAGTTTTATGTTAGAGAATTTACATAATTAAATTAATGGCAAATATAGTGTGTGGTACGCCATACATTTTGTTTCCTGCTCTTAGATCGGTAACTATATAATGTAGTGCACCTTGTATGCTTGAAGTAGAAGTGATGTATGATGGGATGGTGTCATTTTGGGGTTGTGTGGAGTTCAGCTGTCCCTCGATGTGGATTCGGACAGAAACTGTCAAAACTACAAGTTCAAGTTAAGTCCAGGAGGAACACTCTGCCTTCTCTATCAAATCAATGCTACCTTGCGTTTTTTAAGATTGTATCAATGTTTCACAAGATTCTTCAGTGGTTTATTGTGATTATTTCGTTATTTAAACACTGTGATTTAAAAATGCGAAGACATGAGCCATGAGGGTAAAACAGTAAAGCTGCAGAAACAAACAAACAAACAGTGAGCTGAAAGACTCTACAGACCCTAGAGGGATCCGAGGGGAACTGCAGAGTTAAGCTGTAATACCCAAGATTAGACGTGAATTTTAAATCAAATCAAATCCAATCCAATATAATTTATCGTCCCCACTGGGGAACTTGTTCTTTGGCCCGAGTGTTACAGCAGCAGATCAGTACATTGTGTGACAAACAACAAAAAAACTGTGTAAAAGGAGTTGTCATGAAACTACACTTCTTAATGTTTTAAAAGGTTTTATTATATTGATTCAAGCCACAATCGTTTCATTGCTTTTATGGATCATTTCAGTTAGTTGCACTTTGTTTGAAGAGATTGAAAACTACTGCTCATAGTAAATCTTGAAAGTGAAAATGTCCTAATTAACTGCATGTAGAACAGGACAGAGACTCAGGCATGAACCAGGATGCATCTCGTGTTGCTGCTGAACATCACCCGGCCGTCTTTAACCGTGCTGCACTTGTTCCTGAGGACGTCCAGGATTCGAGCTCTGACCTCCTGGGACAAGGACTGCTTGAAGTTCTTCGTCGCCGTCATGAAATTCAACAGACGTGTCCCCGTGGTGCTGTTTGGATCGTAGCACTCGGTGATGTCGAAGGAGTTGTGGATGATGTGCTCCTCGTACTTCAGGCCCTGCTTCTTCAGGCTGGAGATCACCTCGACCGCCGAGCGAGACTCTGTGATGGAGTCGACGCAGAGCTCCTTCTCGAACGTCTTCCACAGGGTGTCCCAGCCGCTGTGGGCTGCAGGGTGGTGAGAGAGTAAAGAGCACAGTGATTCCAGAGGGAAGCTAGGGACATCAACACTTTAGTAGTGATGTTGTTAAATGAAGTAGATATGGACGTGTTTCTTGTTTTGCAGTGAAGATCATGCAAAACAGGACGAATCAGGAAGCAACAGGACTAATAAGACACATTTTGGCAATTTAGACCCATGATAGATATTTCACAATTTCACAATAACTACATATATACCTTCTTCAACGATGATCATGAGTGTGCCGTTGTTTTTCAGAAGGCTGTGGCAGAACTTGATGGTCTTATCCACGTTATCCACGAAGTAGATCATCTGTTCAGAGGACAGAGAGGTTTCTATTTTCCGAGTAAAGGCTGAATACATGAAAGCACACGGGACACATGAGTAACATGAGCTGTTCACTCAAAGTGAGACACTGACACTTTTCTGGCCATTTGTAAACTAAACAGTCCACTCAGCAAACTCCTTATACCTGGATCATGTGTATGAAGTCAAACTTTTTCACGTCTCCCTTCGCTTTCACTTGCTTCTCATAGTCCCAGCTGTGCATGGCATGCCAAGTGAACTGGACCTTCTGAAGACTGGTGGTCTTTGCTACCAAAGCTAAAGGTTGGACAGAACAGAGAAAGACAGCAGGGATGTGAGAGATGGATTAAATGCAAAATTAGAAATAAGTATTCCTTTGGCAGCACTACAGGTTCCAGTCTTCTTCCATAGACCTTGCACATCCTGATCAGGGCTAATTTCACAAGCAACTATCACCTTCCGGACTCTCCATAGATGCTCTACAGGGTTAAAGTCTCTGGCTGGATCATTTAAGGACAGACAGAATTGTGTCCCAAAGCCATTACAGTATTTTGTTGGTAGTGCTCTTCACTGTCTTGCTAAAAGTTGAGTAGTTGCCACTCCCACATCGTTTGAAGACTGTTCAAGAAACCTCCTTATTCTCACATACTTGTACGAACCTTCGCCTCCCTGCTCTCCTCCAATCAGAACGAGCCAGGAGGCGGATAAAACATCTGCTTCCTGTGGTGAATCAAATCTGCAGCATGGCTTTGTGAGGAGTTTAACTTCGATGATCTTCGACCTGTGGTAATCATTTTCTGCTTTTTGTGTTCCCTCTTTCTTAGATTGTTTTTCAGAAGAAACAGAAGACAGAAAACGACAGCTCTTGTTGTAGTGTTTTTGAATTGTTGATACCTTTAAAGTTTTTTGTGAGCTCTGCGCTGCCCTCCACGATGTCAGCGGTGATGGGAACAGTGGGGAATGTCGACTGCAGCAGAGAAAGCATCTGGACGTCCACCTCCCCTGGAATGAACCACTTTGCATCAGAGTACTGCTGCTTTAATGTGAAAACCTCCAGGCTCTAAAAGGATTTGAATTGACCACTGCAAACATTTCTGTAACAACTGTACAACTTAAGAAAGGTCGAAATGTAAATTACCTGTGTTTAATACACGTGTGTGTGATACAGATTGAGAGACAAAGTGTGTATCTTATCATTTTAGTCATGAATGACAACTTTGTAGTTGCCGCTGTGCTTCAATCATTGACAGTTGTGACCACCATTCACCTCTCATGACCTGAGACGAACTCAGTAGAAAGTGTTCTTCCACAAATGCTTCGGCAAATCCTCCTTATTGCAGCGTTATGATGATGAGCATGAAAACCAGTTCAGGAGGAGCTGCACTTAAAATCACCTCTACTACAATATATAAAGTGTATTGTGTTGTGGTTTTCATCACTTACCTCCACCACTTCCAATGCCCAGAACATCCAGACCACTTTTACCTGCTCCAATTCTACATCAACACAATACAAATAAATGAAAATGAGAAATATTACAACATATATGAGCTTTTAATCACCCAATAGCACATAATATTATAAATATTATGCTCTAGGGCACAGGTTATATAATATGTATTCATGTTTGTGTGTAAATTGAAAGAATATATTACAATCTTTGAATACAATTTACCCAACAATGCAAGAATAATTTAATATACATATTTTACTGCACATATATGACTATGTATATTTGTGGCTGAATATAGACAGCACATATCAATCCTCAATGTTGTGCAAGTTTTTGCCGCGGGTTGCCGACACCTGGCTATGGCGAAATAGCAATTTGTTTACTGCTCCACCGTTAAAGAGACGTGGTCGCAAAACATAAGACAAAAAATAGTCATATTTTTTAACAATATCTTTACTTTACTACCTCTAAAAAGAACAGCATTCGATTTAGACAGCCTCTCTCCTCAGGAGAAGGAAAATATATGTAAATGACCTATTAATGCCCTATTGGTTTCTGATGCATTTATTTTGAAATGGTTTCTTTTATTTTGAAAAGGCGAATTCCTGAAAAATACGGAAAAGATCGCTACTGGCAGGTGTGCCTCGCTGTTGCATGAAAAATCTGACCATCATTCAGCCGAGGGGCTACAATATGAACGTGCTCACCATTCAAATTCATTATTTGTCATTAAGTTGCGTTCAGTTCATCGTTCTCATAAAAATTAAAGTGTTCAATGAAGGCGTTCTTTTGAACTTGTTCATGCACAACACTGTCAATCCTGCTAAGAAGTGGACACAGACATGTATTTGTCATACGAGCAGTAGATCTAAAAAAGAATCACGCACAACCTATTTTCTTTGATTATATCTAAAGTCAAAATTGTCTGTGTTTTTTAAATTCTAAATGCAAAACCTGAAAATAAAACTATTTCATGCAAAACTGAGAACAGAGTTGCCTGGCCACAACCCCCACATCTGCACTATGGGTTCTGTATAGATTTGGGAAATGGGCACAAGCACACAAGAAGGCTTTTGACCGATAGGAATGCATTACAATTGGTTAGCAGTAACCAGCAGCTTTGTGCCTGCATGAATCACTAATAAGAATTTTCATCTCCCTTTGTAAAGACAGCCTCTTAACTTTTGAGAGAAGTTATTAGCTGAGACCTCAGTCAGGCAGCTAAATGATCCCCCATCCCTTCAGAAAGCACAAAGACAGAAAGAGGCCACTCACAGCCTCTCGGCTGCGTCTGGGTAAACGTAGTCAAGATGGCAGGAGGATGATAAAAAAATCAAACCGTGCACTCAACCCTCTGAGTGTACCTTTTAAACTCGGCTGGCAGGAGGCTGTTGAGGCTCTGCACAATGGCCACGTGCTCTCCAGAATGCTCCAGGTAGAACTGGAAGTTTTGCACTGTACTGCCCTCGTAACATGTCTGCTTTGCTTCTGCAGCCATGACTGATCCCTGCAATGCACAAAACGTAGAGTGGTTAGACATGAAGGGAGAAGCACGGAGTAACCACACTCTCTAAAGCTCATTACCCCCAAACAGCAATATGCAGTTATTTCATTAAAGATATGATTTGAATCACTCATAGAAAGTTTGTAAGAATTACCTTGAACTTGTGGAAGCAGAGTCGAGTCGATTCTCTCCCGCTCTTTATAAGGAGCAGTGTCAGTTACTGTCTCCACCCACAGGCTGGCTGGCCAACTTTCACTGGAGCTCTCCTTAGATAACTTGAAAATGGATGGCGGGCCGCATAACACATGTGTGTGTGTTTTTTTTTGTCATGTTTATTAAAGTTGGTGTTCTCACTCTTAGCTGTTGGATCACATGTGAATGTGAGGCCAGTGCTGCCATCTGCCGGAGACACTCGAGCAGGGAACAGACAGCAGGCACAGCTGGATACATGGATATGTACCGCCATGTGTTTACAGTGAACTGCAACAGAGGGAAGGGAAGTCTGGTCATTTTATTGGTCATGTAGGTCTTTTTAATTATATTGGACATTTTTTCAAATTCAGTTGTATTTTATGTAATATGTTGACTATAAAATCAACTTCCAGCACACAAACAATAGAAATTTCCAACATGTTGTAGACTGTTGATAAGGAATAATTCTGAAGTATCTCTGGAGCCTTAACACAGATAGGTTCAACACGGGCACTGCACCAGTTTTCTCCATTGAAGTTCTACAGTATTTGTTTGTATTTATGTTTTCCTTTTATTTATCACATTCATAGTTATATATAATAAAGTGTATGGTTGAACTGTAAAATATAAAGCCTTAATTATATTTCTGTGTCTCATCGTTATCCAATCGTTAAGGACAGCTCTCAGCCCAGCCACAGACTGTTTGCCCTCTTCCCTTCTGGGAAGCGCTACAGGGTCCTCTGTTCCCGGACCAGCAGGTTCAGGAACAGCTTCATCCCTGCGGCTGTCACCCTGCTGAACTCTGCTCCACAGTGATAGCAGCCGCAACCCCCCCATCCACACACACACACACCCACACACACCTTCTCCAATGACTCTACTGCCACGTCCCTCTCCACCCTGGCTTGGACTGCCACACAACTTCCTCCAGCCTCTGAACATTTGCACATTTGAACATTTGCACATTTGCACATTTGCACATTTGCACATTTGCACTAAACTATTCCTTCTGTATTATCCCACCTATAGTGTATTCATATTTTTATATATTTATCTTGCTCTTAGTGTATTCATCATTCTTATATCATATCTGACCTCTTAATACTGTTCATATTCCATTTATATTTATATTTCCATTTATATTCCATGTATATTTCTAACTGTACTACATATTTATTTACATATTCCATCTCTGCACTTTAACTGCCACTTTTTTGCACTTCTGGTTAGATGCTAAACCGCATTTCGTTGTATACGTACTTGTGCTGTGCAATGACAATAAAGTTCAATCTAATCTAATCTAATCTAATAACATCATTTTAGGAGTCATATCAGTATCGGAAATATATGACAATAACACATATCTGTTGGACTATAGCTGGCAATATGCAACTCTAGAGGGTAAAAAGTTTCAGCAAAGCTCATGTTCATATTAGTTTACTTACATAAATTCAGGACATCTTTACTGTTACTCAAGAAGGCCACCACATCTGGCCCAGATGACCTCAGGCTGTAGTTTGGACACCCCTAGAGCAGGGGTGTCCAAACTACGGCCCGGGGGCCATCTGAGGCCCGCTATCCCTATTAAATTGGCTCGCCTCAAAAAAATTAAAAATATATATATATTATTATTTATTTTCTATTGGTACTAACAATTTAGTAGCACTTAAATGGCGCTTACTTATATCACTTTGTATTTATGCTAAATTTTTTAAGAAATTGTACTTTCTTGATTCTTGCTGTTCTGGGTTTGTACCCTCGGGTACCCTTGAATGCACTGATTGTAAATCGCTTTGGATAAAAGCATCAGCTAAATGAATTGTGATGTAATGGACTATGGCCCACTGTATTGCACTTCTCAGTTTAGACGCTAGGTGGCACCCGACTCACCCCTGATCTGCCAGCTGTCCCTCAGAAGGCCGCCACGTCCCCCCGCCCTGAGCGACGCGATTGAGGCGCACTGTCAACAGTCCGCTCCATGGCAGGGGGGCGTGGCGGCTTGAGTGGACCAGACCTTCGTATTTTTTTCTGTATGTGGCCTCTGGGATAAAAGTTTGGACACCCCTGTCCTAGAGGGATCCGAGGGGAACTGCAGAGTTAGGCTGTATTACCCAAGATTTAGATTAGACGTGAATTTAAATCCAATCCAATCCAATCCAATATACTTTATCGTCCCCACTGGGGAACTTGTTCTTGGGCCAGAGTCTTACAGCAGCAGCAGATCAGTACATTGTGTGACAAACAACAATTTTTTTTTAAAAGGAGTTGTCATGAAGCTACACTTCTGAATGTTTTAAAAGGTTTTTATTGTATTGATTCAAGCCACAATCGTTTCAATGCTTTCATGGATCATTTCAGTAAGACTGAAAACTACTGCACATAGTTAATCTTGAAAGTGAAAATGTCCTGATTAACTGAATGGAGAACAGGACAGAGACTCAGGCATGAACCAGGATGCAACTCAAGTTGCTGTTGAACATCACCCGGCCGTCTTTCACCGTGCTGCACTTGTTCCTGAGGAGGTCCAGGATTCCAGCTCTGACCTCTTGGGACAAGGACTGGTGGAAGTTCTCTGTCGCTGTCATGAAATTCAACAGACGTGTCCCCGTGGTGCTGTTTGGATCGTAGCACTCGGTGATGTCGAAGGTGTTGTGGATGGTGTGCTCCTCGTACTTCAGGCCCTGCTTCTTCAGGCTGGAGATCACCTCGGCTGACGAGCGATACTGTGTGATGGCGTCGACGCAGAGCTCCTTCTCGAACGTCTTCCACAGGGTGTCCCAGCCGCCGTGGGCTGCAGGGTGGTGAGAGTAAAGAGCACAGTTATTCCAGAGGGAAACCAGGGACATCAACACTTTAGTAGTGAATTTGTTAGATGAAGTAAAGATGGATGTGTTTCTTATTTCAGGAAGCAACAGAACTAATAAGTCACATTTGGGCCATTTAGAAGCATGATTGATATTTCACAATTTCACAATAACTACATATATACCTTCTTCAACGATGATCATGAGTGTGCCGTTGTTTTTCAGAAGGCTGTGGAAGAACTTGATGGTGTCATCGGCGTTATCCACATAGTAGATCATCTGTTCAGAGGAGAGAGAGGTTTCTCTTTTCCGAGTAAAGGTTGAATACATGAAAGCACACACTGACTAAATGTCCACATGGTAAACTTCTAATACCTGGATCATGTGTATGAAGTCAAACTTTTTCATGTCTCCCTTCGCTTTCACTTGCTTCTCATAGTCCCCGCTGTGCATGACGTGCCAAGCGAACTGGACCTTCTGAAGACTGGTGGTCTTTGCTACCAAAGCTGAAGATTGGACAGAACAGAGAAAGACAGCAGGGATGTGAGAGATGGATTAAATTGATACATTTGCAAAATTAGAAATAAGTATTCAGGCCCCTTTGGCAGCACTACAGGTTCCAGTCAACTGCTATAAACCTTGCACATCCTGATCAGGGCTAATTATCTCATTATTACTGACAGATTTTCACAAGCAACTATCACCTTCTGTGATCTGCAGCATGGCTTTGTGCGGACTTAAACTTTGGTGATCTTTGACCTGTGGTAATCAAGTTGTGCTTTTTGTGTTGCCTCTTTCAAAGATTATTTTTAGGAAACAGCTGAACCTACCTGTACCTCTACTGCGAAAAGGAAGAGAGAAAAACGAAAGCTCTTGTTGTGGTGTTTTTGAATTGTTGATACCTTTAAAGTTGTCTGTGAGCTCTGCGCTGCCCTCCACGATGTCAGTGGTGATGGGAACAGTGGGGAATGTCGACTGCAGCAGAGAAAGCATCTGGACGTCCACCTCCCCTGGAATGAACCACTTTGCATCAGAGTACTGCTGCTTCAATGTGAAAACCTCCAGGCTCAAAAAGGATTTGAATTGACCACTGCAAACATTTCTGTAACAACTGTACAACTTAAGAAAGGTCGAAATTTCAATTACCTGTGTTTAATACGTGTGTGTGTGTGTGTGTGTGTGTGTGTGTGTGTGTGTGTGTGTGTGTGATACAGATTGAGAGACAAAGTGTGTAACTTATCATTTTAGTCGTCAATGACAACTTTGTAGTTGCCGCGGTGCTTTAATCATTGACAGTTGTGACCTGCATTAATGACCTGAAACGAACTCAGTAGCAAGTGTCCTCCCACAAATGCTGCTGCATATCCTCCTTATTGCAGCGTTATGATGATGAGCATGAAAACCAGTTCAGGAGGAGCTGCACTTAAAATCACCTCTACTACAATATACACAGTGTATTGTGTAGTTGTATTTCATCACTTACCTCCACCGCTTCCAACGCCCAGAACATCCAGACCACTTTTACCTGCTCCAATTCTACATCAACACAAGAAAGAAGAAAGAAGAAAGAAAGATAAATGAGATTTAGAAATATTACAACATATATGAACTTTCAATTACCCATGCCATTAGTTTAACAATGCAAAAATAATTTAACTTGCATATTACTGCACATATATGACGTATGTGTGTATTTGTGGCTGAATATAGACAGCACCTATCAATCCTGCTAAGAGGTGGACACAGACATTTATTTGTCATGCGAGCAGTAGATCTAAAAAAGAATCACACAAAACCTATTTGCTTTGATTATATCTAAAGTCTCTGTCTGTGTTATTAAAATTCTACATGCAAAACGTGAAAATTTAAACTATTTCATGCAAAACTGAGACTAGAATTTACTGGCCACACCCCCATCTCTGCACTACGGGTTCTGTATAGATTCGGGAAATGGGCACAAGCACACAAAAAGGCTTTCGATCAATAGAAATGCCAGCAGCTTTGTGCCTGCATGAATCACTAATGAGAATTTTCATCTTCCTTTGTAAAGACAGCCTCTTAACTTTTGAGAGAAGTAATTAGCTGAGACCTCAGTCAGGCAGCTGAATGATCCTCCATCCCTTCAGAAAGCACAAAGACAGAAAGAGGCCACTCACAGCCTCTCTGCTGCGTCTGGGTTTATGCAGTCAAAATAGCAGGAAGATGATACAAAAATTAAAAATCAAACCGTGCACTCCAACCTCTCTGCGTGTACCTTTTAAACTGGGCTGGCAGGAGGCTGTGGACGCCCTGCACAATGGCCTCGTGCTCTCCAGAATGCTCCAGGTAGAACTGGAAGCTGTGCACTGCGCCGCCCTCGTAACAAGTATGCTTTACTTCTGCAGCCATGACTGATCCCTTCAATGCACAACACGCAGAGTGGTTAGACATGAAGAGAGAAGCACAGAGTTACCACACTCTCTAAAGCTCATTACCCTCAAACAGCACTATCCAGTTATTTCATTAAAGAGCTGATTTGATTAACGCATAGAAAGTTTGTAAGAATTACCTTGAACTTGAGGAAGACACAGGGTCGATTCTCTCCCGCACTTTAACAGGAACAGTGTCAGTTCTGTCTCCACCCACAAGCGGGCTGGCCAACTTTCCCTGGATCTCTTCTTACATAACCCCAGAGAGCTGAACTTTGCCTGAGGCAGCTGCCGGTGTTTTCCCTCAAATATCATGACTCCTGCCAAATCGGCCTGATCATTAGTCATTAACAGGAATACAACATTTCAACACAAAGATATTTCTTATGTAACAGTTGACGGAGACATTATATAAATTCCTGCAGTGAAACACTAAAACACTATTTTTATTGTTGTTGTAATACATGGGCTATTAGTTTTATAGTAATAAAGCCTTGTACTTTTATTGTACTAGAGCATATCACTTTTATTGTAATATATAGCTTATATTTTGTATTGTTATATAGCTGATTACCTTAATGTAATAAAGCCAAGTGGAAAACAGGAAAGTCTTCAGCACTGATTTAAAATTACTAATAGTTGCAGCAGACCTGTAGGCCTTGTTCTTCAGGGCTTGATACGCATTATATTATATTAGAAAATCTGAACACTACATTCAGTTTAGACTTTATCATATTATCTTAAATAAATCCTTCCAGAGCAACTTGGAGTATTTTAGGATTATTAATGATGTGTTCACACTAATGGTCTAATCATCAATCACATGAAACTTTATTTATACCAGCTGCATGTTTTTTATTTCCCTCTGTTTTGTCTTTTTAAAATTCAGTGCTCGTTGACACTGACTTTTATTATTTGGCAAAGCAAAACTTCCTACATAACACTTTCAGATGAGGACATCCCATCGACCTCCACAACAATCCAGGTCATGTTTTACCGAAGAAGTGCAGAATAATTGGAACTTGAAAGGTAAGAGAGTCGTTCAAATGAAGTATGAAAAACGAATTATACTTCAAAACGGGATGACTGAGTGATAACACTTGTGCAACAACATCTCCTCTCTTCTAAAGGCAGCTGTTTTAAATCCACTGGCAGCTGCAGCCTCTTCTCTGGGCGTGTCAGATTCCTCCCACAGTTCACATCCAGTTCATTTCAACTGTAAATACTGGAGTGTCATGGGAATTTCACTTTCAAATAAAAGTATTCTCATTAGTCGGATAGAAGGTGACACAAAGGTCATTCCTTTTGTAATTTAAAAGCACCCGAGGATATCAGACTACTTTCCCAATGCCTCCTTTTCGCTCTTTGAAACTGAAGTTGAAATCTTGATTGCACGCCACAGGACCAAAAGTCAAATACAGTAACTTTAACCTTCTGGTCAAATGTATGGAGCAGAGATTTAATTTAAGGTGGCAGAGGAATCGATCGATCATGGGAGGACCCATCAGAGCCTGAAGTGGACCACCTTGACATGAGATGTTCCCAAAGTGTGGTGCACTTCTAAAAACAATCCTGTTTCTAACATTGCCATGGTGACACGCTTCCTATTGTCTTATTGATTGGTGGCTGAGATTTTTTTGATCAAATATGAGCTTGTCTGGGGCACGCACCTAAGCACACTGTTCATGAGCTGACCTGGAGAGCTCTCTTCTCTGCAGAGATCTCTATCAGAGGAGCTGAAGACAATAACACAATAGGTCTCAGAAGCACGACTCGGGCATGATCGCACAGTGACATTAGAAAGAGGAAGTTGACAGATCTGGCTCGGTTTAGTGCAGTCGACAACCATTAGAAAAGCAATTCAATAAACTGCTGCAGATAATTCCAGGTTATTGCAGATACTGTAGCTCTGTATGTATATGTGTGTGTGTGGGCACGTGCATGCAGTCGAGGCATCCTAAGCAGACAAGGGCTTGTTATTATTCCCACATTTTTAAAATACATTTAGCTTCTTATTCTTCTTCTTCTTATTATTAGTGGTATAAGTAGTAGTTGAAGTAGCAGAAGTAGTAGTTGTATTATTATTTGTGACTGGTGTCTAGTTGTGTATATAAATGTGTCACCCAGATGTATTCATTTATTATTATTTTTGTATTTTTGACTGTGGCGCTGGTCAATGATCTGCTAATTCGTTTTATATGGACTGTATCTGTACCCATTATACGCCCATTCCTGTATCTTACAGTCCACAGTTACTAATGCTGCCCTCTAGATGGCGCCAATACTTCAGCTAAATCAGGAACATTTGCTCTGGGTGATAACAGACAAAAAGAGCACGTGCTGTCATTGAGGCTCTATTTATCTAACCAATATACATCCTGTATCAGCCTGTTCTTATCACACATACAGGGGAAAAGATATGTTGTTTTATAAATATACAATAAAATTTGAGTTATGTAGTCGGTTAGTTATGTGGTCTGTATTTATATAGTGATTATGGGGATTTCGAAGCGCTTTACAGTACAGTTTACTGGCAGTGTGTGTACGGGCAGCACTTGTTTCTATGTGTGCTGCCCATGGACACATCGGCATGCATATGAAGAAGACTTGGATTGAACCCTGAACCTTCTGGACGACCGCTCTACCCCCTAAGCCAGTGGTCCCCAACCCCCGGGCCGTGGCCCGGTACCGGGCCGTGGGTCATTTGGTACCGGGCCGCACAGAAGAATAAATAAATTACATTTTTTCTGTTTTATCTATTATCCGGTCATTTTTCAAAAAAAAACTCCGTTTTATTTTGAAAAACTACCGGATCCTCTCGTTTATGACTCATGCTTTACGCATTTCAAGACGCTTGTCTCGGTCACGTCACTTTTTCGCTGAACACAAACCAACACGGTATTTGTCGGACCCATTTATCAACAAACCAGGTGAATCCAGCATGTCTGTTTAAGAAGAAGAACAGCTGCTGGAGATCGCAAATGACGGCGGCCTTAAAAGTATGTTTGAGAAAACAACTCCGGTGTCCTGGAATAAAGTCACAGCAGAATACCCTGAGATCGCCACAACAGCACTAAAAACTCTGATGCCATTTCCAACATCCTATCTGTAGTGACATCGGTGGATTTTTTTTTAATTAACGAATTAATTTTTTATTTTAAATAACCAAAAAAAACCTCTCCAAATTCCATTAAATTAAAAAAAAATCTACCGCTGTCACCAGAGGTACCAGAGGGACTCCGTAATGAGGTTCCGTAGACACACCTTAACGGCCGGTCCGTGAAAATATTGTCTGACATCCAACCGGTCCGTAGCGCAAAAAAGGTTGAGGACCACTGCTCTAAGCCACAGCCGTACAGGATAATTAAAGTAAATTCAGCAGCTATATCCAAATGTTCCTCACACTCTCCCAGGAGCATTCAGCTTATTTAAAATTAAGACTTATATCACCATGGAAAATAAGGCATTTTCAATTTCCCATTTATTTTCATATTTCCAACAAATCATGATCCAACGAGCGCAGCTGTGTAATGGGCTTGGCAGCACGGTCTGCTCCCATTAAAATTATACGGTGCAAGAATCCGAAGCTCTGATCTTCATCTTCACATTTGCTGGAGAATTTGAGAGGATCGTTATAATGAGACAAACAATTAGCCCGTATTCATTTTGCACAAGCGTAGAAGATCATATAGAATTAATAAATAATACTGTATCAACCAAATATAAGTGTTATTAAAAAACATATAAAATTAAAATGGAAATGTTTCATTTAGTGCAGTAAGTTCAAGACAATCCATGATAAGGCGTTTTCCACATATGCTAATAGCTGCTTAATTACAGTTGAGTTAAAATGTTATGTATCATCACAGTGCAAATTCCACCTTCACATTACAGAGTGTATTCAGGAGAGCTGGTCTAGGACTATCACTCCCAGGGTGTTATTAAAGATCACTCTGCCGTTGGACTCCGTGCTGCAGTCTGTGTGTCGCAGCAGCTCCAGGACTCCGGCCTTCAGCTCGGACGAGGCCGTCTTACTGAAGTCCAGCACCTCGGTGAGAAAGTCCAGCAGCAGCTCCCCCTTCTCATCCCCCTCAGTGAAACACTCGGTGATGTCCATTTGAGACGGCAGCTCGTAGTTCTGGTAGCTCACTCCCTGGGAGTCCAGGACGCTTTTGATGTCTCCAGTGGTCACACACTGACTGATCTCTGAGTAGCTGAGCTGGTTCCTGTAGGTTCTCCACAGCTTCCCCCAACCACTCACCTCTGGAATAGACATGAAAACAGCATATAATGGTCTTTGCCCACCAAGTCTGTATCCTTGGTCCGGAATTGTGACACTCACGTTTACACACCAACTACAAAACTGTCATCAGCCATTACATGTCATGTATATGTGTTTGGAACAGGCTCGATTTGACTTAGTGTCCAAAGACCTCAAGTCTTAGAAGCACGTTAGCAGCTCTGTCAGGCAATAGCAAGACACAGCACAGTGGTACTTTAAGTTAAATGCTAACACCAGGTATTGTCCAACATTGTCACCATCTTAGTTTAGCGAGTTCAAATGTGTATCAGTTGCTAATAAGCAATAACTGGATGTTTTCCTAAATACATTAAAGTTTGACCTGCTAGTGGCAGTAAGAGAAAAGTCAGGAGATCTCATTGTTTGTGGACCTTGACTGCCTGCACCAACTTTCATAAAAAACACATTCACTGCTTGTTGATGGATCCTAGTCTGGACCAAAGTGGTGAACCGACCAACTGACAGATTGACATGAAGGTCTCTTGAGCCGTGCTGCCAGCGATAGATGATGGTTTGCCAAAATAAAAAAGCCACATTAACAGAAGTAAAAATATTATTATTGGAATAAAACATTTTTCTATATGAAAAGTGTAAACCAGAATGTAAGAGAGGGATTTCCTCTATGTTTCTGCAGTAGCAGTTTCTCACTGTGTTACATGGTTGAACTGGTTTTCATCCCTATATGAACTGCATGTCCTTTCAAAGCATGAGGCTCAGGACATTGACCGCCTGCAGCACTACTCACCACAAATGGATAGAATGTGATGATCCGTGCACTTACCGGAGACCAGGATGATGATGAGCTTCCCGTTCTTGTCGAGGAGACTCTGGAAGAAGTTGATGGTCGCTGCAGGATCCTTCACGTAGTACAGCATCTGTCGATTTTCACCACAGATAATGAGCTGGTGACTAGAGTCATACAGTGGCCAATTATCGCGCCGCACTAGACAGATGTTCTAATGGGATTATTTGCATTGTGAAAAAAAAACACAGACCTGTATCATGTGGATGAAGTCGGCTTTCTTTGTCATCTTCTTCACTTTCCAGTGCTCCTCAAACTCAGAGGACGTCATCTTGTTCCAGGCGAATTTGATGAAATCCAGCTCTGGTTTCTGTGACACTAAAACTGCAGACAGGGAACAAACAGTTTCTGTAATTAACACGTCACGGTTTTCACCCGGAAAAGTTACAGCATCCCCCCAAAAAACTGAATCTGTATTGTTATTCCAACTTGCTTTGTGAAAATGACAAGTTACTGTTTCCCACACTTTGCAGAAATACAACATGTAGTCTGAAAAAAAACCTGCATCCTTATTTATAACTCAGTATATTATACAATAAAGGTAATACTGGAATATTTTAGGCAATTATAACTGCTTTGGACCCCGATCGCACCTCATTAATAACAATGGTAACTGATTGGCACCAACAAGAGGTCATTTTTTGGTTCCATTACATTTCTGATTAAGGGGAAATTATTTGAGAAAAAACTATTACACTAGAATTGTGCTTTAGATCAATGGTATATCTTCCAGTACAGTTTATGTAAAAGGTTTTGAGTGAGTTACTGCAAGCTTCATTTGTGCAAATATGCAAAAGTCTTAATTCATGGCACAGGGAAAAGTGAGGATAAAAGTTTTACAAGAAAGATATTTCAAAATAAACTTGAAAGGTTAGCAAGGTTAATGATTCCACTTGCCTTCACTTATCATTACATTCTATTAAGTGTCATTATCTGCATTGAACACTTAATAGTGTCTTTAACGTATTCGTATATTCAAACTGGGACTGGTGGTTTGTTCGTAACGTGAGTGCCCTCTGCTGGCCATCATAGTGTTACCAGTCCACTGTATGCTTAGCCTGACGTTGTCATACTCACAATTCTAGTCAGAATGTGAGTCTGAGACCGCTCCATTGGGCTGTGATTATGGGGCGTGTTTCAACCGAACCAGGAAATATAATTCCTCTTCGCTCAATTGGATAGACCTACAACCAATCAGAGCAACGTAGTATGTGACGTATGTTAAGCGAATCATTGTGAGTTATTTACTAATGCCGGGTTCACACCTGACGCTGGAGCGCAGCGCCAAGCCTTAAATAACAGCTGGCTCCCATCCACTCCCATGTTAAACCTTTGTGCGGGTCACACCGGAGGCTGAAGCGCCGCTCTGCACCGAGGCTGCCTCGCTCCATATGCTCGCTCCGTGCAGCGATCGTTTCGGCGTCGAGTCTATTTTTTCCGCTTGACGCGAGCGTATCGCGACAGGAAACACACTGAAATTAATTTAAATACTTTGAAGTCCCCTTCTGTTGTCCTGGAGTTTTACCAATGACATTATTAAATGTCTCCCTCTGCCCATCCACTACAGCCACACAAGCAGTGATAAAGATAAAAAGAGAGCCACATAGGCTTGAGTGGAGAATACGTAATTTACCCTCCACACCCGACATTTAACGGAGCAAACAGCGGAGAAGTTCTTCAACATGGATGACATTAAATTAATAATTGAAGTGGAGAAGTGCAGTGAGTTGTATGATCCTCGGAACATGTTGTATAAAGACAACACCAAGAGAGACAAATGTTGGGACGCTGTTGCTTAATGTTGGAGCAACAAGTAAGTATATCGGTATGCTTGAATACTACTGGATCAACCGGTGATATTATTAGCGCTGCCCGGCGGGTCAGCGTCGCTTCAGCGTCCGGTGTTTAACAGCCAAGCGCCGGCGCGATAGGGATTAGCGCGACGCGGCGCTTTGGCGTCGCCTCCGCGTTCTCTGTTCCTCTTTCAAAATGAATGCGCTGTCGATGTCTCCTAAAACAGACTCAAATGCAGCATCTACACATCTCAGCTCTCCAGCGGCAGGCATGTTTGTGGAAAACAAAATCAACCCAGGCGCTATTTGGTGACGTGGTTGATTACGTCACTGCAGATCATCTGTCAATCATCGTATAAAGCCCGCCCTGAAGATTTGATTGGATCGAACAGCTTCTGTTCGAGCATAGTTTCCCCCCAACGGAGCGACTCCAGACCGAACTTCCCGAACAACAAATGTTGTGGGCGGGGCTAAGTTCGTCTGGCACCCAGGCTACTGTATGCTGTCCCTGGCTCTGCAAATACTATGAGAATAAATAAGCTTTTATTTTTAAGAGGTAATTTATTTCTGTGTCTTAGCCAATTCTGAATCTTACTAGTAGGAAGTTGGCTGTTAGTGACCTCACATGACTTCTAACCAGACTACAGAGGTGAGGGTTAGAGGCTGTTACATCACACAGTCTGATAGAGAGAGAGTGCACGGCCGTTACACATGCACCTGATGAACTGTCTGGATGAGTCACGATTCTGAAAACACACACACAGCAGCTGCCTGTGAGCTGCTGTTTCAAGCCGGGCAAGAGGGAGCATGTCTTGAAATCACAAAAGTTTTCAAACCAGTTTTACAAACCTGTGTTTGAAAACATTTTCCCAAAGACGTCTGTCAACAGTTAGAAAGCTGAGGGAGTCAAACTGTGGATACAGACAACCTGAGAAACCGGTCGGTTGGCGCGAGAGCAGAATTAACAGAACGTGTATTAAAGGTGAACCCGAAGGATGAAATAATGAGGAAGCGGAAGATTATCGAGAAACTTTCATTGGCTCGGGGGTTTTGAAATACATGATGTGAATATGAGAGTAGCCGGCAGGAGCAGGACGTGGATCTGCAGCCGACTCTGAGTCGTTTGGGGATTTAGAGTTTGAATCAAAGACACATCAGAGGGACGAATAGTTGCTGACACAAGGGCTGGAGTGAGGTGGTTGAAGGAACTCCTCCTCCTATTACATGGATAACTGTATTACTAATGCATGAGTGTGAAAGCCATGAGCTGCTTTAGAAAAATAAAAAATCACCATTAAGAAATACAATAAGTAGAACGACACATCTTTTTTCCTTTTAAATTAAAGACTGAAACATATTTTAAGGGGTATGTGGATAAACAGACGCAGCATGATTGTGCAGTATGTGTGAGAGTGTGTGTGTGTGTGTGTGTGTGTGTGTGTGTGTGTGTGTGTGTGTGCGTGTGTGTGTGTGTGGACAGAGGCCGTACCTTTGTAGCTATGTAGCTGCTGGCCGCTGGGCTCCACCACCTCGTTATCCACAGTCGCCCCTGGGTGCTTCTTTCGCAGCTCAGAGAGAATCTGGAGGTCGATCTCACCTACAGGTATAAAGCACTTGTTTTTTCAAATCACCCATTTTACGAAAATAAGTAAAAAGAACTCTGAGGACCAGCACATCATCTCGATGCTCAAGCCCAAGTGGGACAAGGAAATAACAGATAGTAATGGACAGTTGTGCAGAGTCTGCACTTATGCTGCCGTACCAATGGAACAGGTCACCACTATGATATTCTCTTTAATATCGACTTTGTTCCAGGTCTGACTGAAGCTGACAAGTCGCCACGTGAGAAGGAATCTTTCTCAGCGGAGGAGCCGACGCGGACAGATGTCGACCTCTCTCTGATTAGATCCCATAATAACTTACTGGGGAGTTTGCGGTCGTTCAGAGAGACTTTACAGTCCATTAGAGGATCTGCAGCCGCGCTCCATTATGATACCAACATGACAGCTCAGGTAAATTAAATTGGCTCTGACACAGGGGGGGAGCGTAACAGCACCTCCCGGGCCGGTAGTCAGTTTGCTCAAGATCAGATTAACCTTGCTGTATCATGAGCTCTGGAAACAATGTGCCCGTAAAACTACAGCCTGGTGAGGTCGCCTCGTCTGCACCGAGGTTAAAGATTAATCTGGAGGCCGGACAGACGCATACAAACCCTTGACAGTGATAATAAGGGTAAAGGGTTTTTAGTGCCGGGGCCATAAATGACAGCAGTGCAATCGGAGCGGTTACAGGGAGCTAATGCAACAACGCCTCCTCACCTCAGCTGTCTGCCACAGAGGACACGGCTGCTATTCACCGTGTCACACAGAACATAAGTTCAGCAGCGAAAGTGTCCCTATAAAAACCTGGGCTCTTACCGGCTCCACTTCCAACTCCGATGACATTCAGATGGGACTTTCCACCTCCGATGCTGAGGAGAGAGCAGAGGAGGAGAAGAAGAAGAAGAAAAATAAGAACTGACTCCACAGAAAAGTCAAGATTTAAAATTCACCTCCTGCAGGCTGCCAAATGCATTTTTTGGGGGCTTGTAACTGTCGATGCTGCCCGACACCGAACTAGTGTCTGAAGCGTCTCCAAACACGGAGGCTGTGATTGGTGCCCCGACGCATTCTGTCACTCGCCATCTTGATTTTTAATGACGCCATTGAACCACACTTTTTATGTACTTGTCACACACACACACACACACACACACACATACACACACAGAGAAGAAGGGTTTGGCTTGTTTCTCCGCGGCATGGCCTTCCCTTCCTACAGCCTATATCAACATAGTTAAACAAGAGAGTGAATGACTAACTCCCGCTCCCAGGCACGTACACACTGTCCAGCTTGTTCATACATGTGCATTTGTGTGGAAACTTTTTTAACTTTTATCTATAGAAACATTACTTGCCTCTTTTGGAATCGATCTCAAACATCTAACACTGTTGACGCTTCTCTGCTGTAATTATGATCATAATAATGTCTTCAGTAACAAAACTTATATTAGCATTGGATATAAACAGATTCATGTCAAATTGAGAGCAGCGCATGTGAGTCTGTCCTTTGAATTTGGGTCATGAGATGTTCTGTTTGACGTGTGGATGTTTTTGATAGTTGCAAGCTAACGGCTAATGAGGCAGAAACCTGGACCCATCAATGGTATCAATGGCTGCTTTAATAGATACTCTGGTGTTGTTATTTTTGTTCAGCACATTCAAGAAGTTACTTGTTCCTTAATTTACGTCTCAATTTTCATGTAGGTTCACAGTTTTCTACTCTCTGACGCTTAAAAGTTAGTTTCCTCCCTTTATGTATCAACACAAGATATGTGTCCACTACAGTCTGACTGGATCTTTCAGAACATCAAACTTTGAGAGTTTTGCTAATCCAGAATCATTATTCGCTTAGATTTTCTGTATAAAAATTAAAACTTGTCAAAGTTGTGTGTACCAACATGTGGACAACCCATGTACTTTGTAATCTTTTACTTTAATGTATTATTGGCGGCCTTGTGGGTCATTACCAATATACTCTGTCACTCAGTTACTTTAACTAATATCAGTTGAGCACTAATAGAGCTTGTATGAAGTGTCAAACGTAATTCTTCCAGATAGGTTATGCTGTACTTCTGTTATATGATGATATAAATCGTGTTATACAAGTCAAGTTTTCTAAACTTGTTAAAAAATGTTGAGGTTAAACTCCAACACTGCAACAATACTGTATTTGTAAAGAGTCCCATTTTGAATACGATTGACTATTCTATTCTCACACATTACATTCAGCAGGAGTCTAATGTATTCGGGTCTATTGTGGAAAGTGGTTATGAATTCACTCATACCTGGCGAGTATGTCTGGCAGCGTGTTGTGGATGAAGTCCTGCATACACTGATGCTCAGAGGAGCGCTCCAGGAAGAGCTGGAAGGATTTCAGGTACCTGCTATCATCCTCCACCAGACACTTCAGTGGAGACGCCATGGCACATGGAATCTGGCAAAAACAAAACAGTGTCATCAACGGCCAACGAAGGTCAGAATGCAAATCTACGAAATGTGTTTGTTTGTGGTTTTCTCTCTTTTCGTTTTCCTGTTTTATTTCAGCTCCACCACGGCTGCTGTTGCAGGTGAACATTAATTGCCGACCATCTTAAAGTCTAACTTTCTAACTGTCATACATGTCATTATATAACCAACTTAGGTCAATCATTAACAGATTTAACACGTTTCTTTTCCACGTTTAGGTCACATGTTGAAGATTGGACCCATTTTAATCTACACTAACAATTATTTTATATTATAGAGTAAAGCTTAATTTCAGATTGTAGATCCATATCAGTAAAGACATAAAATGACTATAAATAAATCATAAAAAACAGCAAAAAATATAGAATACAATTATCATTTATCTCTTACTGTTGCCTTCAATAAGCTTCAGTTTGTTTGCCTTCAATTCTTAACTTGTAAACTGTAACTTTGGTTTGAAAGGTGCTATATAAATCATTTATTTACAATTAGTATCACACTTTGTCAAACTCCTCATTACAATTCATTATTATTATTATTATTATCGTTAGTATTATTATTGCACATTTTATTATAAAGCATCTTTCAAGTTGAAATGAAAAATTTAAGATAAACAAGAAACAAACACAACTTGAAGATCACACAGTCATAAAGCAAAGATAGAGAACTGTGACATGACACCAGTGTCTCTGTGTCCCCACGAAGTCACGTTCACACACACGGTCTCTCCACCCAGGGAGTCTCAGTAGATCCCTGCACAACCAGTCTCTTCCAACGCGAAACTAGCTTCACTGTCTCCGCTGGTAATCTTTACTGTGTTACATTGTATCTGTCACACGTGCACGTGCACACACACGCACACAGACACACACGCGCACTTTTGCTTCTCCTTCCCTCTATGCTCCTTCCACGGCTGCTGTGAACATGTCGTTTGTTCGCTCCAGGTGAACGTGTAGATTTACTGTGTGTGTGTTTACTGTGTGTGTGTGTGTGTGTTTACTGTGTGACACACGGAGAGAGAAACACATTTGTCCACTTACATGTCTCGCAGAGTCGAGAGAGTCTGCGTCACGAACAGTCTGAAGTCTCAGATGTGCAGCCTGAGAGAGAGAGAGAGAGAGAGAGAGAGAGAGAGAGAGAGAGAGAGAGAGAGAGAGAGAGAACCCTCCCACTGCTTCCTCTGCACAGAGAAAGTCCTCCAAGAGAAACAATCCACCCAGTTACACAACAGACTACTTAAAGGGATAGTTCACCAAGAAATGAACATTCACTCATCATCTCCTCACCACTGTGCTCATGGAGGAGGTTGGTGAAGTCTTTGAGTCCAAACAACACTTCTGGAGGGTCAGTGGTTAAACTTTGTAGCAGCCGAATCCAATACATTTGAAGTCAATGGTGACCAAGACTTCAGACGTAATGAAACAATAGAAGAAACTGAAAATGCCTCCATACTGCTCGTGTGGATTCATCCAAGTGTCAGCAAGACCTGACATTCACATTCGACTTGAAACAAGATCATTTAAACCAAGTATTAATCCTTAATGTCTAAGCTATGTCGTAAAAAACCTGATTTAAGGAAGTAATCCATCATATCAAAGACACATTATTGTTGCATATTGTCTCACCAGACCCAGAGCGATCCTGCATCAGCGCACAAAGGAAAATATAACTATGACGATAATAAGAACAGACACAATATTTATCAGGATTTGTCTCGAGGCTCTGTAACGTGCTTTTCTCATTAAACGGATACCGGTGCATTTTTAACAATCAGAGAATCTTTAGATTTTGTGCTTTTGGGTAAGGTCAGCAGAAAGGTGAGCTCTGCAGTAATCTGCTCCTAAAACATATACGATAAAGACAGACTATATAAGATGTTTTTCACAATATACTCATGAAAACAAGCTGCATGAGTAACTTCTAGAACAGAGACTGAAGGAGATGCTAAGGCGTTCGCTCTGTCTGTGACACCCAGTACTCCCACTGGTTATTATGTCAGGTAGTCAGGAACTAGGCCAAGAACTCAAATTAGATCGTAATTAGGCCGCACAGCACATCTGAAGAGATGCTCCAGCGGGGGAAGTTTGGGCAGATATGACTTTAGGAGCCTATAGTGGTCTATGATGATGTATTGTTCAGTCCAAAGACTGTCACTAGATCTAATTTTAGACATTTCCCACAGAGCTCAGTGAAGGGTCAGGGTAGCTCAGGACCTTGTTTCGGGAGTTTGTTACAGTTTTGCTCTGTTTTAGACGAATGAAGCCGAGTGTGATTTCCTTTAGGACGACTCTCTCTCAGTGTCATTCATTCACAGCTCTCTCTCTCTCACCCCGCCTCTTGTTGGGTGTTTAGAATAATCCAATCCGATTTTGTCTCTCAGTCAGTCATTCACGTCATTACTGTCAATGTGTAAATCTGCTCCTCTCGCTTGCTGTCAGCTGTCATTTCAGTGATTGGCTGTGACCATCCTCCTCCTCCTCCTCCTCCTCCTCCTCCTCCTCCTCCTCCTCCTCCTCCTCCTCCTCCTCCTCCTCCTCCTCCTCCCTAATCACCTCCAGCCTCCAATATGCAGCAACCTTGATGACATCAAAAAGGGGCTGAAGGGCCAAATGGACTCTCATTTAAATCCCATTCCTTTCATCTCTCATTAGCGCAGCATTAAATTGCGTAAATTTTTCACCTGAAGTCTTTCTTGATTGAAATACAAACTACTGGCAATGGTAACAGCTTTTTTTACGTAATTGAATTTGTATCTTAATTTGCTCCTGTGTGTTACATTTACATTTCTCTGCCCAAAAGAAAATTAATTTCAAATTGCAGCATTCTATCATCTGACCTTTTTTTTCTCCAAAATTCAATGATCCGCTTGTTAAAACCTCCGTTCCTTCATGCTCTCAGATCCCAGAGTGTCGGCCTTCGAAAATAATTAGGAAAATATTACCACAAGACGAGAAATCAGTGAGGATAAATCTGTTTTTCTGCTGAGATTCACATCTTTGGAATCAAATCCCTCTCGGAGCTGCTGAAGCAGAAATCTGCTTTGACTAACTCAGACTAATTTACTGCTGGATATTTATCAGGATCAAAGGAACTGACTGACACACACACACACAAGAGCGCACAGTCCTTTCTTAGCGAGGACACTCTGGCATAGTGCTTTCACTATAGCTAACTAAATGCCTATCCCTTATCTGTACCATAACCCGGCCCTAACCAATACCCTGATAAAGCAAGTCTTAATCCACTAACAGCCCAGTTGTCCTCCCTCTGAAGGTTTATGCTCAGAATGGTTCTCACAATGACGTATCTAGAAATAGACCTCTACACACACACAAAGAGGTTTGCATAGCTGTCCTTGTTAGCATTGTTCATTGACTCCCAATCCTTGGACAGCCTCTAACCAAAACTTTAAACCTATCCTTAACCTTGAACAATGCATGCCAGAACCGAACTTGGTTGGGGGGGCAAGAGAGAGGCAGTGATTAGTTCCCTGGTGACAGCTGTGCTAATCACCTGGCCTGGCGCCCCCTCCCCTGAGGCACCACCACGCCTCCCTCCTGTCAGCCGCACGCCACCTCGTCCCTCACCCACTCACCTGCCCGCCCCCCCACAGTAATAAGGTTGTACATAAAGGTCATTTCTAACAACAGTCTCAGACACGGTGGTGGTCTGAGCCGAACGATGGTCCTGATGCTGACGATGATGCTAGTTTACCGGCTCAGGGATGAGGATCCCCTACCTAATGATGAGGGGATAAGTTAAAGGGATCATCAAGGTGAGGGGAGGTTCATCCTCTTGAAACCATGAATATCTGGGTGAAAATATGACAACATATTAAGTAGATGTTGAGCTAATTCACGAGTTTTCAGTTGTTGGTGGTTCTAGAAGCACGGCTTAAACAAACAGCCAACACAATGCTAAATGATAAAGGTATAAACCGTATGTGACAGCAATAGACTTGTAAAAACCTTCCAATCCATTACCAAGGGAGGGGCTGGAGCCAAGCCCAGCTGCCATTGGGCGACAGGCGGGTACAACCTGGACCGATCACTAATAAAGACCATCCATTCGTAAACCATAAACCTCACCACTAAAGCCCAGATGTAGTTTGCTTTTGTAGCAAGTTCATTAAGGCAAAGTCAACTGCACTAGTAGTTTTGGTCTTCAAAAGTCATCAGTTCTACTCATTAACCTTGACTGGATGGCGAGTTTAGCAGATTAGTAGCACACAAATATGCAACTGTCATTTTGGTTTGATTGCCGCTGTTGACCTCCAGTGAGCGGCCTCCACCTCGGATGACATCTGTAGGATCGTCTGTACTCTGGTGGGAAACAAACAATCACAGGATAAACCAGTAATATAAACACTTGATGTTTTAAGAGGCTACGCATCGTTCCTACAAAACATTCGTTAAGCTCTCACTCTGCTCTGCCAGACGACAGCACGCTGTGTTTCATTACAATGATCTATCTCTCTTGTAACAGATGAATCCTGATTAAATCCAGACTCCGTCGTTGCCAAGCCGTTCACATATCTTCACTGAAACCTGCAAAAAACGTCACAAGGGTGAACAAAAACTAGACAAATTGGACACGACAAGATCGGCCCACGACTTTGCCACAGATCAGACGGCCATGACACAAGCGTTTGAATTCAACCATCTCTTAAACAAAAGTGACAGGCTTAAATAAATGAATTAGATGAGAACAAAAGATTTAAGCACCGTTTCCCCCCCACAACCTGCGTGCAGCCGGGGAATATCAGCCTGAGAATCTGCCTGCAGGGCGAGATGAATCTTATCAGATCCTCATCTATTCCAGGCTCTGCCTCGGAGCCGGTATCGGTAATTACAATTTATCAGGACTCGAGTCTGAACTAGGAAGGTGTGCAACAAGGAGAAGAGAGTATGCACCATTTTATTTTCACATTGTTTCACAATTTATTTGCATTTTTGTCCAGCTCTCCATGTACACATAATAGTAACACAAATAGCATGGCATTGTAAACAATGGATGATTTCATACTTTCAGATATTCCGGGACATAACCCAGAGGACTTCTCTTCATCAGGTCAGAGGCTGTTGATTCTTTAATAAAGTGAATGTGACCAAATAACTTCTTTTTTAATTAGTTGGCCATGTTATGTAAAAATGTAAAACATCTCACATTTAGGTTGTAACATTGACCTCATATTCACCGTGTGGCCCCTTCATTGGCCGAGTATCAGAAACACCAGCCTAAAAGAAACCCACGCTAAAATGTTTGGCAACTGGTAAAACAGAATCTTTGCAAGGCCACTTGGAGCACTCTCTGCCAAAAGGAATCAAGCATGCCTACATACAATCAGCTGTTGACGTACAGCTGTTACAGGATGTAACAGCCATATTTGCACAACCATTAAGATTATAGATTATGTCTGGTAAAATACATTCAGAGGGAGGTCGGGTGACACGAGACCGGATCTCAAGTTTGTGGAGGCAAAAAGAGAAACAGCGACAAAATCTCTGGTCAGAGTGGAAAGCACCAAGGATGAGGAATTTAATTCTCCACTGGTTTTCATGAGGGACGATCAGGAGGATCTGAGTCTATTGGGTAAATAGTGTAAGAACCTCCGATCCACCAAGATGAGTTTGGATGATGTTTTTGCGCTAAACAAATCATGGACGCCTTACTACATGGAAATCTGAATAAAACGAAAGTTATAATTTAAATAAACAAAACCCTTGGCCTGAATGAAAGAATACAAATTCATTCATCAGCCTGGAAAATAGTTCACAATTAAACTGTGCTCACAAATATTTGGTGTTTGCTGTCTTTTATGTTCGAGCCCTATCTTCATGGTGCAAAACAAATATTAAAAACTGTCAAAAAACGGGTCTGCATCCTTGCGCTCTACCAGCATAATTTGTATTTATTTGTACAATTGGTTGAATAAATGTCGTTAAAAAAAAAGATTAAAGTAGGAGGCATGGAGTATAATTTAATCAGATGAAAACTGTGATCCAGTGGATAATTGGTCGTGTCTGCTGTCGTATGTGTTTTTGGTGAATCGGTGCTGTTTTGTTTTTGCCTTTAATGAGAGTGAGGTGTGTTATGAGGTATGATCATCATCATGCTGGTATTTGATAACTTGCATTCAAAGAATCCGTCAGTGTTGTTGTCTGGTGATCCTGCGCCGCAGTCGTTTACACAGTTTCTGACATCGTTCCTTAATTTGAGTCGTCGGTGGACGAGTGTCTTCATGAGCATCAGGGAGGAGAATTTACTGCATCGTTGAATCGTTTAACTCAAGGCAAGCCTGCTTTTGGTTTCCACATATACAACAACATATGGCATCATCAACGAAACACAATCTGACAGCAACAACTTGCATTACAATTAAAACACTAGAAAAAGTCGTCAGCACTAACATAGTGCATAAAGTGTCTTGTTTATTCTCAGAGATTGAAAAAAAGGCTGTTTGTTTACCCAAAAGGCTTGTGACATTTTCTCTTTACAAAGATCCAGCACTAATGAGACAAATTCAAATGTCAATGCTCCATTGTCCTTTTTAATGTCATGAGTGACGGCCGCCTCGAGATGTTCCGTCCCCCTCACGACGCACACACAAACACTAAAGACGAATAACCAGGAGGCCCCTCATACCTCCAGGGGGCGACACCTGCGGATCCACTTTGTCTTTTACTTTTCAGGAGTTCTTGTGTTTTTGTGGGTTTGCAAACTGTGCTTCAACTATGTGTTCATGTTGCAAGCAATTAAGAAAAAGAAACTACAGGTCCCTTTAGTTCCTATGTCCGGAGACTTCTCTGTCAGCTTTGGCTCCTCCTCTTCCTGGAGGAAAGATGGCCGCCGCAGAACCTCCGGGCTGAGTCGCCTCTCAGCAGCAGATCACATGAGAGCTTCGTCCATTTGCTCTATTTTTGCAATACAGTTGTTAAAAAAGTCCCCCAGCTCCAACAGGTCAGAACGCAGTGAGGAGTGGGCGTGTCGCTGTGAGGTGTAGCAGCAGCCTGGTTACATATCCATGTCACCGTCATAGGCCAGGGTCAAGGGCTTCTGCGGTGGAGGACACGTCTTGGTGGTTTTGGACGGCTTACTGGGAAAAAAGAAGAGTGAATCAGAATAAGCTGCATAGAAAAAACACATTTTAATTGCCCCATATGCTAACATGAAGGAAGTGGGGTTTATGAGCTATAGTGTGGCCAACCAAAAAGGGCTGAGACAGATCCGGCCTCACTTTTCTGAAGCGGTCATGTCATCTATCTTTATTGTTTATGATCAAGACAGAGCTCTCCACCACTATATTTTGCAAGTTCCTTTAATTTTTCACCAGTCTATGACTCAAACATGACAGATTTTCTCTTTAATAATTGGGAATTTGCTTTGTTTCTCTGCTCCTCAGTGCTCAGCTGGCTCTAATATTCCTAAAATTTTGCTTTTTTCTTTAAATTGTGCATAGGGAAGAAGTACAGAGTAACATAACGCATACATACCAGACCAGGAATGTTAAGGTAACGATGAAGAGTATCACAATGAATCCAAGGGCGGTCACGGCGTAAACCCACAGCTTCACTCTTCCATCTGTTTAAAATCAAACAGCAGATTTATTACAAGTTTGTGAATATTCCTGATTATAAACCTTTCACCTGCACAGCTGGGGAAACCATTGCAGAGCCTGACAAGCTGGAGCAGGTTGTGGCTCAATTCAAAAGGAAACACAACGACCATATGCAGTAAAAATAAATGGAGGAGGTCACTGGGTGTTTCTCTGACTCCTACAAAAAAGACGATTTCCATTTCAGTACCTGGGCCAACGGGTCGCAGGGTCCACTCGTTGAAGAGGTCGCGGGCCTGAGACGGCCCCCCCGGTTTTAATCTTCCCGAGTTGGTCTTCACGTCAGCCTTCTTGTGGTTGTCCACCCCCGGCGTCCTGGTGCAGTAGTCCAAGAAGCCGTGCGTGGTCATCACTTCGGTGTAGCCCCGCTCACACCCGCACACTCCGCTCTGCGAGGAGAACACCATCATTCACAGCCGACACAAGACAAGTGTAATTGTTGCTTTTCCTGCTGCTGACAAAACAGTCTGTGTGGTCACGTACTGGGAGTAGTCTAGAATCCTCCGAGCGCTGGTAATAAACTTGCCAGATTAAATGATTGATGGGGGGGTTACACATTTGATTAATTTAAGGTGTTTAATCTCTAAAAAGAACTTCTGAAATTCGATTAAATAAAATCACTTTTAAGTGCAGTAACATGAAGGGTACTCTAAGGGGCAGTAAAACGTCAAGCTTAGATTATTTCACTTTTTCATTGCAGCCCCCATCCCCCCACCTCCCCAAAACCCTCCAGGTGTATCCACTGACTGACACAGAGCCCACGCTCATTGCTATTAATGTGATTTCCCTCTTAATGGGCTGTTCTTGAAAATTAAAAATGTCATCTGTCAAAATCCATATCGCTCCCTGTTTACAACGTGGCAGCAGCAGCAGCAGCAGGGAAAAGCAAGAAACTGCAGAGATCACAGCGGCCGGATCAAAGGACGGCGCTCTCACCGGCGTGCAGTGGGAGAAGGGCTTGGCGCACAGAGGATGGCAGTGTCTGACCGTGGTGGGCCTCTTCTGAGGGAAACACCCGCCTGGAGGGGGGGAAAAAACAACAGGTTTCTTTTAATTTCTGTGCCTTTTGCCAATTGATCAGTAAATTAATGTACTGCCACACCTGATTAATGGCCCCGGCTGCCTATCAGGGTCCCTGATCAATCTGTGAACATTTTAATTCAAACATGGAAAATTGCATGTCAGAATATCCAAAGAGTAATGCCTCGGGCTCTTGCCTCCGACTGTAGGAGGGAGGTTATTCCTCCTGGTCTCGTGTTTGTCAGAAACGCTTCCTTACGGCGATAAGATCGCGTTCAGCTGCTATTTACAGCACATCACACTCGTTCCCACAGAACTATTACCTTTGTTCGCTTTCTCCACGCCTGCTTCACTTCCCTCAAATACAAATGCATGATTATATTTATATGGATTGAATGCCTCCCGGCTCAGAGTCTGCCTTATTGATTGCTTATGTTAAGAGGGAGAGGAGGAATCAATAGAGACTGCGCTAAAAATGGACAGCTCAAATAAGGTGTTGAATTCGACTGGAACACTAAAGTTACTCTTGCTTTATTAATGTGTGTGCATATTTGTGTAGGTGTGTGAGAGATAGAAACACACATGATGTGTAATCAGGTTTAGTTCAAGGGGGGAGAGTGAGTGAGTGATTGTATCCACTGCAGGGCATTATTCATAGAGTTTGATATTATTGTAAACTGAAATATCTGTTTTTGTATCCTCCACACTTTTCAATTATCTCGACCTTTATTCTCAAACCACCTGCTTCGAGCATCTCTGCCAAAAACAAAAAGAAACGACCTAGGCTGGGTAACAGCTTTCTTTCACTCTGATGAAGGGAGGAAGATTCACTTTCTGTTATTGGAATCACTTTCAAATCCCCCATTTTTCTTTTTTTTCCTGAGCAATCAACTTATCAGACACTGTAGCACACATCCAAGTGATCCGGGGCCGGATTGAGAAATGAGACACCGTGGAGGGTTTTCTGCTGTTCACACAGATTCAGTTGAGTGCGGGGGAACAAAGGCAGAACTGGGACACTTTCAGTAGCAGTCTGTACCAAGCCAGATATAGATAGATATTCATATTTATATAAGCAAGTCAGCCTGTGTGTCTTTGTGTGTGTGTGTGTGTGTGTGTGTGTGTGTGTGTGTGTGTGTGTGTGTGTGCGGCCCGGGGATGCTGTGGCGGCTCACCTGTGACATTGACGGCGTCTGAGCGCTGACACCACACCACTCGCTGGTTGTTGCTCCATCCCCCCCGTCCTCCACTGGTAACTGTGGCATTTCCCCTCTGCAGCGGTGGCACAAAAGAGGCAGAGGTGAGGCTCTTCAGCAGTTAAACGCCTGTGAGCATTAACCGCCGCTTCCCAACGCTGCCCCCCCGCTACTTCATCTCATAGTGAGTCGCATTGTGTTTGTGGTGTAAGGGAAAAGGGCAACTTTCCACTGAGGCAATGTGCGATGTGACAAAGGGATCTCTGGAGGAAATGAGGTGGTAAATAAATTGGATACCTCTCATATTTCCTCTTTTGAAAGGAAGGCTCTTATTTTCCTAGTGGGGCAGAAACACCTCAGGAAAGGATGTTGTTCACGAGGGACAGAGGTTTGGAAATTGAAGCCTTCTGATTTCTGTTTCTAGTTTGACCAATCAGGTTTGGGCAGGTTTGAGCTGGCGACTGCCCGCTGGTAAAGAGTCCTTGTGGGGACTCAAAGAAATGCATTGACTATCTGATAGCTGCTAATAGAGATGAGCCAAATGTCTAAAAAGTATAATTGTTTGTATTTTGTGTGGAAAATTGTTCGACTTGTGTCATAAAAGAAACTAGTCCGACTTTAAACGGTGTAAAAAGATTCAAGTCTAGGCCCGGATATCTGCTGTCTACACAGGAAGCTTCAAGATATAAGATAATGCCCTCAGTGGCTCCTTTAGTCTGATAGCCAATGAGCTGCGAGATTGGCTGATGATTAACATCATGAGCAATCATTTCTAAACAGAAGTCCTCATGAGATGCATCATCAATATAAAAATATTAATGATGTGTGTCTGCTTTAAATAGGTGGAGGGCCTGAAGTGGTTTTTCTTCATTACCTTTGCAGGGCTGCGTCTCGAAGACCTGATGGGGGCAGCTGCCCTGGTTCTCCCGGACCTGGATGATCACAGCTCGGGAGCGAGCCTGGCGACCCGTGGTCTCGAAGCTCCGCCCCTCCAGGCAGGTCAGCTGGCAGGAGCTCCACGAGGACCACTCCGTCAAGTGGCAGTCTCCTTTAAAAAGAGAGAGGGGGGGGGGAGCAGTGATGGGCAAGACATGGTCAATAACACAGAGACTTTTCTTTCTGACGCTGTTTCTGGGATCTTTTTATCGGCTCGCCAGCTCTGGGAACATTTAAAAGAGATCGAAAACAACTCCAGCACTCGTCTGCGGATGATAATGTACCCGATGCAAAAACAAATTACTCAGACAGCCCAGTGGGCATTCAGAAGTAATAGGCCAACCAGAGTTATAAATTATACAATACAAGATGGGATGCAGAGCCCAACTGTAAAAAAAATCAACACACAATACTGAAATGTGTCTCAGGGGAGGAAGGAAAATTCATTTGGAATGTTTATAGAGGATAACCGTGCTTCAATCTGCTCAGTCGGTCTACAAACAACACGTAAACACTTGCTCCCATGAAGGTCAGACATTAATATCCATTATATATAATCTCTGACAGGGTCATCCTGTAGTGATAATATCTCCTGCTGCCACGGCTCCTCAGCCAGAGCAAGCCTCTGATTCTCTGCCCTGAACGTCAATTAGCAGCCGTCTGCGGCCACACGCATCTCATTATGTTTCATCTTCACACGGATCCACTTTACACGCTTCCCTCACGCTGTGGAGACACACGCTGTGGCCAAAGCTGCAGTGTACACACACACACAACAGCACATGCGTGTGGACAACCCTTCCCCTAGGCCCCCCCCTACACCAACAGACGCAGGAACACACAACACAACACTCCACAAACACACACACTGGTACACATCTGCTCTGGCCATCGATGCTGAGCCAAGGCTCGCAGCAAAGTGAGTGATGAATCAAGACGAGGATCAGAGGAGGAGCGCGAGAGACAGACGAGCAGAGGCGAGCGCTGCAGGACGCTGTGTCTGCAGAGGAGGAGATCTGAGGAGCCCTCTTTGTTACCACGTAGTAAATCCCACATATGTATTCTACAACCACAACAAGGCCTCATTATGGATTTTTTTTTCAAGGTGGAGAGTGTGACAGTGACAAGTGAAGCAGGTCACAGCTGTCAGCCGGTCAGCCGCTGCCGCACTCGCAGCAAACTCTATATTCACACTGTGGCCTAAAAACAGGGATGAAAAGAAAAACACTAGTTGGCATCATTGGGATGTCAGTCATCTTTGATCTGCTGGGATTGTGTTGCTATGGTGACTGCATGATGATTAGCCATTTCCCTGTGCACAGATACAATGTAAAAAAACACACAATATGCTGATTATCCCCGAACCAAAGAGATCGATTAATACTTGAGGTTTCTTGATTCCAAAATTTCCCTAAGATTTAAAATGTGCAACAACGAGGAAGAGCTCTGAATTTGGCACCGACTTCTTCCTTGTCTACTTCCTGGAGGAAGAGGAAGAAACCAGACACTAGTTAAAGTGTAAATCTCTTTCATAGTAGCTCCGACTTTTCACGATCCAGCCGTCTCCAGTGCTGAGATACAGCCCAGCGCACACAGCCACTGCCAGGTTGAACCAATATATATATATATTTTTTACCTCTATTTTTTCTTTTCCAGCCGAATTACAGCTACAGGCACAGGCTCTGCCAACACTGGTGCCCTTTGATCATTATCCCATCTCAGAAAACAGACTGCGTGGGGTTTGATGTGTTCTACAAACTGGCGCCACTGGATGCAGAAACACTGTTCGACAATTGCAAGAAAAACAAGTTGATCTGAACCGGCTCCTGACGCATTTCATTTCTCCAGCCACGAGTGCAGCTGTACAGTACATCAGGATGTGAATCGGAGCAGGAAGCTGCTACAACTTGCACTCAAGTTTTATTTGTAATATTGGTCCCACCACATATTTATTCAATATCATGTTTCAGAATACTTCAGTGCTTTCTCACATTCAGATCCCATTTTTCATGCATTTGCTGCAAAATCACATCTTAAAACACTTATTTTAATCTGGAGAGGACAGAATGTGTGTGTGATTGGTTTTTAAATAAATAAATCACTTCAAAACACACAAGAATTCATATCTGGTTGCCAATGGTGGAGGAAGAACAAGGGAAACTTTTTACTTACGGAACAAATAACTAGACCAAAAATGTAAATAAGTAAAACAACCGCAATACCATTTCTACTTGAGTTAAAGATACTAAACTAAGTACTTGCTTTAAATATAAAAGTACTTGCCCAGTGAAGCCTATTCCCTCAAGTGACGTCTACTGTAACAGGGTCTACTGAATATTTAGATTAATGCAAGAAGATTACAGACTCATATTAATAAAAGTATTGAGCTACCCTCATCAGAACTTTCAAAACACTGTTTATTGTGTAACATAATGCATTATAAAAATTTAGTATAGTAGAAAGTACAAAGTATTTGTTACACCCTACCACTTGCACAGATGGTAAATATCCTTATTTTTGTAAATAATAGATTAATTTTCCCTTTAGATTTACGTCTGAGAGCTTTGTGTAAGTGTTGTTTGTTTGTGTGTAGTCTCAAATAAAGTTGTGTTAAACTATAAAAGAGGGATTTCTCGTGTCTTTACATTGCTTCACTCATACTGTTGGATACCAGCTGTAGCTCTTCTCACCGCCATGTGTTGCCGTCATCTTCTAAAATCACCGATCAAATTTAGATCATCACCGTGATGCAAATTTGGAGAAGTACGACAAACGAAAGCGACAATATGTTTGTCATTTGTCTTGTTTTTAAACATTCACTCGCTGTTACCGCTCTGATATATATAGAGTTTGCTTTGGCTCGTAAGTTTCCCCATAAAGAGTTCCTCCCCAGTAGCTGTTAATGGAGTGGCTGTGATAGGCCAATTGATTACCTACAGCAGTGGGATCAGTTAATTGTTCCAGTCGGGAGGATTTTGTTTCCATCCTGTGTTGTTGTGCAATGTAGTGTGAAAAAAAAGAAATCTATGCTGTTTGCAAATGATCCACTTTGAAATCTGTCTTTGTTTTTTGTTTTCTTGGTCATTACTGGACGTATATCACCAGATCAAAGGCTCATTAGTTAATCAATGACTTTGATTGATTTTGCAGAAAGTATGATATGTTGATTGTTAAGTCAAACCGCAGGCCAAACATCTATTGGTATTATGAATCCTAAATTACTACAGTAATGCATCATTGATGTAGTCTTTCATGCAATGGAATCAATAATAACCCTGCGTGTACTCGCTCTGGTTGTCAATACAGTGGAGGAGATATATTTGAGTTTCACCTGGACAGGGAACGAAGCACGGCTGCTCCATCTGCTGCTGAATCCTCCGCCTCACTTTGTCTCCACAGAGCTCCGCCTCCACCGGCTGAGGAGGAGACTCGGGCCAGTCGCCCCAGTGCACCACGCAGGACAGGTTCCTCCTCCGCAGCCCCTCACCGCACTCTGCACCCTGCACAAACACACACACACACACAGACACAAACCTGACCTTGTTAAGATTCACAGACAAGAAGTTCCAGGGGAAGGAAGACATTTAATAAACAACACTAACACAACACAGATGTGAACGACTGAAACAACATCGTATCCTAACTTCAAGACAGTGTTTCAGAGGTTCCCTGTGAAGATCATTTAAACCAGGTTAAGAGAACAATCTGTAAACTTAGATTTTTGACCCACTATTATCGAAAAAAGATCCACAATCCTTTCAGTTCACCTCTAATAACATCTGTCACATTTGTGCATCAAACAGACTCCACTTAAAATACACTGAGTGATCTGAAATCAAATATTGTAAAAAAGGGGTAATATTAGGCCTGTTACTATGCTACTCTAAATATTTTTACCATAGAAAAATACATGAAAGTTTCTTTAATTGATCTTAGAGAACTGTTTCACCTTAGAGCTACTGTCCCTCACCAGTAGAAAGTGCTGCAGCCCCCCGTCCACTCAACTCCAGCATCTTTAGTAAGATGCCTTGACACAGTATGTGGCACAGATATAATGCTGGCATTTGTTTTAAAAGGCACAAACTGCACTTGACACGGTTATTAGACCTCATGGATTCACGCAAGAGCTTTTGTTTGTTGCAAGAAGGCACCACAGGAGATCATCATCAATGGAGCTATTTGGAGCTGCTGGTCAGACTCTCCACAGGGCATCTTTAAGAAAAAGTGGCCGTGCAATGCAATGTCTTTATAAGCTGCACATATTTAAAAAGTGTGACGCACAGAAAATGAATAATGGAAAACAATTAAACAAAAGTGCTGAGAGCAAAGAACAAAACAGAAGCTAAAAAGACAGTGTTCATTATTGGTGCATACTTGAGGGTGGAAAGTCGTACCTCTACAGCGCACTGGGACCAGTCACTCAGCAGCCATATATAACAAGGCTTTATGGGACATGGTTTGGTCTGGGTGAGCTGGTTGGGACAGGGACGTCCCTCCTCATGGGCCTCCTGCAGGATTCTCCTCGTGCGCGCCGTCAGAGCTGCAGAACATCGAGAACAAGAAACCTGAACAACACACCACAGAGGAGACTCGGGTGCAAGCTGCATTCTAACTGCGAATAAAGGCCCCAAAACCCTAACCCTAACACACACTAGGATCCATCCACTGAAAAAAATCCCTTTGAAAATAACTGTGAATAAAAGAGCGTGTTTGCAATGAACGGCAATCATTTATTTACGAGGGAAAAGAGGCCACTTTAGCCCCGTGAAAAAAAAACAGTATTTCCCTCATGACAAAGAGGAATTAGTGCAGCAGCACATTACGTCTGTGTCACCATACCACTTTGTGCTCGGATCTAACGGTTTCCTTCACAAGTGCTTTGCTCAAGTGAGCCATTAATAATGTGTGACAGGAGGTGTTTGGTAAATGGCAACAGTAAAAGAAACAGAGGAAGTGGCCTGATGGCATTTGGCTGTGTCGGGATTCGGTGAGGTTCGGAGAAAGCGTTGAAGACAGAAGTTTTGTGTGTGTCGTGTGTGTGTGTGTGTGATGCGCCAGGGGAGATGCAGAGACTCGGCCGGCCCCAGACAGACACAGCGAGAGGACGTCTAGCTCTGCTATCCCAACAATCAAATTTGAATAGCCCCCCCCCCGACCTGTGGCCTCCTGACAAAACTAGATCCTTGCATCGTGTGATACAGATGCGACGCAAATCCCTCTGACAGACGTGCAACAACCGGGCCCATAGAGAGGCGGAGACACAGACGTTGCGACAGTGACGCAGCAGCAAGAGACACACAAAGAGAGACACACAGACAGAGAGAGAGAGTGTCAAGTTGAAATCCCCACGTGAGAAGCCTATAGTTTAAGTGGGAGCTTCCTGGAATGAGGGGCTAACTGTGAGGAAAACAGACAGCCCACGACAAATTAAAATTGATGAACTTAAGACAGCCCTGCTGAGTCTCTCTAATTGACAGAATAACAAGCTTCCCCACCCCCACCCCCCGCTCCTCTGGGAGTTTGGCTTTTGGGAGGTTGGAGAAACAATGTATGCAATCAGGTTAACTTCATTAACTCGTTGTATATTGCATGAGGTTATTACGTCCGGACTGTTCAAAGTGAAGCCAGGGAAAGCCACAGGTTGGCGTTTACTAATTGCATTTGGGGGAAATCACGCAAAGGAAGAGTATATATTTTATTTAGGATCACTGAATCATTTACGACATCAGCAAAGGTGAGCTGTGTGAGATTTAGCTTGAAGTGAAGTTGCCATGTTGTGAGCTCACAATGCTAAATCTCCCGTTAATTAAAAAGAAAAGCAGCTTCATATAGAATGCTAATAAAGTAAGAATACACATTATAGGAGAAAGGAGAATCGGCAGCTCCCTGTTTCCCTGAATAATCAGGCTTTGGATTACACATGCCCTTAAATATTTTAATGCATTTAAATGTATTCATGCACTATTCAACAACCCGGTGAAAGCCTGAGCTGGCGGAATAATGAGGAGCCGCACGTGTGGTCGACCGTGTGTGTGTGTGTGTGTGTGTCTGTCAGGATTGTGTTTCCCCCTTTGGTTCAAAGCGTGTTTGCTCATGAAGCTCACCTTGGCTGCCGCAGGTGTGCGAGCATTCCGCCCACGGCGACCAATCGGAGAGCATGCAGCTGACAGGACAGCCAACCACGCAGCGCTCCGACAGACTCCACTTGTTGGTCAGGCCGAGCTGGAAACCAGAGCAGTGATGTGAGGAGGTTCAAGCTAATTATTTTTCCAGCAACAAGAGAGAGCGAGAGAGAGAGAGAGATCGCCCACATTTCCATACTTCAAATACGCAGCAGCGGTTCGTGTCAGGACGGAGGAGACGAGGAGGTAATTAAGCAATTTTAGCATCAACTTTGCTTTCAAATGGCAGGGAGCTATAATTGAAGATATTTTTCATATTTTTCATTAGAGAGAGACTATGCGTGACACAGAGCTGACAGAATCTTTATCTTTATCCAAATAAAGCTTGTCTCACTCCCCCGATATGATTCTGGAAAGTTAGAGGAAGTTAAAGTGGAATTCAAGTGACACCAAAGTGATTGTGAGAGACGTGCAATGTTGTCAGACTCGTACTAAAGACCCACAATAACAGATTTGAGACTTTTATTAGTTCAAAACTTTTTGTGGATATTTTGTGGGAATGTCGCAATTGCCCCATAAGATTCCATTGTAGCCACTGGCGCCATGTTGCAGCTGCAAGTGGAGACAATCTACTGGACCAAACATTTTAACATTTATTTACACACCCACATTTATAAACACTCTTTAGTTTGGTTGTAGATCATTTCTCAGTAGGAATATCAACAGAATAAACTCCAGTCCAATTAATTGTTGTGTTGTTGTTTAAGATGTCAGTCATAATTAAAACCTTTGTACTGTACTCTCTGATGCACCATGTGTGCATTGACCTCATTATTAAATGCATTTATTAAGTTGTATTAAAGGAGTATTAGGATCGGATTGAAGAGTTTTTCAAGAAAAATGGTATATTACAAGAACAATTTGATGAGATAAAAGTTAGAGTATCATGAGGATAAAGAAAAAACTATCTTTAGGAAATAAGCAGCACAGAAAATCACTGTTCACTGGAGTTCTCCTCCATCTGGATCCTTCTGACTAATCTCATACAGTCAACTCTTCCAAACACTTCCTCCTGCACAAAAGAGACAACTTCCTCCAAGTCTGTGAGGTTCTTTCTTAGAATGAACAGATTATTTTGAAAAAAAAGTGCTGGTATTTATCATAATGTGATGCTAAAGAGCCAAAAGTATTTTGTTATTGTTGAAACCTTCAGCAAAGTATAACTTCACAAGATGCTTTAAATCCTTCATTTGAATGCAAATTACAGGCTCATCTTCAGATATTCCCCTGGAAAAATGACAAGTAGCCTAAAATTACCACTTTATTCTCATAATATTATGACTTTATTCAGGCAATATTGAGAGTTAATTCTTTAGTTTACAATATCTACCGTACCTGCTCGCACTTCTGCAGCTCTACGATCTTCCCATCGCTGCGAACACAGTCCAGGATACGCAACCGTGACCCCTGGCCACATATGGCGTTTTCACTCAGCTGGCATGTACTCCATTCTGTAGTTCACACACACACACACACCCAGGGGAACATATGTGTACATTAGTCTGACCGTCACCAGGTTGTCATCATAATCCAGTCTGCTCATTGTGTACACACTAACCTCACTTCACCTGAACAGATAAACTCACACATATTTATTCTGGGAATCTCCCTGGACTCGCAGGGAGCAGACAAACCTGATCGGACAGGTCTCACACTCGCTCTCACAAAGAGGGAACCACACTCCCACTGGATGTAAACAACACTCTCTGAGCCTCCTGCGGTTCAGGGCGGCCGTGTAGATGGTCCTACCTGACACTTGGTGCTGGAAGGTGAAGCAGGTGCTGTTGAGGACGCAGGGCTCTGACTGGAGTAGCTCTGGACAGACGGAGCTCTCGGAGGCGGGGGGGCGGAGGACCTGTCTGCTCCTGTTCCTCACCGTCCCCTCGTCACACTGCTGTAAGACGATGACACAACAAAACAGGTTTGGTTTAATGATTGAGGGAGATGCAGGGACAAGGAGTCCGGCAGCAGGCAAAAGAAAGTATGCTTCACAAAGTCACACTTCTGACTTACAGAATAATATATGACTGTCATTGTTTGATGTAACAGTCTTTTATCAGAAGTATTAGATCTTTATCTATTATTGTTTAAATCAGATTCAGACCCTGAAATAAAGATTCTCTCTTTTCATTAGAAAACTGAACAGAGGATTTTTTTCTTTCAAAGCCACAGAAAACAAAAAACACCTTTCATAGCGCTGCTGTTCAATAGATCCATTCAGTGTCTGAACAATAAGCTACAGTCGCACAGCATTACTCCGACACCTCTCCTCATGAAATCCACTCTCTCTCTCATCCTGTACAATGAGAAGCTGTTTGTAGCTGAAGGACAAACTCCAGGTGAGCACCTTTCTAAAGCAATGAAAGTAAATCAGTGCTATGTGAATGAGCAATGAGGGAGGGAGGGAGGGAGGGAGGGAGGGAGAGTTAGTCGGGGGAAAAAAGCAGATATTCAGGATAATGTTGGAGAGAAATTAGGAGCTCATTCTAGAACGAAGCAGCTCCACTCTTTGTTTAAGATTTAATTACTGGTCCCTGACAAACAGTTTATAAACATTCACTAGAGTACCAGTATTCAATTAAAATACATTTCCTCAAGAAAGGTTTTGTAAACATCATAATGACTCTCATTATGATTCAGAGGAATATATATATATTGAAAAAGTAGATGTATAAACGTCTGTGTGTTGTCAACAACTGTCAAAACAAGGCAGTATATTTATTGTCAGTTTTCACATTGAACTGGCGGGATTATAAATCACTAATATAATATAGGAATAAATGCTTATTTCCCATGTCAAGTATAAACATAAAATACATAACACAAGGATTTGTTTTTGAATGTGCAGCTTAAAAAATTAGTGAATTAAGTTTCCTTTATTGTTCTTTTCCTCAACTATTTTAACACATCTTAACAACTAAAGATCTTTAGTTTTCTAACTTTGCTCTGACTTGTACCTTCTTGTCTCTACCTGGTGTGTGTATCTCACTGACCAACTCTGTTCCGAACCCCATTCACAGATTTCATTGGCTCATTGGGGTCACATGACACTAGTTCCTTGGGCCTCTGACCCACTGCTGTTATGGATACCAAAGCTCCGGTGATTAAAATAGAAAGACTCTGTAAAGATGAGAATATTCTTTATGATTCATCAGTTATGGGTCCGGGCCTGGGTCCAGATTAGTGACATCTGCACTTTAAGGTGAGATCTCTTCTCTTCACAGGGGTGATATCAGACCACATGGTGCACAGAACCTAGTAACCTCCCTCTTACACCTGGCACAGACGGACAGAGTGGTTATTTTCCCGTCTACTGCCAACAATGTGTATATAGCAAGTACACTCTACCTGTTACACACAGAGAGGGTCTATTCTTCTCTGCAGGGACGTGTTCTCTCTCTTACAGCCATTAAAAACAGCAATCCACCAAGGTGTAAAGTCACCTGGGTCTTAAAGTGAATGATCTATTCCACCATGATTGGTTTATTGTGGTACAAAAAACCGATCCATGAATAATTATAACCTATTTGAACCTTGCGTCTGATAAAGATACTTTTCTTTTTAGCTGTTGAATAAGTAAAAGCTCATATGGACTCATCCTTAATGCATTCGCTCCATTTGCTTTAGACCATGTGCGGATATAATTAAAAAAGAACCCATTATGCCGTCCCTGAGCAAAATCGACCTAATATAACTTGGAATTAAAAAATTCAAGCTGCAACTGCGGCTCGTTCACGATCCTTTTCTTTTCTAAAAAGATATTTCAATGATATTTAAGGACTGTGACCTTCATCTATATGACTTTTACGATCCCCTTGAAACCTCTTTAATTACATCTTGTAATTTGTCAAAAGACCGATGCCAAGTGTATTGGGTATTACAAAATTCAGCCACTGAAAATCTTCGGCTGTATTAAAAGTACCTTATTAATACTCATTATGTATCCAACTCCGATGAAGAAAAAAACTTCTGCACAGAGGTTTGATTAAAGATTGGCTGAATTTTTTATTGGTGATCGCTGTGGTGAATAAAACTGATTTACCTGATGAGCGTCAGTTGTCATTAGTTAAAAAAATTAGTTTAATACAACATAGATCTGTATAAAGAGAAGATTCAGTGGAGAGATCTCAGTATTAAAATTAATAGGAGGGAGCAGATAATGTCTCAAGGTAAATCTCAACTCAGTGTCAGGGACGGCGACTCAAGGCACAAGACAGTAAAAAAAGATTTTAAGGTTTCTTATACAGAATATTCAAGTTATAAAATGATGTAAAAGAAACAAATTCCTTGAATTCTAAACACAAACTCCAGATCACATGATGAACTGAATCTTCATTGGTATGTGTGTGATTCTTCTTCTCAGAGTGATGTATTAACACTTTGGTATTTACAGGCTCCAGACGGACACAAATCCATAGAAACATCCTCTTGTATTCTCCAATCTGAAGCATTGTAAAAGAACCAGGACACTTGTTTGAAAACCAGGGGCTATAAACTGCATTTTCATATGAATGACTAAATGATGAAGTACCAGAAAATACTATTTTTCTTATATTATAATAATGCCATTTCAAAATCCTACAACATGGTAACGAATGATTCATTAATCTCATTCAGCCATCAGTTGCAGCAGATTCATTTATAACATCATAGGATACATTATATCACATACATGAAGGATAACTGTTTTTGCAACTAGCTCAAATCACTGTCCTCTGTAATAATGGGGTCCTAAGTGTCTGTCACCATCCTTTTGGGGTCGGCCCTGACTTTAAACACCAGGGGGGGGTGAAAGTAGGTTCAGAAAGGGGAAAACTTTCTGATCCGTGTAAGCTTTAGATTGTCTCCCTCTATCCCTATAGAGACATCTTGAAAACTGTGAGCTTCAAAAGTAACAAACACACACACACACACACGTCTATATACTGGTGCTCATGGTATTAAGAAGGCACGTTATATGGAAAACACAGAATTTACTGTACCATCGACTTTTACATGGCACAGTTGAAGGCGGATAAAATTGAGCGTGACAATAATTAAGGGAGAAATGATTAGATCTGTAAGAGAGCAACATACCAAATACCTACCAGGGGACCGAGGCGGCGTGATGAGAAACTGCATATTGCTCCAATAACACTGCAGGGGAATGGGAATCATGAAGAGAGGAGCGAGGGATGTGTGTGAATATGGAAGAACTGTCAGCTCACTCTCTCAGGGACTAAAAAAAAGAAGGATTATAATGATGAAGGTGTTTGTATTGAGCTGCATTTTGCCCCTGTGCCACTGGTACATCAGGACGTGAACCTCAATCACTGTCACCTCCTAACAAGGGACCTCTGTGTGAGACTCACGCACAACTCTGCCTCCTCCAAATCAAGCTGGATTCATACACTGTGTATGTGTTGTAGCTCATTGCACCTCTAATGTTCAGTGTTTCGGCTACACACACTCACACATTCGTATTCCAATGTGGAAGCAGCAGGCTCAGTTGTGATACAATCGAAATAACAATGAAACCCACTGAGTTTAGAACAAATCTGTGATTGGAATCTGTTTGTTTTTAATTTGCAAGACGAGTCACTAGGGCCAAAAAAAAAGAGAATTCACAGTGACAGTTTATTTTCACATACTTCTTCACACTTTCTATGTTGTGAGTTACACACACACACACACACGAACACACACACGCACTTCGCAGAATCTTTGCCAGGGTTGTTCTTTATCTTAAACCAAAAATGCAGATTGGCATAAAAACAGCAGAATACAAACAAGGTATAAACAAGAATGCCACAAAACGGGCGGGGGAACAAATTGCAGAGTAGCTCTCTAGACAAATTGGATGGATTGGTGGACCCAATTTTACCCAGATTATTTTCCTTTATGAATACAGCACACAAAAAATTACAAATCTTCTCCGGTGAAAAGCGCAACTCAGAGTGAGCAATTAAATACAGCCCATGCAGAGGGAGCCCTGGACTCTGTCTCGGAAATGTTAATTCTCATCATAAACACAAACAACCAAAATCTGCCACAAGCTGATTTAGTTCTAGTTACTACTGGACATATCACTAGAGAGCACTTCAACTTCATCGTCTGCCACTTGTGGGTGCACGCACAACAACAGCTGAAGCTACAGATTCTGACTGTCTGCGTGGAGGGTAACAACTTTATGGATGACAGTGCCGGCAAGGATGAAGCAGTTAGTGCAGCACAAAGCTACACAATGCAGCAACAGAGTAAAACGCCAAGTAAGGAATCTCTTATATGGGTCATTATAAAACTGTAGCAGGACAAATTAGAATATGGTGGGCTGCCAAGGTCTCAATAATTTATGGGAAACACTGCTTTGATGTGGTGAGATAGGGCAGTAGCCTTGGCGGAGGATTACGCTCTCTGAGACTTTTGTGGTGAGGTGGGACAGTTGATCTCCTTAAAAAAGGTCAAGGATCTTAATGACTGTGTTTTAACCATGTATCCATTCAGTGGGTCACTGTGGGGATCTGGTCTGTGTGTGGGTGGTTTAGGAGCAGAGGAGAAGAATCACTTTTTATTTTTGGAAATTCCATGGTATCAGTATCGACTACTAAAGTTTTGTTATCGTGACATCTCCAGTATGTGCAGAGAGTATGGAAACAACACAACGTTATTACCCAGGATGCCGCACTTCATCACTATGCCACCTTTGCACAACACAACTCCTCTGATCTTATCATCTACACACACTTGCACAACATCCTCGTTCTGGCTGAACACAGGAATGGCCCAGGGCTAAACAACTATCTGCAATTACAGTGGACCAGCATTTTTTTACCTGAAAAACCTCTGTTTCTTCTAACGCGATCAATTCAAGGGTAATCTGTTTTTCCTTGGAGAATGTTAAGAATTCAAATATGTACTCCTCTGTCTCACACGAGTGTCTTAGAGAATAGCATGTCCGTCAATCAGAAGTCAGCAGCGTGGAGGGCGAGATGCTTGTCTGGGTGGAAGATGGAGAATGTGTCAGGAATGATTCAGTGAGTGGGCTCACTGAGGTTTGGTTATCTATTACATTTTTTTTGTTGCAAAGGTTGGGAGAAGGACAATAGTTACAGAAGCAAATCAGCTTAAACCAGGAGCAGTTAACGTCCGGCCTTCGGGTCACATGCGGCCTGAAAGACTGTCAGCCTGCCCCCTCTCCTAGCCCTAGGTAACACATTACCAATGTGCATGGGAACTGTCAAGAAAAGGATTCTTGCTGTGCCAAAATGCACAGTGAATAAATCTGGGTGCAAATTATGTTCCTGTTCACCTAAATACGTACCAGTGCAACCAATGTAAGAAGGGAGTCTGGAGCTCTGGTGTGATATATGTGTTAATAATAAGGTCATTGTGCCTGGAATAAATAAATAATTTTTTTTCTCTTTCTTGGCATGTAGTGATTTAGAGCTTGAAAAAAACAATATGAGATTTAATGTCTTTGCTATTGTGAAAAGGATTTTGCAAACATTATTACTGAATAGTGCAGGTCCTCTTCTAAACCCGCCTGTTTGGTGTTCTTATTTTTTTTTAACACATTGCATGTCGGCTGTTTCAGAGGTTTGTTAAACAATTGACACAATCTTAGGTCACAACTTTTCAAAATAAAAGTTCTGTAATTCTGCTTGATAAATAAAGCATTACAGCAACTAAATGAAGATTTAGATTTTACTATGGAGACTAATTGTTAAAGAGGAAGTGATTTTATGAATGTTGCTGCCATGACTGAATTCAGTCGGATACGGTGAAATAAAAATAAACAGATTAACACAACTTCATTCCCAAAATGGCTGTTAAGCCCACCCCCCCTCAACTGACTGCCAGGCACTGTTTGTCTGTTTATTTAAAAATTGTTATGGTCCAAATTGGACCAAATTCGACACTGCACTTCCCGGTTATTTAAATTGCCCAGGCCAATTGTGAAGGTGACAAGTTGAACTGTTCTAAAACTATTCGCCCACAGACAGACCGACTGGTAGAATTAGTAGGTGAATGGGAGGATGTATAAAATTACATCTTTATCTGTAACATCTTACAAACACATGAGTTTCTCTGATACCTTGAGTCCAAATATCCACTCACGCAGCTGTAACATTAATTTGACAGAGCAAATTAGAACAGGCCCATCTTCACTGTTCCACATGTGCTGAGGTGATTTAGGGTACATTTATCTGTTGAGTCCAATCTCCTATAACAATTCTGTGCGGCTGTTACACTTTAATTGGCCTCCGAGTTAATAGCTTTAAACATTATAACATCACCGACTGCATTAAATGGTTGATTTTTACTGGTGTTCAGAGGGCTGCCAAAAGCTGGCCCACCAAACGACTGAGCGAAACAAAAAAGGTCTGTGGAGAAAACTCAGACTAATGAAGTAATCTCGGAGTCTCATCGCCCTAAATGCTGCTTCCTCTGACTCCAATGTTCCAGTCCAGTGAACTGGTGGGTCTGGCAGGAAACCGATACCACGCCGACATGACCGCGTGACCAGTAGCCGGTGGCTGCGGTCACCGGGGAGCATATGCTACACAGCTCTAGCCGCAGGGCGAACATTCACCGGAGAGTAAAGGTACATTTGTGAATTCAATTTCATTTGCAACACCCAGCGATGCAGAGCAAGATATGATTTCAAAACCACACAGCTTTACAGAACATCCTGGTGGATGCACATTCAGGCTCTTTATTAGTAATTAATCCCCAAAACTCCCTGATGAGTAAATGAGTGTTTTTAACCTTTGTACTTAGAAAAAGCCAGAAAAAACACAATGCTTTTTAAAGCAAATCTCAACACTTCGAATCAATACTTTAAAATAGTTACATGACATGAGCTAGTGTTGATTGTTTTAACAGGAGTGTAAAGTGTTGTAGTTCTCTGCAAGGATGAATACATTCTCATTAATTATTATCACCATAACATGTCAAAACGGCTCTTCTTTTGAATAATAAGCCAAAGGTACCGGACACAAAATAAATAAAAGGGATGAGGAGTCATTCAGCATTTGTTTTATTATCGCACTAATAAATTCAGACATTTCTCTGACCTTCACTTTGCAACCAATCGACAAATGCTCATCTGTTTCACTTCAATCTTGGTTCATGAGGACTGATGTGATGAGAGGAGTTTCAAAATTGAAACCTTTACCCTTGGAGCTATTTGATTGTAACAATGTCACACACTCATGGACACATTTTGAATGGGAATCAAGCAGAGTCCACAATCCATCAACTAACCAAGAGGACAAGAGAACCGAGTTGCTTCTTACCAGGAAACAGCTGATCCAAGGTCCCCAGGGAGTCACCACACAGTCGTTGGGACAGGCCAGGAAGCAGACCTGGGCTCTGGGCGGCAATTCCTCCTGATCACAGAGACTGTCCTCCACACTGCTGACCTCCCCACTCGCTCCCTTCTTAACACACCTGGCAAAACAGCAGAAGTGACCGTGTTACTGTAGTTTTCTGGGTCAAACTGGGTTTCGGACTCAAAACAGATTACAGGTTCTTATTATTTTTAAACTTCATCCACATCTGTCTGTTTTCTCAACATTCAGCTATCTAAAACTGAAATGGGCAAAGAGTTGATTACTGTTTCTACTGGAAATGAGTGACTTCAGGTTACCAATTCATTTTCAGGAAGAAAAGGAGTCAAGAACCAATTTGAGTTTTGTGGTTGTGACTCGTACTTGAAGTTCAAAATACACTATAATAAACAAAACCAATCCAGATGCTTCTATGAAATTATTAAATCAGATGCCTGTACATGCTTCCTGTAGTAAAGGTCATCCCTTCAGCGCTTTGGTCTGTGGCTGTTACGAAAATCACTAAAACAGGCCCAGCGAAGTGATCTGGCACCACTCATAGGCAAGCTCTACTTTGTTTTAATTGTTTGTTCTCCCCTGGCACCGCAAGTGTCAGGACCACTGTTGAGTGCCAGCTTCAGGACCGCTGCCAGTCTGCCTCTCCCAGAGTGGGAGTCGCGGTGCCAGGCTCGCAGCGTGCCAAGGCCGACTCACTGACCTGATCTTCCGGCTCTGGACTCCCTCCCCGCAGGCTGGCAGGTCATCCACGGTGTTGACGGTGCAAATGGACCAGGGCTCCATCCTCCACTCGAACTGGCTGCATACGCTGTGGCACGGCACGGCCTCGTACACCTGTGCATGTGCAACACAGACACACACAGAGAGAAGGAACATGCACGTGAGGTTTAGTAGAAAGAACTAAACCTTAAGAGCTGGAGATGCATACAAATCAGCGAGTGCACAACACACAAACACACACACACACACACGATTACTACATGTACAGGGAGGACAGAATATTTGGAGAATACCCTTTTACAAAGTGTAGAGGATATTAGGGACAATTCATAGAAGACAAACGAGGTGTCTCCAGGTTCAAACCACTCGTCCTCATGGGGTTTCTTCTAACAAGCAAAAAGCAATGCTTGTTTTGTTCTAAGGTATAAAATTCTTACCTGATTCTAGAAGTTATACAGGTCTACACACTGTTTTACAGGAAAATGCCTTTGTGCTGTTGTATGGGTCTGCATTATGCTTCTCTGGGAGGTGAAGTCTTAATATATATTCCCCATCAACGCCTTGTCTATACACGTCATAGAGAATAACTACAAATGCTTAAACAAGCATGCCAGGCCATTAGGTGGCGATAAAGTCTATATCAATTATCCGTCAAATACCAGAGATGAACATTGCGAGCCTCCTCAGTGAACTTTGTTCCAGGTAACAATGGGTGAGGCAGATGCTTGTAATGTGGTGCAGTAATGCTACAATTAGCTGCAAACTTGTAAATAGAGTTAAGCTGTGAAGTCAAAGTTTACCAAATGATACTTTTTACATGAACACACAGATAGGAGGCACAAAAATCTGGTTTAGTGATTTTAGTTTTATGAAATACGCACATTAGTGTGAGATGAACATGAGATGCCAACATCAGGGTGATGTCCCTAATATTCTCTACATTTAGGTTATGACAGTCTAAACTGAGAGCATTGGAATAGATAGTAACAGAAATTAAAAGATACGTTCTACAACCTTAACCAAAGAACTTGCCTCTTCAACCACAGAGCGGCTCTGAACTAACTGATCCGCACTCACAATCATTCTACTGCCGCAGCAAAAGAACATTAAAGGGTGTTTTATTTACTGTGAAATAAATCCTACGCATGATGTGGTGAGAACAACATGTGGTGTGTGTAAAGCCACAATGACCACGGCCCTTCAGCTGAGGACGTAATTGGCTGGACACTGAGCCCGTTCACCTCTCCCCCCCACTCAACCGGTGACTCTGGCATGTCTGTGTAACCGAGGGAGCAGCCAGCACCACTGCTCCTGTAAACACATGTTTACTCTCAATCTATGTAAGTCTGCCACAGTAAAAGGTATACTCCAGAGGACAATTTGTTGGAAAAGCTATGACAAGCTGTAATGGGTGCATGTAAGTGTGTGTTTATGAGTGTCTGTTTGTGTCTGTGTGTGTGTGTTTGTGTGTGTGTGTGTGTGTGTGAGAGAGAGAGAGCAGACTAGAGACAGGGAAGCAGCATTGAGTATTCCCTCCCCTACGGGCCTCACAGATGCCTATTACACACCCTCATCATCTCCCATCTGTCCCTGCAGATGCCCCTGCTGGGTAAACTGGCAACTGCTCTGCTCCCACGTCCTCCAATCGCACTCGAGACACCCGGGTCCAGCTTAACAGCTAATTTTCATCACGGGGAAAATAAAGTAACAACCCAAAGAAACCTTCGAGCCAATTTCCGCAATATTTCCACGTATTTATCGAGCTCTTAACATTCTGACCATGTGACCGCACCACACGGACAAAATGACACCGGCTTTGTCAGACAGATATTAAATCATTTTGATAAGGTAACAAAAACAATACAGCACATTCACATCCTCGACGAAAAAGGAATAATTTTTCCAGTTCCGATAAGCTGCAACAGATCGGATCTCCTCACTGGTTAAACACTACGTGCCCAGTCTCCTGCTCTTTGGTTCTCTTATAGACACAAGCACACTTTACCAGCTATTCACATTGTAGCGCCTGACTCCAGTACATGTCTGTCTGAGTCCCTCCAGTTAAAACAAAGTAGACTGAATACCATCTTAATGCGCTTCACATCCACAGCTCTGCAGCCCTCTCTCCAACCAAAGCTATTGTTCTTCCTCTCGACCAGACGATCAAATGGGGGCCACGGGAGTGTGGGACGAGGACAGACCTGGCATGCAATTTCTCTTCATTAGCTAAAGCAATAGTATATGTACAGAATGAACAGCACTGACCTGAGCCTGCGTGGAGGTCCGTATTAGCAGTGCATGACAAGCCAGAAGTTGGGCAGGGGAGAGAAGAACAATGATATGATCATTAGTTTGGATTTGGCCTGCAGTGACAGAAAGGTATAGTTTTTTCTCTCTTGAATTTATTGGTTTCGAAAAAAAAAGAAAATGCTGCATCCCGCTATCTGCGCTTCTTTAACGAGGGTAGAGGATAATTAAGTGCTTCATCATTTATGGGGAATCTAGCGATGCTGGATGTTTTTTCGCCCAAACTGAATGATTCATAGCGCTGAGAGAGTTTTTTTTAAAGTGCTGCAGTTGGACGCAACAGATGTGCAATGGCCATACCCGCAGCAACTCCCAGAAATTAATTTGTCTGGAGACGGGGGGGAGAGGGAAGTCGGCGTGAATGAGCATATGCTTCGAGACGCTGTGTGCTCTGTATCTTAACAAGCTCACGGAGAAAGTGGCTGTTAAAGTGTTGAACGTAACTAACTTTTCAGGCCGTGCCGAGTCTCCTCGGTGAGAGACATTGAAGTCTCTGTGCCTGGATTTTTTGGTGCAACAAGTCTTTGGAAATTACCCGACAAATAGAATGCCAAGTTTAGTAATGACAAGGGAAATTGCCCCAACCTGATGTTAGTGCTTTTTCTATTAGGTACAGTTTAAAAGAAGCAAACCTGACCCCCCAACACTGACATGAAGCTGTTGTTAGAAGAGCGTGAACCTAATTAAAATAACCAACCATATGGGACTCTCAAAGACATAAAGCTGACACACCCACAACAAACACGGGACGATCAATCAACACAACATCTGGCATTCTATTGGTTGGGGAATTCTGATAAATGGCCGGCGCTTGACACAAACACACACACAAACAAAGAAGCAGTGTGAGATGAGCCTAAGCAGGAGGAGAGTCTAAGCAACTATTACCCATAAACTGAAAGACCACGCTCTATAATAAAGGCAGGGAAAGAAAAGCTATATATGACAAATGGTGAGAGCAGGCACACGCATCCTATGTAAATACTGTGTAACTCCTCATTCTCTCCAATCATTGACTGCACGTCTGAGTGGGATCAGACGCTCAGGGTCATCTCTGGTTAAGAGGCAATAGTTAATGATCGTTTCATTTTAAGTCTCAGATTTATAGAAAGAAATATTTGCCGGCTGAAAGTGCCTCATGCGTGCCGTGGAATGTAAATGGCACTTTTCGTTAATATCTCTCATCTGCTCTCTGAGATAATGGTTATGGCTTCAATCCAAAAAACATAAAGAGTCATAATGCACACACATAAATGCATGCTTTATTTTACTATGCAATGAAGCATGTGCATACATATTGATAGAGCACACACGCCTATTTTTGTCAACAGGCCCATATGGATGAGTTAGAAAGCAATGGCTTGTCTAGCGACACGATGTGGGACCTCTCACGAGATGACAAGTTGAAATTGGGCCAACATGTGACGCAGAGTAATACATTACTGCCTCTCTAACACATGTGATGAGGATATATATATGTTCTCTTGAGAAAAGCTACAAAATATTTATGTTGTCCTCCCCCTGAACACTGAAATCTATGCTACAGAGGATTATTTGGACGAGAGGAGATAAGATACAGGCACAGGGCCTAGAACATTTTGCCAAACAACACAAAAAAGTGTGTTGACTGTCCAAACAGCCGACATAACAACAAAACGACAAATAATCTGAAAAAAGGTTATGGCAACACCATGAAAAGGAAAAATCACAAAAGCAGCATTACTCTGTTTGCCATCACTATAGACTGTTGAGAGCACACACTGACCCCCCTCCCTATTTCCTTACAATTTAAGGGACGACATGGAGATTCTCCATCAGGGGATCAAGACTCTGCCATGCGAAAAGAATGGGATTGAAGCCAACGTGCTCCACTACATGCAACGTGAAGTATCTGAACATGTTAACCTATAGAAGTGGATGTTTTCCTCATTGTATCTGTTATAAAGAGCATGTTACTGCAACACATCTACACGTTAACATGTTGTGTTATCTATTTATGCTAAAGGTTAGATATGTATGAAACGGACGGAGCCTCCTGTCTGTACTCTGCATAATTTTTTTTAAATCATGCACGTGCACGTTCTTACGGAGACATCTCGCCCGAGGGCACGCCAGGGGGTGTGTGTTCACATCCCTGCATCCGCTGCCAAGAGGTCACTTTCGGTAAAACACTGGTTACTCCTGAGATTCCTAATGTGGACTCAAACACTTCTTTTTTAATGTTTCAGTGATTTAAGGGGGATGGTGCAATTGCTGTAGCTGCCTTGTAACAGTCCAGCATTTACAAGTGACTTGTTGCTTTCCTTCTGTTCACATATTCACGACCGGATTCAATAATCTCCTCCACATCATAGTGTTTTATTTCGTACAATATTAATTCTTATTCTATAACATTAACATAATAGAGAGAGAGAGAGAGAGAGAGAGAGAGAGAGAGAGAGAGAGAGAGAGAGAGAGAGAGAGAGAGAGACAGATAGATATCCAGTTAGTTGTGGATAATATACAGAATCCCCATTAAGCAAAAAACAAGCTTGTTGGTTGTATCTCCTGTTGCTCTCTTACGAGCTCACAGCGATTGAGCAACAACCTTGACTTCAAAGGAGTCATCCACTTTTTCCAAAAGATAAGCGTGTATTTAAAATGCACCCAGCCACTCAATACAATTTGTTTTTCCTAATTGTGAGACAGAAGCTATGATTAACCTTTGTATCTGAGGTAAACGCTGTTCACCATCTGGGTGGCTGGAGGCTCGAGAGAGGCTCTGAAATCGAGCCCTACTGGGTGGCAGCACTTCAGACCAGCTTAACAATATGCATGGTTTGTAATGCAAGGAGACAGCTGGCTCTTTTTTTTTGGGCCGGGCCTAAAGGGGGAATAACACATGCCCGAGCATTGCTCTACGTTAATTACACCTGATTGGCCCTTGGTATTTCTATCAGCGGTTGGCTCCAAAAGTCTTTGGTTCTAATGGAGAGAGATGAGTTCAGCACCTGGGTGCAGTGGGGGGGAAAGAGAAATCTAAAAAAACTTTCCCTAATTTATCTCTCTCTGATATTCAGCCTGTAGCCATGTAGCTGCTGACTGGCTGTGGGCAGTTATTGACAAATGGACAGCATGCCAATGGATAAAAGAGAGATATACTCATAGAATATTTTTTTATGTTGGAGAATTATCTGTAGATTTTTAATGGTTCCCAGAGGATGAATAACAATGTTTCTGGCAACCTCGTATCTTACGAGTGAAAACTACCCGGTTCGCTCCTTTGATACAAAGTAAAAGACGAGTTATTGAAGTAAAAACCTTTATCTCTGTTGAAACACTATTCTCAATAGCACATTTCACTCCTTCAGATTATATTCTCATGTAAAATGCTCACATACTTCTTCTGCTCACCCGACCCCCCACCTTAATGTCACCCAGGCTCTACTGTGTGATTCAGATGTGCCCCCTCTTTATTAATACATAACCAGTTCTCTCTTAACCAGAAAAAAGAGTCCATTGTGAATTTACAGCCAAACCTTGATGAAATGTTAAGGTCTGTAGAGGACCAGGCCAATTAAAAGGCAAAGGCATGCTAAGCTACACAATAAAAAAAGCAATGGGCTTAAGTAGAATATAACAAAAGTAGAAAATATAAAATAAGTAAGCGACTGGAAAGAACTTGACTTGTTGAAGCTTGACTTAGACAAAAGGTTAAGAAGCTCATATTGTTGAGCAGCAGCTGTAGGCCTACAGTTTGCAGCAAACGATGATGATTCCTAGTGATCTGGAGAACAACACCGGATGTTGAGATTCAAAGTATTGGCAAAGTTAGGCAAAACAAAAAGAAAGTTGAAAACACTTGGTTGTTATTGCGGTCCACGGAGGGAGGCCCCAAACCAGAGGGAATAGCTGCAGTAACCATTCCATGTACTGCCGGTGGAGCAACCAGGTAACGAAGGAGCTGTCAAGAAGCACACGGCGGGGGGGGAAGGTGTTGCTCATAATAGTTTTGTCGCCACTCTTCCGCCCCCGCGTCTCTCGGGAAACGAAAAGAGCAACCCAGGACAGGACTAACCATCCTCATTAGTTTGTCTGGTATCTTTTTGTCCACTGTCCAAATGCCACTGCCCCAGCAGACCACAGGAGATAGACACTGCTGCCACAGAGCTCTGCAATGGACTTCAGGGTAACTGGCATTCTGCCTTAGTCTCAACGCTGGCTCCTCTTGTGCAGAGCATATCAATGCAGGCCGCCTTGTTTGCAATTTCTAAAGATACATAAACTGTTCTGCCGCTTTCAAACATGCACGAACTCCAGATCATCTCCTGAAATCCAGAAGGGGCTGTAGATGAGAACGCAAATGTCCGAGTCAGTTGATCCGGAGTTTTTCCTTCCAGCCCTCGAGGAAAATTAAATGCTCAAGTCAGACCATGTGAGAATGAAGCAAGAAAATGTCTAGAGAATTCCCTACAAGCAAACATGTTGATTAAGATGCAACGGATGCAAAACTGTAAGCAGAAATAATAAAATATCTCAGGGTAAAGAATAGTAATCAAAGTTCTACCCAGACACCACCCCTGACCTGAATGAAACATTCTCCTGTTGTTGTGAACACATCTGACCCAGACAATCTCCTGCTGCATTCTTTATATTCTCATGTTCATATCTGAAAACAGCTTTTATCAGTTTTGAGGAAATTGTCCATAAATCACAGAGTTGGGAGGTTTGATCCCCACTTCCTCTTTTCCACGTGTTCCACTGTCTTTGAGCAAGACACTGAACCCTAAATTGATCCAATGATTCCCCCAGTGGCTTCCTTTCATTTTAACTAGAGTAGTTGGGTAATTTCTTTGTTCTGTCAAAGTCTATCAACGACTCCTTGGTTATAACAATGTGCTGGAAGCAGGTTCACTCAACAGAATCCTCCTGTGATCCTGTGCATCCAGCAACACAACAGACGCTTGTTTGAAAGCTTTTGTGTAATTTGGTAATTTACTAAAGCCCCAGATGATGAAAGCGTAAAGAAAAGAACACAGGACTACAAACAAGCCTCAGTTTACTGTTCCCTGTTTGTTTCAACGTCATTCACCCTGATGCATGGCTAGGAGAGAAACAGCAGCACTTACAATGGCTGCTTTGCACCAAGGTTAGCCACCACTGCCTTTTCACACTCTACAAGTGTTAAAGGCACGTCCAAACCAAACCCCACCAATCATCAAGGGACACAGCAATTAATAATCAACTTACAAGATTAGGACTCTTGAGGCGGACAAAAGCTCTTAATTGAAAAGCACCACAGATAAAAAGCACATGCTGGGTGTGATCCAAACGTTTATGAGCTCAGCTGTTTGGGTCTGATTTATGATGTGTGATCAGCAAGGTGCGCTGTCACACAGCTCAATGGTTTTCAATCCAATAGGTTTTTCTAATGCAAGCTGAACATGATCTGTGTGTGGGCAAAAAATCTGAATTTGATGACCTCAGAACTATTTTGTGTTTCACTTTGAAGCCACTTGAATCTCAGTCACTCACCCCATCCAAGAGCTATCTTTCAATAATGACAACAAGGGGTAACCTGAGTATCTTGCATCTTCCCCTTTAAGGCCAGTCGTTGTAGAATATATTCCCATTGTAGCCATTAGCATCATGCACCTTAATGTGTTGCCAAAGAAGACACAACCAAAGCACTAGGCATAGATAGACGATAGAAGTGCTGGACTTGGCAGCCTCACCAACAGGCACTTTGACATCTCCGCCAAGCAGATCTTTAGGGGCAAACATAACAATGCCTGGAATCGTCTACAATTAATCTACTGGTTTCAAACACCTACTAGCATCAGCATAGCTTACTAACATTAGCCAGTCTCAGAACATCCACCTGAAATTGAGCCAAGGAATCCCATCAAGACATACAAGGCTGAAAATGCAAGCCAACAGTGACACACATGGTGAACAAAATAAATGTGCGATAATTCTTGGGCTCTAATAGCACAGGGAGATTAACCCTGACTTCTGGCATGTGTGCCTGTGGGCGGCCGACCACTGACATCGGTTTGGTGATTGCCTAGAGCTGCAAAAGTCTGACAGGAGCAGAGGAACTTGGAGAACAGACATGATTATTTCCCCCATAAATCTTTCCTAAGTGGCAAGATCAGACTGTTGGCAACCTGGCTTTTTAAAAACAATTTAAGAGCATCAGCAGTAAGAAAAAGGGAGAGCAGAGCAGAACAGCTTTAATAGATTGTAAAAATGTTTGTGGCCTGAGTTTTTTTTCCCGATAGTCCTATGCTGCATGTTGGGTTAAATCCTATGAAGGCTCACCGTGAAGCAACTGATGGGTTTTTAATTCCCAGTCATTTTTCAGTTTGACGTATTGCCAGCCCCAGCAGTGATCAGTTCATTTTTAACTGTGACCATAGAGTGAACATACAGATTGGATGATGAGATAGCTCTCCATGATGACCACCCAAAGCTCTTTACAGTACAGTGTATTGACATTCACTTATACATTCATACAGTGCATCTAAGGGCAGCACTTTTTCTATGAGGGAGTCAGTGTCTGGCCCGAGGACACTTCGGCACGCAGATTGTATAGACTGGGATCGAACCTCTTCATGTTTAGAGGACAACCGCTCTTCCCCCTCATCCACAGCCGCCCCCAAGATCATGTATTGACAGGACCTGGATACTGTCGTTCTGTTCCACGATCTCTACTCTGCACACTCTGTCTCCAAATGACGTCAAAGGCACAAGAACCCTGGGAAGAAGTGGTGACGCCTCCCATTTTCAAATATAATCTTTAACTGTGTCATGTTCACTTGAGAAAGCACAAAATCAAGGGTCAAAAGGGATTTTAACACATGTGGTTCGTAGATGAAAGGGGCTTGATATTTCAAGTACTGGTGATTATCTGATAATTATGTTCCTGTCATCCATGCTCTGGCTGAACAATGTTCAAAAGAGTTATAGAACACTTATAAGACGTATAAGCTAGAGTGGCACAGTCCAGCACTAACCTCCATCAAGACAAAGAACATTCTTCAGAAAAATATAATATAAATCTATAAATATAAAATAAGTGCCCTATTTTGCATCTTGAGGAAAGTGTTACAAGTTTCTGGAGCCAACCCTTTAAGCAGTCTGGTTCTTTCCTGGATCATCACTACACCATGTATGTTGTGTTCTTCTGCTGACAATTAAACAAACACACAAAGGAATTGTATTTACTAGAGATAATTACACAACCGAGAGACCATAAGGAAGTCAGAAAGGCAAACATAATTAAACATGAGCACCTTCATGTTCCACCGAACCATATTCACTCTGTCTTTAAGTGGCTTTCACAGCGTTCAGAATTGAAACTGAGAACATCAAACCAGAAGAGGTCATTAACAAACCTCTGACCTGCACTTGCAACAAGGGAAAAATAATAACTGCCACTCCAATACTGGCTGACAAGATTATAAGAAAAATTATTCTGTACATATGTTGCTGCTGCTGATTCTTGATTGGTATGTATTTAATTCTTCATGTATCAAATCAGGATTTGTATTTGAAGAACCAAAACAAATTCACCCCCCCGAAACAGTTGACAGTGGAACCAGAACAAATCTGCTCACTATTATTAATAGTAATGTAATATGATAATAATATATTCAACAATATGGACAGCATTTCCTCAGTGTCCACACAAAAGCACCTGTCTCGTAGGTCTGCTGATGTCTCTCACACACACCACCCACCACTTATACACACACAAACACACACATATATACAAACACACACACACCTCCCACACACCTCCCACACAGAGGAGTGCTGGCGGTGGACAGGGAGGATGTTTCTCCGTAGGACAGGGCCAGAGTGAATGGACCGGACGGCCCCAGGCGTTAATAGAATGGAAAATAAATATCTGACTAGCACAGTGGCTGCCAAACAATTCTGCATATACCACTTGATACCCCAGCATTTGGCAGCAAATAATCGAGTCATGGTGAAATTTAAATGTCTCCCCTCTAATTATAGATCCAATTTGTGTGTTTTCCTGGGAGCTCTCGGAGGCAGTGTCCCGGGGCATCTCGTATTCAGACAGCGGCTGTACCTAAAGATATATTGTAGAATCAGCGTGTAAATAGCAACCGTTTTTTATCAGAAACTGAATATTTGTGGGTGTTTTATGCAAATGTGAAAAAAAACTATAACATATCATTCCAGTAAAAGGTAAGTATTTAAGCAAAAAGTTGTGGCAAAGTCGGATTGGCAGGTGCGTGGGAAGAAAATGATAAACATGTCCTCACGTTAAACGCTGTGTGGGTTGTGAAGGAACTGGAGTAAAGTATTTATTTTTGCAGAAAATGCTGCAGAGTGGACAACTGATGGGCTGAGGACAGCATGACTGACAGCTGAGGCTGACTGACAATGGGTCGAGAGCATCTATCAGCGGGACCCCCGATACTGTGGCTCCACCTCACGACTGCGACTGTGAAGTCAACGCCTCCACGTAATGTGAAAAGTAAAAGACATATCTGGCATATTTGGACAAAGGGAGGAAGTGGAGCCGTGTCATCCATCTTTATATAACGTCAATGCATCACCCCACCCTGAACAAACTGTTTAATCCATGTTGCCTTCTATGTTTTTTAAATACTGGGATATCCCTGTTATTGCAGTCACACATGATACCAGTTTAACAAGTGGCAGGAAAGTAAAACTTTGAAAGACATGTCCAATTACGGTTGCGAAGCTATGATTGCTCTCCGGTAGACTTAGTTTCTAAAAAGGGCCAACTGATCAACAGTGAGTGCTTTTCCCTGAGCTGATATATGAATTATTCATCCTGATTAACTAGCCCATGATCCCATTTTACAAACTGCAGAGAAAAAAAAATCATACAGACTACCTCATTAACGGCACACACATAAAACTGCACACGCATAAACTTCACAGCCAAAGTCCTGCTCCGTTTGACAATGTGGCCATTTTGACCCATTATTTCGATGCTCTCTCTCTCTCTCTCTCTCTCTCTCTCTCTCTCTCTCTCTCTCTCTCTCTGTTGCTCACTGAACCGTGTGACGAGAGGATGAGTTGCGGCGCACTGTAAAAATTTGTCTCTGTCAAGCCAGTGACTTCTGGCGGCCTGCGGCTCGAGGGGGAACATCTGCTGGTGGAGTGGAGTGGAGGCCAGGCGTTGGCTCCAGAGCGAGAGTTCAAAGTAAGTGATAAGGGAGCGAGTGTTTTGTCGGACAGGAGGGCTAAACCATTAGGAATGAGAATATTCCTCACCGCTCTACACCCCTTCAGAGACACTTAATAAAGGAGCCACTGTAAGTACGAGAGCTGAAGTGCAACCTGCTTAGGAGGAAAGCTGCTTTTTCCAGAAACCACGTGGAGAAAAAGACAATTATGAGCTTCCAGGATTTGACTGGCGTAACAAAGCAGCAGGGAGAAGTAACCTTGTACCTGCCTGTTGAATAAATAGGATCTAGCATCTTTAAGCCCACACTGCGGACAGATGCACTTCACTCTGAATGGCCAATATGATCATATTAACACAAAGCCGAGTCCGCCCTCAGGATGAATCCGTAAGGGCACTGGCAATGGCGTGGCCATTACGGGGCATTACAGTGGGGGCCTGTGCAGACCTTGTTAGTGGGCACTTAACCATCTGTACACAAATGTCCACTTGAGCACACTGTAATATTTCCTCCCACAGCCGGGCCTCATCTCCATTCTGACCTCTACAAACTAAAGTGTCCTTTCAAGCCCATTTGAGCATAGAGGCAGCGTTCGTATAAAAAAGACTCCAACTCGCCGTAAACGACGACCCCATCGCCGAGATGCTGTCACAAAAATATTCAGAGCTGCCGACGCCAACCTCAAAAGCTCCCATCTGTCCACCTCTCTCTCCCCGTCCTCTTGTTACTTAAATGTCCCCCGTCTGTGTGTCAAGGAAAGGGCATGTCTGGCAGGGCGAATGATTTGGTCGGACTGAAGACACCAGAGAGGAAAAAAAGGAGCAGGTCACCCACGAGTCCCACTGGCTGATGGGTAATAAACCTTGTCATTGAAATGTGAGTGGAATGCAAAAGGACGCTGGGTATTTATGTGACCGCATGGGCTGCGACACAACCGGGGACTAGAAGAGAAAAACACATTTCCAAAAGCCTAGAGACGAGTCCAAATAATTAAGCTGCATACAGCTACTGAAATAATAATAAAATGCTGCATATCTGTATAGCTATTGGCATTTAGCAAACTAACTCCCTGCATTCAACAGCAGCCAGATTATTGCTTTTGCATGAGGTCGAAGTATAGATTGCTCCCCCAATCTGCATTCTATTGTGTGTGTCCCTGAAGACAATCAAGTCCATGAAGGAGAGACTCCAGGACAATGTGGATGGATGATGAGGTCGGCCCTGTGCACTCGTTTGCTGCAGCGGGTCAATATGAAAATTGGAATGCATTATTCTGTTTAAAAAACTCTATAGCAGGTCTTGGCCCTGAAGAATTCCTGCATGACTTAATTTCCACGCTAAAGACACGCTAAAGAAAAAAACTGCTGCCTTCCATAGTTTTCCTTCTTGGGCTGCATTAGGAGTTTGTTTATGTAAAGTAAAAAGTGCAAGCCTCACCTGGTTCTTCAGATCCAGCTTGGGGCACGGCCGCCCCCCGTTGAACGCCTTCTCCCGGAGCCACTTGGAGCGGATCTTTAGCCCGCCGCCACAGGACGCACTGCAGGGCGACCAGGCCGACCAGTTGCTGAGCTTACAGTCCAGGGGGCAGGGGATGTGGCAAATCTCCACCATGTAGCCTGGGATTGAATGTTGAGAGGAGAGAGGGAGGCCTGATTTAAGACTCGGTCAGCAGCTGCAGCGTGGAGCACATTAATAATGTCCGACGGACGTGCCACCGGCCCGCACTCCACCAGACCTTGGTCTCCCTCGCCGTGACACACAGAGCTAATTATGTGACTAATGGCCGTCTCACTCCTGCACTGAGCCAACATGGCTGAGTGAAACTGCTTGGGGGGGGTTTCCACACTGTATGTATTTTGTTTTCTACTTCTGTTTGTTTGCTGTCGGAGTCGACTTCCTCATCATTAAACACAGGACTACCTTTAGCATTGGAATGAAATTTTGACAACAATGTGGGAACATAAAACAAAACAAAACAAAATATGTTTTTGCCAAAAAATTCCTGCAAAACTGCAAACATGTAAACTTCCCACGTAAATAACTGGCTAACTATCCAGCTATCCCTACAAAATAAGGGCGTTAAATTAGAGGCATTTAATTATTTGTCGACTTGTTTTACTATACTGTATATAATTTAAAACTATTTTATCATATTCACATTATTTTCCTTTTGATGCACTTTATTTATTTGTATCTGCTAATTATGCAACACATACACTGTGTTGTAGGCCTGAGAGTTAAAATGTCTAAATTCATATTCCGGTTGATCCCACCTGAGTCCGTGCAGAGCGTGGGGTTGACCAGGTGACCCTGCTGGTCCACGCAGGCCACCGCCCTGTAGCGCCGACCTTGGCCACATTCCTTCACCTCCCGCTGGCTCATCCACGCCTGCAGGGACCCAGAGAGCGATGGAGCAGGGAGGATGCAGGCGGACCAGTTCCCAGAGGGCTGGGACAGAAACTCATCGCAGGGACAAGCCTCTGTCTCCTCCAGAGGGAACAAGCTCTCATTCGAGCAGTGCTCCTTCTTTTTGCTGCGACCTGAGACAGAGGACGGACACAACAAGGGGAAGTTACTCTCCACTGGGGGGGTGATAAACATTGCATGGCAAGGGTTTACAGCTAACAGTTATCCCCGTCGGAGTAGAGGCTGAGCTGCTGAATGCAGAGAGAGCTTTATTGTTATAGAGAGACACAAAAAACTATTGTCACTTAGATCAAATAAAATCACACAGACCTATATTGTTAATTTATTCATGATCATTCAGACGGCAGTCAAACTCTTGCAAAGACACATTTGTGCACATTTCATTACCGAATGTAAATTGTTAATTTGTGTGATTGCGACTGTGGATGACGGAGGCCAAATAAAAGCAGCAGCAGTCTTTTGTATTTATTTTTAATGTTGTTGTCTCCATCAGTGTTCCACATCTGAATCTCTCTCTCAACTCCATCACAGTACGGCAGCTTTTCTCCCATGTAAGAAAACATTATATATATAACATCACTACTATAACCACAGGCTTAGATTTACTTGGCTAAGATCACTCTTGCATAAATCATTGACTCGATCTGACACCTCAAGGTGTTTGACTAGAAGCTGGCATATTTTTTCCATTACTCACCCCAACATCATGTACACTGTACAAAAAATTGAGCATGTGGACCATATTTGAAGAAATTCCCTCAAGGCGTTCTGAGATATCTCCTTCACAAGACAACTTAAAAACTGTAATGCCACCAACCACTGACTATTACCGGTGCTGGGGCAAAACTAGCCTGTTGACAACATTGTCTTCTCACTTTTAAAAGCCACAAGATTGACAGTAAATAAATACAAATAAGACAACATCTAGTGATTAAAATTAAGCAAACCAGCTGAATCTGAATGCTCACGTTGCGCTGCTCTTTCTTATAGTTCTCCTTTTAGTCCTTTGGAGAATGTTAATGGAACAAATGAATAACTAATATGTCAAACCTGCTCTTTGTCCAGTGGCAGAGACGCACTTTCCCCCGCGTGACGTGCACTCAAAAGGTTCTCTGAATAACCCCGGGAACGATTAGTGCTATTTGCAAGAATATTCAACTTTCATTTTTGTCCTTAATTTAAAGCCCCCTAAGGGAAAGGTTCATGCTTAATGTCTGTGTTATCTAACTACAGCTATAAGCTCTGAAGGTTAGAATTGATTATTGTATTTTCTATATAATAAATTCAAAAAACAAGCAAGTCTTGTTTCTATATCATACAACGGCAATTTTACGTATGAAAACCTGTTGCTGGTGCCGTGTTCTCCCACTGAGAAGAAAACAAAGAAAGATCCCTGACAAATTTCTCCTGATGAACATATTTTTTTTCATTGATGACGTCCTCAGCTCACAGTGGTTGACTTTATTATCAATGATCAATGGGGAATAGGCCGACTGTGATTCACAGGCGTTGACAATAGTGGAGAAATGGTCTTACGATGAAAAGCTGCGTAGATACTCACACACTGTTTTATCCTCTGTCAGTGAAGTTGAGCTGAAGAGTTATTCTGTGATTTAATGGTGTAAATCTATTTTTTAGGGGTAAATCAACTTTCTCTCAGTCCACCTCATTTCGTGTTATGACTAAATCATTTCTTATATATCCCACAATCCTTTTGGCGACCCCCCTTGTCACTGTAATACAACAACAAGTAAAATGTTCTTCTGCTTTTGAGGAACTCTTTTTTATGAACCTATATCTTATGGATTTCCAGGTCAAAGACTGAGACGTCTTTCCATAGAGAATAAATTCAGTTACACAAGAATCATAATAATCTATGAACATTAGAATGTCACAGAGAATTGGTAGCAAATTATTCCCTAGTGATTTTTTTTTAATCCTTTAAAATTTAATTGAATCCACCCTCCCAACCCCAAACCCCAGCCCTAACTCCTTTATTTAATGAGGTTGACTATTATTATTATTTTTTAATTCAAATCCTAAAAAAACCCATTAAGCCTTAATTCCGATCTGACTATCAGAGACAGATTCCCAAATATAATTAGGCATCAAATAATTTGTCCTGTCCATCATTTATTTGATGAACGCTGATATATTAGCCGGGAGACGAAAAGCATGTGTTCCTCTCGCACACTGTCACTATTCATATCTGGAAAAGTAACAGACACAACCTGTCGAGCCGTCCATCTGCTCTAAACGTCTTTGCCACGATCGTGATTGACTGTCGGCTCCACGAGGAGAATGGGACACGAGAGATAAGACAGATTTGCTGTTGCGTTTCTAAACAGCCATTTACATCCTGCTGTAATTGAAATGTTAACGTTGCCGTAGCGCGTCTTCTTCATGGAAACGTCAAATGCAAAACGAGTAATGCATTTCACGAGAGCATTGACTGGGAAGGGGCGGGAGGGGGGGGATTCATTTGATGGCTTGTAATGCACAGAGACAAATCTGAGGTATTGGCGTTTGGCAGATGAAAAAACGTTTGACATATCTTCATGTTTCGCGTCTCTGCAAAGATAAATAGTTTTGATTCATTTCCATTGAAACTGTTTTTTTCTTTGCGTAATGGAAATGCCTCCGTGTCACGGTATTTAGACCTTGAATCCCTGACCAGTGAAAAGTCCTTTAGGTTTCTGTTAAGAATCCTTTGAATTTCAAATGAAGCCTGAACAATTGAAGGGAGGAATAAACCCATTGAGACCGAAATGAAAAGGAATAACTGGTGATTTTTTGTTCTTCATCTAGAGCCAACATCAAGTAAAACATTTTTACTTGCTCCAAAAATTCGGTTTATGACTGAATATGTGCGTTCAAATCTAATAACAGTCACATCAGCCTCAGTTCTACATGTATTACGGTAAATCTAACACAGATCTCAACAGGTCATTTTACCATTTACCCACGAGCACTGGGTACACACAGTCCAACTCTATACTCATTGGTCGTGTTCATATATCTCGAATAGAACACCATCAACAGTTTGCTAACATTAACTAACATTACATAATGAAAATTACTAGTCCTACCAGGGTGAGTCACAGTGAATGTTCTGCGTTTACAGAAATGAGCAAGAGAAATGTTTTTTTTACCCTGAACGCTCACACAGCCGCAGGCACACGATTGTTTTAATCCAAAGTTAATATTTATCAGAAAATGATTCCTCCCTCTGTTATATCATACGATGATCATATGAAGTGATGACAGAATGAAGTCAGAACATAACCCTAGGCATTGTCACTTTTTTGTAATATCTCAGAAATCGTCAAAGAATACTGAGATGACCTGGAGCTGATGTAGTTTTACAAATTATAAAAAATAATAATGTCATCATAATATCACTAGAAAGTCAGAAAATGAGGTCCCAGCTTGCTTTAATGCATTAACTTAGCAACCGATAAGATCATCAGTCGTCATCATATGAATATGCCTTGCCCGTTTGACATAGAGTGCATATAAAGGAAATGGAATCAACCCACCGATGCTTTTCATTTGTCTATGAATCAAATTCTGTGGGAAGAATAATGTGTTTATTTGTTAATCCGAAAGTTACACTGCTAGGATTTCAAAACTTTGATATATAAATAATAACACACAACCTATAAAAGGAAAAGCAGATTTATTGATATTGCTTTTGGGTTCGTACAGTGTTGCTTGTGAAGGTGAGATTTTCTTTTTGCTTGCTTCAAATCAATCCAAAGAGCAGAGCCAGTCCACACTTTGTGAACAAAGCTCGATTGAGGCTTTAATGAACCGCAGCTCACACAGTGTGAGGAAATTACTATATAATTATCATGATTAAAGTAAAACACCTTGTTTGTGAACTTTAAAATCAGCAGACTTTCTTGACCTGAAACAAATGGAGGGAGAGCGAGGCACGGACGCACACGCCCAGGCACACACAAGCAGACACACACACACACACACACGGGACGCCTGGTGGTGAAAACATTGAGTTTTTTCTTTTACTACTCCGGCTGAACGTGTGCACTTTGTGTATTTGTTTCCTGGATCCCGGGCGTCCTCCTCCTCCCGTGTGCCGAGTGACAGCTGCTCCTGAAGTGGGTCTGATTGCAAACATTCCTCACCGAGTGTGAACTCACTGCTGTCGCTCGGCAACTCACCGACAATCTGTTCAATCCACACCACTGCTGGTGGTTGATTGAAGAGTGCGAGCGCAACATCGCTTAACTTTGACAACTACATTACTTGCAGCGGCGCCGCATTGGCACAGAGACGCCACAAGAAATCTGCATCGGGATCTTTAATATTCAACCTGCTCTAACTGCACGGCATCAAATTTTCAAAATGATCTCTTGCTGCTATTTATTGTGATGATGCTCCATTAACAGTCATAATGCTGTGCGCTCTTTTTTGTCCTTATAAAGCCAGCGTTTTAGTTTTCACATCTGTCAGTACGTCTGCTAAGGTGCATGGGGATGTAAGTTTCGTCATAAGAAGACTGTCCTTGTAGACACGGTTACTGATTGGACAAGAGCTGAAAAATAAAATAGGCGCTGACCTTGAGGAGAGGCAGGGACAAGGAGACCTACCTCTACCCTCATACCACAATTCCCATATAAAACAATACCTGCCCTCTATCCGCCAACTGGTGCAGTTTCAGAGAATTTATTCCAAGACTCATATGGTCCCCCTGAGATTTTACCTCTGAAATGTTATAATCTAAGTGACTGGTCAAAGTTTAAACAAATTCACAAAAAGCAGATTTGAATTTTTAACCACCAAATTCTAATTGCTCGTGATAAAAGACGCCAAAAGATAGATAGACAATAGATAATTGATCACCTCTCTAGTGAAATGTCCCCATGAACCTTTATTTCCTCCACAGACTGGGACAAAATAACATGATGGCCGTTCTAAAAGCACTGTTGCTGCTGAGTCATGTTTTATTTGACCTATGATGTTATTAGCTGATCATTAAATTTGCATTTTGATATTTGTCGATTGACTGAACACAACAGGCTGAATCGATCCGTGCGTGTTTCTTTCTGGAACCTGATTTTTAAAGGGGGTTTTCCCGACTGTGAGACACAAAGAAACAAGTTAACTGTCGGTTCAGTCAGTTTTACTGCAGGAGAGTGACGACGCGCGGAGGAGACGACTGACTGGCTGTGAAAATTGGACTTGAAACTGTTTTCAAGGACAAAATGAAAGAAACAATTGTTCCCACAGTGAAAGTGGTCTGGAAGCATTCACGCCCGTGCATTGTGTGCCAGTGCGGTTGACACGGTTGATAACGTATCTTATTAGATTTAATGTTTCGAGTGTTATTTTCCAGTATTTTGTAAGTTGCAATGTCTATAGCTCACAATACACACAAATCTGTATTCCAGGAACATTTGAGTCATAAAAGAAAAAAAGTATTTCTATTCCGGTGCTGTCCTCCTGCCCTGAAATATAATGCCTGATACTAAATCCATGCACTGTGAGATATGTGTGTAATAAATCCCACAAATCTTCTCCCTACACTATATTCCATGTGCAGTTGGTATCATGCTTTCTCCAGTTGATGATTGATTCAATAAATCAATCAATCAATCAATCAATCAACCTTCGGGTATATAGCATAAGTAATAGAATACAATTTTACGTAATTAAAAAAGTTATCCAAGAGGAAAAAATGAAAGACCCTTTAAGAGCAGAGACACGACTGAATCTTGACTTTTTAAAGGACACATAAAGCAGAGAAAAGATAAAACTGATTCATACAATACAATAAAATTAAGATTAAAAATCAGGTAAAGAGAAGAAGTAAGAATACTTCATTATTTCAATAAACGTCCAGGTGGAATTATCACACATTAGGTTGTTAAAGGCTTCCTCTGACAAAGAAGAGAAAGTGCCCAATTCCAAATGGCTCGTCTGCAGTTAAGCTCTAAAAGATACACACAAACTCTGCCCTGTCAACAGTCGCACAACACTCAACAACATGCGGCTTGAGAGGGAAATTAGCCTTGATTCAATAGTTGCCTATAAAGCGAAAGGAAAATGTTTATCCTCTCACCGCCTGAACATTTCCCACCTGAGGCGTTTCGTCAGATTCAGCAGTTTTTAATGAAATGTTTATCACGTCACCACCATTAAGTCATTAGCACATCAGTCTGGAGACTCTGGTCTAATTACATTTAATAAATAAAACAGAAAAGTCGCGTCTTCTCTGCTGCTTTGGAGTAAACACAGATCTTGATATGGAGCTGCGTCATCATTTCAACACACAGTTTTACTGAAAATGAGATACTAATGTGTGTTTGTTGCTGAAATTAAAAAGAGGCTTATCTGCACTAAGTATTTATATCAACACATAAATCAGTTAAAGACTATAAATGATGTTCTTTGCAGCATTTTTTAAAGAGGCAACACATCTGCCAGGGATCATTTAGATTCAGTGTAGGAGCCGGTCCCAGCATGCACTTCTATAACTGAGCCAATTATCTGAGCTGCATATTCTTTGTAGTGTAGTAACACGGTCGAGTGTATCTCTCGTGCCCGCCTGCACATTAGGGGATCATCGGGTTGATTTCAGGTCTGATGTAGTCCCCCCGATGGTTACTGGGGCATCAAGGAGTCAAGTCTGATCTGAACAGATTATCTGGCCGAATGATCCTGTTTGATATTTACGAATCGAAATCTGGGCGACTCGCGTGTGTGAGAGGGAGTTGAACAGGAAGTGTCACCAACCGGATGTTGTGTATTTTGGACTCGACTAGTTTTCCCCAGCTCTCTGTTGCCAAGGCTCAAAACTGCTGAAACAACTTACCCATTGAAATCGGCTTTAATGAATCATCAAACCTATACTGAGTTTTCTTTTGTGTGCCTTTCTTTTATTCCCCTCTTATATGAACTGATTACCTTTTCTCCTGTTTTGATTGCTGTTCTTTTAAATCCCATTCTTCTTCTGTCTATGAAGTGCCTTGTGACTTTGTTTAGAATCATTGTGAGGTTTATAACGTAAAAATGGCTGACTACGGTCTGAATACGACTTTTGCTTCCTTTAACAGGTGGAAGGAAGAGAAACGAAAAGAAAAGGACAAAGAGTAGCACAGAGTACGAGTGCCTGTTAAACGACTCCTGCAGTCCTCCTCTGTATTTGTATTTACTGTGAAGTCACATCTGATTGTTTCTGAGACTCTGTTCAGAAAGTCCTTTGTCCTCTAAGTCCTCCAGTGCAGCAGGCATAAGGAGAAGGACTAGACGCAATCTGCTTTTCATTAGCGTGTCCTTGCTATGGTCAGTCTCCGACATTACTTGTGTGAATGTGGGAGAAAGATAATAGTAACAATGAATAAAGGAAATCGGATGCTGAGCATGGGCTGAGCGTGGGGCCCTGCAGCATCAGCCGAATCATCAGTTCACAGAATCTGCATGTCTTTAGACTCTGGGGACATGTGAGGGCCGCAGCCGTCCTGTGGACTCGAGAATATTGTTGCTTTTAAAGAGACACCGCTAACTTCTTCACCACTGGGACTTCAAGCTGGGACTGATAAGAACCGATCAGGAAGCGTCTCTATTTATACCTCTCCATGCTTTAACACAGCTACGGAGTTTTCAAACCACAATGAGGCCAACTTTGTTTCCAAACCTCTCTGTCACAGGTGCATCTGAGAAATTTAAAGTTAGAGGCAGAGCATTAAACCTGCTTTCGGTGTGTGTGTTTGTGTGTGTTTGTGTGTGTTTGTTTGTGTGTGTGTGTGTGTTTGTTTGTGTGTGTGTGTGTGTGTAGGAGAGGGGACAGAGCGCTGAGGCGTGGCTGCTCGTTTTATGTCTTTCTCCTTTCAAGTCCTCACTTTGTAAACACATCACCATGATGGGTAATACGTGCATGATATGAGGCAGGTTGTTCAATTATGATCACACACAAATTTTATATGCAGCACCCTGCGAACACCTGTCAGAATGTGCAACCTGGACAACTACAGTCCTGGAGTTGTGTATTTTCAGCCTCATTTCTATGTCATCACTCTGCCGTGTCCACACTCATACGGATATTCAGCTTCTTCCACTCTGCGTCCAAGTCCATTTTGACTTGGACCATAGTGTTCTTATGTGGTGTTTGACGGACTGTGGACTCTATCGCCACCTACTGGCCAGACATGCTTGTTAGAGTGTTCGCAGATGTTTTTGTGTTCTTCTCTGGTTGGAGATATTTTTGTAAATCAAAAGTCGCTTGGACAGAGGAAAAAATATCAATTTCAAAAATGTAATAGATATGGCATGAGTCCTAGGACTGTTGTTCATAACATTCACAATACTTGGCAGCAGCTCTCTGGATGAATTTATCTGTAACATCCGTAACTTCCCCCATCCCACCGACACCCTGACATTAGTCCGTGACCATTTCCATTTTTTCTCCACATGTTTGAAGTCCTCCACTCCCGAGCAGTGATCTGTTAAACAGTCCTCTGGGCCTTCAGAATGACTGCGGTTTAGACACACAGAATAAAGAGTAATATATCTCTTGGTGGCTTATCTGAGCCGAGGCCTTGGTAAACTGCCAACTTCTTAACCCCGCGACAGAATAAAACCCACCGTGGGCTCGCTCTCCATCAGAGTGGCTGACAGAGAATTTCAGGCGTTGGCATAAAAGAGCTGAAATACTGACTTATTATGACCATTACAACTCAGAGAAATCCACCACTGAGCCGAGGCTGATCTCATGTCTTGGATTGGAGGAGCATTATAGAGGGAGACAGGGTGTGTTTACTACAACCCCTCTGGCACCGGATCAAATACTCAAGACGGACAGCCTTCTGACTGCTCTGCAACTACAGCATGTTATTCAGAATTTTTGCCATCTGCACTGAAATAACTACTTAGATTACAATCAGCAACAGATTTAGACCAACCAGGCCTCTTCAGGGACGGAGGGAAGTTACAGTATCAGAGAGTACAGTGGGAAGATTTTGCTGAACTGGGCCGAAGTACAGGGGTGTTTCAGTGCTTGAAGAATATGCTGCTAATGCAACAATACTGAAGATTAGATATTTTTCCAATCAATGTGCAAATGAAAAAGAGGACACATGAAGATTTAAAGCATGGCCTGCTGCAATTTCTGCTGTGCACGGAAAGCGGCGCCTCTTACCTGTGAGGGAGCGCTGGCGACTGGTGGAGCTGCCACATCCTGTGCATTCCGAGTACTGGGACCAGGCAGTTAGGGTGCAGTCATCCTTGCAAGCCACCCGGCACTCTCTGAACTGGGGGGGCAAGGGGCCGGCCCATTGCAGGCACTCCGTCACATTGGCTGAGTCATCGCTCTCCCCGACACAACTGACTCCTGGGAACACAGAGAGGGGGGGGGGATGTCATTTCATTTATACAAACAAAGCACCCATAACAAATGACACCCCACCAAGTTGACTTTCACTCATGCATGCATCTGTATGCTGATTTAAGCTTTCGCTTTCATAGTCAGTTGATTGTTTGGTTGAACATGGCGCAGAGATGTTTCTACAGTCCAGTCAGAGCATAAGTCCAAGTAATGAAGAATATCCTCGCGCTGCTTTAATGTTAAGATCTGTCGAAATGCTAATTCAACCTTCAAGCACAAACACTTCTATCACACTTCTTGAGATAAGTGTGATTTATTGAATGGAACAAGGCATTCATAATAACAGATCCACATCAGAGAGAAGTACTTTGGACAGAATGATGTATACAACAACTAATCAAAGTGCTGGTATCAGATTACAGGGGAATAGAGACGTCACAATGCAGTACTATAACTGCCACGTGTGGTTATGTGTGTAGGAATAAGTATGTAGAATACACAGATGGGTTAACTGGTCTGATGCAGCAGTCAATTCACTGGGAGCAGACTTCCAGTCACAGCGAGGCTGCATTTGATAACTTTGGAAAATACCCCAGAACAAGTTTCTTTGGAAATTGTTTCCATATCTCCTACGGCGAAATTGAAACTGTCAGGGGAGTGAGGCGGCTCTTTGTCAGGAAAGGTAGATGAAGTCAAGGGGGGGAAAAAGACTAGACTGAGTGTAGGTTGTTCTTATATATATATAAAAAAAAACTATAGTGTGATTTTCCTTTCATTTTGAGGCTCAAGGTGCATTTATCAGACCAAACAGCAACAGCATCGACCTACTGATTCAACAAACGTCTGTCTGTCTGTCTGCCAGTGGAATGCATCGTTCATCATTTGGACTTCACACTTGCTTTGTGTATTCTTTTTGTCAAATGTGTCAAGTTTGGTTGCAATTTGGCAATAACATTATAATGAGAATACACAGGGAAGTAGCACTCTGTAGCACTCAGTGGGGGGGATCTGTGTCAGTCAGACTAAACACAGCACAGGTGCTGATCTCCTTCATAAACATTCACACAATCACTTTGGTAATTTGTCTTCAAAGTAGAAGCACAATGTTTGTTTGTTTCTGTAATGCTTTGTATCCAGCTAAATTACCAAGCTTTTATTTTGAAAAGTTGTGAATTTGGGTGAGAAGATTGTGATGGTTGTAGATCACGCTTCTGAAATAGCCGATATTCTATGTATGAAAAAATAACAGCAAGTTAAATCATTTAAATGAATATAAACCACATACATGAACAGTAATAAAGCAAGTTAAGTTGAATTTTATGAAATAACATTGACTATAAATTCTTCATTGTCGATTAAACCAGGATGATGCAGTATTTCTAACTTCACTCTGCACCATAGACCATAGAAAGCTCTGCACACAACTAACTGAATAATTCTGAAGCAGCTCTGGAGGAAAATCACAGACCAAGAAACAGGCAACACTCCAAACAGGCAGGTTCAGAACAGACACGGCACTAGTTCATAAAATGTTAAAGACACAGTGCAAGAACAAGTTATTGGCTTTTCGTCAAAAGGCAAATGGGGTTATGCTCGACAAACAGTTGAATATATTATTTCATTGCATAATAGAAACTTTGTGCATTGTTCAATATCCTGGTAAACAAAACCAACTCTGCAGATAAGGACAAAGACAATGTCTTAATAAGATACATAAGTGAAAGCACATTACACCAGTGTCACAGGAACCCTCATTACTATGCAAACACATGCAGAAGGTTGAAGGAAAATCGAATCATTAACTCTGCAGGGTGAAACTGTGAAAAAAATATTCTATTGTTTCTATTCTCAAGATACAGACCTCACATAAACCCACATGACTTCTAAGTTTCTCACATTTCCTGCCTCGTGGTAAGAAGGCGAACAGAGGAAAATAGTGGAACTATTGTTCTTGAAGGAAGTTAAAAGAAAGTGACACGCTATAATCAATAGATCCAAAAGGTAAGAAAAGGAATAATTTCATTGTTTCCATAACTTATCTGTATCGTACTGCAAGAATAACTCTGGTTCAGCCCGAGCTAGGAAGGAACACACATGAATGAGGATTAAATAAAAGGTTATTAAAGCAGGTTGAATTAATTAAAGACAATAAATAAAAAGTAAAATTAGAACCAAACAAGGACGTGTGAGGACACGCTGCTCTGGAGTGTGTGGAGAAGGGAGGAGAAGAGCTTTGTCAGAGGAGACAGGAGTGCTGCTAAATCCTTTTTTTAACTCTTTATTAATAGACATTTTTCACATTTTTACTACAGTGAGCAACAAAAAAAAGAAAATCAAGAACAAAGTACAGAAGAACAGACAAATATGATGTGATTGGATCGACTGGAGCTTAAGGCAAAGCCGTCCTAATCTAAAACAGGGTAACACTCGTGATTCGTACAATAATGAATTGTGATCTGTTTCATTGGCTTAATAAATATCTAAATCAATTCTTTTGAATCAGATATTGTGCCTGAAACTTATTTATTTTAACAAAAAAGCCCAACATGAAGATAGGCTTTTAATTGCGAAGTCGGAAACTAGCCCATTCGCTTTTAACATGTTAAATGATATGCGACAATGAAACATAACCCAACTCCAATCATTTAAAACTGAATAACAGTTTCAAGGCCAAATACCACAAAACATTAAAACTCCAAACTTGTCATTATTTATTTACTCATGGCCAAATAGAGAGAGTGTTGCAAACAGAGAAGTGCTGTGATTTGTTTATTGCCTGTATTGTACATTGTGATATGATCAGTCAGGTCCGAAGGAGGAACCCAGAGTTTGGTAGCCAACCCTCGACAGCAGCATCTACACACTACACAACAACCCCCAGATACACACTGGGATGTAAGTGAAAGCCATGTTGCATGTGAAGGAAACTTCCTCCTCCTCCAACGCCTCTGTGAGGATTCACTGATCCACAAACAGGCCTTTTATCCGTTTTATCGATCTCTATTTGACTTTTAAATTTTTGCCCTCTGACAAAAACAGTTGGGTTTCTGCTTGGTGAGAATGTGTGGGAGGGTTCATTTACATACACAGGCTTTACAAAGGCAGCGCGAAGGAGATGATAGTTATTATTAATGCGCCTTTATGTAACAGCGATTGCGGATCACAGCGAAAACAACACAATATTTCATTCGACAACGTTTAGGTTAAACAGGGATTATATTATAACGGATGTTATCGGGGTCTTTTAAGGTGAATCTTATTTTTCTTTTTAACAAAGCTTTTTAACGAACACAAGCTGCAGTATTAGTCCAATTAGCAGCAAAGTGGGGACAATGAAATGTCCCAGTTGGCATTTAGTTCTGTCCATTTACCACGAATAGCCCTCTGTCTTCACCCAGCCCACTCCTCCGGTGACAACCCCATTCTGTCAGCGCCGGCGTCTTTTATTAGCCGAGCTCAGCACAGCAAGCACTGACATCCGGATTTTTTTCAACTCGCAGCCAGACACTCTTAACATAATTATTCCAGCCCCTGGTTGCCCGTGTCTATTTGTGTGGCCTTTCACATCATCTCCTCCCACAAAGCGGCAACAACTTTTGTCACGGTGTCTCAGCGACTGACAGGGATCATCTTTAATTATACAGCTGCTTGGAAAGGTGAACATCTCAGAGGCTGGGAGGACACACTTTGAAGAGGCCTGTCACACACAGGTTTAAAATTTTTTTTAAAAAGTATCCTTCACCGGTAAGAACTCTAAGATATTTTTTAAATATCGTAATCGAGTTTCCTTTCAATAGTTATAAATCCAGCTCAGACCATTTTCTATTATTACCCTTAAGACTATCCAGATGAATCCCCCTCCCACCATAAGTAATATCCCTGCTAATTCACTCATATTAGGATTCTATTCCTCTATGTGATGCCCTATGAAGAGTAATGAAGATAGGCCTCATCGTGGCCATTAAGTCCCATTTTCTCATCAAAAAAGATAATCAGCGTGACACATTTTCTATTGAATAATTTCTCAGTACATTTCCAGTGCTACTCAGGGACGGATACAACACACCCAGATGGTTATGAGCCACAAGTAGAGCGAGTAAAGACACAATGTTCTGCAGTCAGGCTGGAATCCATTAGCTCGACTTCACACATGTTCCAGAGGCACTGCACACAGAGACATTTCCCTTATGGCAAGGTTCAGGATTCATCTTATAAAATCCACCCGTTCAAATGTCAGTGGTGGAGAAACGTACTCGAACATGTTACTCTAGTAAAATCACAAATAAATAGACCATTATTATAGAATATCGGACAAGACGGTGAATATCCCTTGCACATTTCAAGGTCATCCACATCAGTTAAGTTGCCAACAACCAGCAGATGTTAGGGATCACCTGCAGATTGTCACTTGTGTACCTTAGCGTCATCGGGTGTTAATCAATAGACACCTTCTGCCACGGCAGGCCCACCACAGGCTGATCAGACCCGGGTGTGTGGCCCTAACATCTTGGGGCCCAGTTGGAGAATTTCCTCCTGATCCAAATGTGTTTTGCAGCCTGTGAAGTTTCTTTTTAAAACTTAAAATTGCATTTAAATATACTTAAAGTAGTTAAAGTATTTGCCAGTGTAGCCTATTCCCTAAGACCACTGTCAACTACATTTTTAACTGTGTCAACTGTATATTCTGTTTAATAAAATGATAATACAGATTCTGTATTATAAATAAAAAAACTGCAGATGAGGATGCTGAAAATTCATTGTCATATTGATTATTAAATGAAAGTTTTCTGCATCCATTTCTGATGAATCCTCTTCACCAGTGAGGCTGCTGTGGGGGGCGGGGTCACAGGACCCATTCCCCTCAAATTATGAATTACTTTTAAATGCAATTTCAGCATGTTACAATAATGTGTATAATAAAATACAGTATCTATGTGAATGTACTTTGTTATTACTGTTAATCTAACATTGCGTGTCTATGGGCTGTGGGAGGAAGCTGGCGAACCCAGAGGAAACCTACGCACGCTCTGGGAGATCATGCACCCTTGGCACAGACGGCCCGGCAGGTTCAAACCCACGACCTTCTTGCTGTGAGGTGTCAGAGAAAACCGCTGTTCCACCGCGCTCATCTCAAAAAACCTCTCCCAGTCAACGCCTCCCATCCGTGACCCCCCGGCATGTCAGGTCAGCATATGTATCATAATCTACACCTCATTCTACACGTGGTGAGACATTGTTATTCAGTCAACATACAGTTTGTTTGACACACACACACACACACTGAGACGGGAGGTAGCGTTTACTCAAGCCACGGGCATATTGGCCAGGTTGCAATCAAGTATCCAGCAAACTGACAAGTTTTTGAGTGGGCTGGGAAATCTCAGGTGGCTACTTCAACTTTACTGTAACAGCTATTTGAATGTTTCGTCACCGCGTTTCTCAGAGTTTCACAGTATTTTTTAACACAAACTTCAAATTTCCCCCCCAGAAACTGGTGTGAATCTCCCAGAAGGGGAAACTTGGTAACCCACACGCTGCTCGCCTCGAGGAAAATAAAAGAAAACTCAACAACGGTTGTGTAACGCTCAGTTAGTGATAGTACAGCGCAGCCCAAATGCCACTGATCACACTGAAGACAAATAGTATATTCTTGTGTTTAAGGTGAAACGATACCACCTCATAAACCCCATTTCCAAAACCCATACAAGACAAACTGCCATTTCAGATCTCTGTACGCATGAAACAAAATCAGTGGACCCACGTAAATGGGGGAACAGCTACACACAGACACGGAGGTGAAACCAGGTGAGCTGGAAGTGCCACAGTGACTGAGCTCCTGCTAACTTGTGAAATCGGGCTGCCTGAGGTGTGACACAGATTAGCTGCTTATTACCACAGCACATGTCAGAGCAGTCAGATGGGAAAACACTTCCACTGGATGTTTGTGTCCACGAGACAGAGACGTGATGGTGGCGTCAGAGCCCAGCGGCAGGACGCCATGTTCACGCTCTCTGAGCCTTCGTGCTGACAGTTTACATGAAGACGTGGAGGGATAAGGATATTAATAAACTGTACACAATTTGGAAATTTATGAATTTCAAGTGCAATTTTCATCATTGTAAATGTTTTATTGCCATCATTTGTATCTTTTTTAAATGACGACAATTACCTATTAATTATAAATGACATAGCCAATTACTATGAATTCATTAATTAATAATTCACACTTACGCTTCGGGTTGGTTAATAATTATTTTAGTAAATCTAATGGTTTATTAATGAATCGCAACAGGTTTGTGACGAGTGACTGAATAAAATAAAACACCACACGTTCTTGCCTTGCAGCCTGATGGGTCGACACTTGCGTCGGTCGGCCTAATTGTTTAGTAAATACACAAAAGGCTAATAACGCAAGTCTGTTTGCACAGCGAGACTCAACGTTTGTTTCACACTGCACTTTACAGTTGTTGCACTTAAGTGCCTCCCCTGCTGCTAACAGGTTTAATTTAAAGCTGTATGTAATTGTGGTACGTTTCTGCATGGCGCCACTTCCCCTGAGCAAAGAGAGCCTGACAGTTTGATTTTGCCCAGTAATTCCTCACTTTAAGAAATCTGCAAAAACTTTATGTGTTTAAGTTGAAAATAATTGGAAAAAGCAGCATAATCTCCAATTTTCTTAGCCAATGGTTTTGCCAAAAGTCCCTGACCAAGGCTGGACAGGGCAGCTGGCATACAGGAAACTCTCCCAGTGGGCCGACGTGCCTGTGTTTATTTTTTTAACCCTGACCAGCCCACAATACTGGGAGATTGGCACTTTGGAATTGTCTTAATTGACACTGGGCTTGACTGAATCACATCTTGAAAACCCTCCACATTTTGCCTCAATGCCGTCATTACACAATCAGCTAAAAGTGCCAAGATGAGTAAGACGAAACACAAGGGGAGCTGCAGAGACACTACAAGCCAACAGTGGCAAGTAGCTGCTGCCAAAAGAAAGAGCAACACTTTACATAGCAATCTGTTTTTCTGCAGGACCCCCCCCTCTGCACCCACTAGGAGAGGGACCGGGAGGAGGACGAGGATGGAGGAAGAGTAGGAGTTGCAGAAGGAAGAGGCTAACGATGGGCTCACTGCCTAAATCAACAGTGAGTGAAAAGAGCTGGTGGATACATTTCATTAACAATTATTTTAGCGTAATCTTTACCTCTGCCATGGAAGTCATTTTCCCTTTGATCTGTTTGTTCGTGTGTGAGCATTTTGGTTTAGGGTCAGGATCAAAGGAGCAGATCCAGGACTTTTAGTTTTCTACATTGTGAGATTAGAACATTATCTGTGAAATATTTATGGAATGGATATCTGTAAGTGTTTGAAATCTATCATGATATATAATGTTCTTCAAGCTTTGCTCTACTTCAGTAACTCAGGCTTTCTACTTCTACGAATGCAGGTTCAGTTCATTAGTTATAGGTCAACGTTGCCATGTGGGGACGTCACAGTGGATAACACACCACACACACACACAGAGATAATTAGTCAACATTTGCTGGCAGCTCAAGTGGAAGCTATAGTTCTCTTATATTTCTATGGTGAAAAATACGTTGTCTTACTGGTATCATATGGTATAACTTCCTGTCATTAGTCTCTGATTCTGCCCTTATTCAATGTCTCCATGTTACTCTCATGGCCCCATCCTCAATTACTGTGCCCTCCTTCTGCCCCGATTTGACATTTATTTGTCCTTTTCATTGGATTGGTTCAGCTAATCCACCGAGTGAAACCAAACTCTGAAAAAAGACGTCTCAGTAGTTTGAACTCTGTATTTAAATAGTTTGTTTCTGCCGACTGCCAATTCCAAACCCTCACTTGCGTTTTTGAAATGTCACAGGTATTTAACTTAATCATTTTCTAATCATATTCAAATCGGCAGCTCGAAAGGTCACCGAGGCTTACTCTTAACCTGGGAACACCACAGACACCCCTCACCGACAAGTCAGGGAAATTCAATTGAGAAATGTCAGCCGCAATTATGCAGCCAAGTAAAACATGAGCAACAGTGACGGCAGCAGAATGCTACAGAAAGTTTCCAGAGGCAGTACAGTAAACTTCACTGTGGAGTTGCACCAGTGGCTGGAACAGCCAGTTTCTGGGATTTATGGAGACATTTTCTCTCCTCTAAACGAGTCTGAAATGATCCAATTAACACTTTGGCTTTTTAACGACTTGGTCCAGTGGCAGACCTTCTCACAAACACACTCACAGACAAACTCGCAGAATTTCTTGACAAAGGACGCCGCATGGGGATTGTTACAGCTCAGTAACACACTCACACGTTCACGCGTGACTAACAGAGACACATGTTTTCCATTTAGCAGGAGTCATGCCACTCACACGGATTCACGCCCCCAATTTTACAGTTTGATTTGAATGTATCAAAAACAAATGGCGCCATTTGTCGACAGTCAAACATTTGCAAACGGAAACAGAGCTGCCAAAAAGTGAAATATTCATCTGTGTGCAAATATATTCATGAATATTTATTTATATATATACAACTCTACAACAAATACAGAGACCACTGCAAGATTATACGTTTCCTATGGTTTTACTAGAAAACTGATAATCATACTTTAGGTAACTATCAAATTAAAATAAACATATGTCTTGTGTTTAAACTCCTCATAACTTGTTCTCCAAAATTCAAAAACAGACACTAAGATTAAGTGTCTTTTAAAATCTCTTGGATTTTCACAAGTTCATAGACTGCATTTTTATTCTGGATGTGCCAGTGGTCCCTTTTGTGTTTCATTATTAATGGCATGTGTTCTGTTTGTGTGAGAAATTTCAGTGTTAATTTTGTGCACCATAAATCTCAGAACTTGCACAATGTCAAACTTTATGATCCAAGAACCTCGAGCACGCGTTCATCATTCCATCCAAAATCTGGCCGGGAAGGGCACTGCAGCCAAACAGCTTTTTTATGAATGGTTTTATACTCTTTATTGTGCGAGTGAGGTGTGATGAAATGATTAAAGTGATTATAAAAAAAAGTGTCTGAACGCGGCTGGTTATTTATTTCCAAGCACTTGCCTCTTGTTTCGAGACCATTTCCACAGGCTTCTCCTGGTCCACCTAATCCACGCTGAACTGACTCTGGAACCAGAGTGCAGCTGTGCCACTTGTGCGTCCTCCACCTACACAGACACACAAAGACAGGGATACTTGTCATTAACACAGCAAGCAACATTTAACTAAAGGCTTTTCTTAGGTAATTGGTGATATGGATGATGTGCAGCCAGCCTTTCACATCTATAATGGCAGCAATCACAACTTGTTGAAATTAGAATGGGATGAAAATGGTAAGTTTGTTCTGTTTGTGTCAAATTGGCAACATGGATGACGTTAGTAAAAACTACTGAAATAAAAACAGATACTGATCTTTGAAAGGCTCATATCAGTCAGTCTCTAAAAATAAATACAATAAGATATCCCTTGATTCCATTATTAAAACCCTCTTCAGCTTATTTAAACTGTCAAATGGTATCATTATAAAGTAACCCTGGAATATATGTCTTTATATCTTGATCGAATTAAAACAGTTAGAAAGAGACTGAGGCTCTATTGTTTTTTGATTCAGATTCAGAAAACTTCCCAAAAGGGCAAATCCCTTTACAGTGCATCCCAATCATGTATAAAGAATACATAGAACTTTAAAAAACAATAGATAAACAGAAACTTTAGTTTTTTGTATGTGTCTGTTGTGCAAATCATCCATAAAAACTGCCTTAAGGCCCTTTCAGAGTTTCCTGTTTTATTGTTGATTAGTTTTCACATTGTCCCCTAAACCTTAAACAAGCTACCTGACTGTTAAAACACTCAAAGTGCCTTTCGGACTTGAAATGAGTTGCAAAAAATGTCACGTGAACTAATCTACCAAATTAGCCAGATTTTGGGGTTGGGTCAGTCACGTTAGACGGTCTGAGTTAAAATTCACAAATTTGTTCTCAGGCAAAATGAACAATAATTTAATGTTGTGCTTGCACTTTGCTCGGTGCAGCAACAAATAGTTTATCAGATTGCATCTAATTGGATTATTTTAAATGGACATCTTTTGCAACAACAAGGGCCGACCACCAGCACAATGTTTTTTGTCTATATCATATTTACTATAACATTTTCTAGAGGCTTTCACCACTAAACTTAACAGACTAAATAAAACTCTACCCCGTGTCACACCAGTTAAATCAGTGAGCAGAATGAAAGTACTGTGTCAAATGCCTTGTTGTGTTATATTGTGCATTACAAAAGCACATGCATAAGTTCAGCGAGTGGATAAATGGATGGTGATAGCTTGTCCTTGGTGAAGAAAGGGAAAGGCCTGGTTATAAACGGTGCCATTACCTGAACACTGGACAAACTGGAAGTGATTCACACTCTCTCTCCTCGTACAGGGTGTCGGGACACTCTTGACCTCCATCAGCAGACCTCTGAATGATGGTCCTGTATCGGGACTGCGTGGCGGCGGTCGCATTCTCTGTCGAAGGTGAAACACAATCTTCACAACAGGCCGGAACGCTCGCACAAGTTGAAGTTAAATGAATTTTCTCCCACCGAAAGGAAGAGAATGTAAGATGATGAGACGAGGCAAACGTCTGCGACAACAAAACAAAGGCAGACACAATGACAACCGGTGGAGTCTAATATCTGGAAGAGATGACTGGTAAACAAGTCGCTGTGTCTCCTTCGATCTGATCCTGATTGATTTGCCCTTGTGGCTCTGATGTCCTCCTCTTCACCGAGGTCTTTTTTTGGACACACCAGCCTTCGATAGCTTCATTTGGCTGCAGCTCCAAGGCTCATTACACAACACTAATTACCAAACATCGAAAATGGTGCAATTAAGAAAGTGATTACATCATCAGCGGGCCCAACGGACTACAGAATATTTACAGAGACGAGATGCCTGCTGCATTCTTTTCCAAACAATTAAGTACTTTCTGATTTCCACGATGTTTAGCCGACGCACATTGAAGCCCATTAAATATCCATTTTCCTCTTGATGTGTCAGCTTAATGTAACGGACAGTTGAAGCCCTCACTTGAGTGCGATTGTTGAGACACAAGAGAGACAACACATTAGTGTCTCAATATTTAGAACTGCTTTCACTGTAGGTTTTGGATCAATCTGACGATTAGTTTCTTGATTTATTGATCAATCTTCAGAACAGCAAAACTTCAGAAAATGACATTGTAATTTCTTTTTGAATAATATACATTTTCTAATTCTGCTTTCTGTCATTTCATCATAGAGTGTTTTTTTTATACATTGTAAGTCTAATACAAGTATCCCAGACTATCCAATTAAAGCAGATTTTATTTTTTGGAATGAAGCTGTGTTAAATCTCTTCTGGGCAGTGGTCAGAAAACGTCTTTAGGATTACAGAGAGGTATAATAGGTTGATCTAATGTTCAAAACTACATATATGAAAAAGTCACAGAGGTCAAATAAAAAAAAATCACAGATTACCCTAATTCCCTCAAATTAAAAGCCGGGCGCCGTCTAAACTGAGCGTAAATTTGAACGTTTATAAAGTTGGAGATATTTCCTTTCATTACAAAAACATGATAATATAAATAAACACAGTTTCAAAATATGTTATTAGTCTGTATATTATAGTTTCAACTCAGCCCACCACTACATTTTACTAAATTACCTTTATATTACCTGTTTGTCCAACAACCTCCTGTTATTCATCAGCTTTTTTGCAATTTCAACTCAAATATCCAATTTCTATTCCCATGGAGCTTTCACACAAATGTTGCTCGGACAAAGTTGATAGAACCTCTTGTTAGGATCAACTCTACCTGGCACACAGGTTGAGGGGCAGGCCGTCCATTCACTGAAGGGAGTCACAATGCAGTCCTTGTTGCAGGGGAGCACACAGGGTCGCACGGTGTCGGGCCGAGAAGAATCCGAGCACCTAAACACACAAACAGACAAACAAGTGGATTTAAAACTCTCCTTATCCGCCCCCCGAGGCTATAAATGATAAACATCCAGCAGAGTGTCGTTTGGGAAACAGGACAGTGCCGTGAAACAACTGCCCCGTCCTTGACATCACACGTCTCTCCACAGAAAACATGATTGATTACCCCCCCCACCCCCCTTATGCCCAAGCAAAAAGGTGGACAAATGTAAAAATTGACAGTCCTCTCACACATTCAGCTGCTTCCACGGGTACAAATGGCTCCATGAAAAGAAAAGTTCTCCCTCTACGCCAGCGTGCATTAACGGCTCATGTTTTATGGCTCGTAATACATTGTCAGTTTTAAAACCGGTCTTAAAGCTGCACCACGTCGATATTTCTTTATATTAACAATACGTCAAGTGACAAGTGTGAAAAGTGGAGCTGGTGGAGACAAAACCCACAGAGATCATCACCTTGACTCTGCAGCTCTGCCTCTACGGCCAGGTGTCTGTGTTTATCTACATGTACAGAACATTTACACTTGTCTTTCTTTTTCCGATCAAAGGGAGCGAGCTTTGAAGCGAGAGAAGAAATCAATCAATCCACAGAACGTCCGCTAATTAAACCCGAGAAAAGTGAGAATACGTTATCTCTTCACGCCAAGGACGCGCCATTAGCAGGTTTTAAGGACAACTTCCTGTTTCTAAAAATAGAAAAAATAATCATGCACTTTCTTCCCTTATTTATGCTACACATCTTGGGTAACTGTTCTATAACAGGCCCCTTAGGCTGCAATGTGTTCTGTTCTGACGAGCAACCTTGAAGTGGAGTGGATTAATGCAGCTTTGTGAAATCAAATAAGTCATAAGCTTTGATGTCTTCATCAACCAGGAGCCAACTTACCCCAAACACACACACACACACACACACACACACACACACACACACACACACACACACACACACACACACACACACACACACACACAAATATCTTTACAGGGTGAGTGACGTCCTATTCCCGACAACCAGATCCAGGTCTCACTGGATCCCAGCGTGGTGCCCCATCTTACCAGCTACAGAAAGCCAGGACGCAGAGGAATGAGATCAAAGTACGCCGAAGCACAAGGAGGCAGGGTACATGAAACTCATCCTTCCACAGCCTTCTCCCTCCTCTTCTCTCCTCCTCTCAGTCATGTCTGCCAGAGGGCATGGCAACGCTCCGCAGCAGCAAGGGGGAATATGGAACTCCCCGACTCAGGGAGTCAGACTTACAGCCGCGCTGATCAACTCTGACATGGTTGGTAACATTAAACGTCTCCTTCTCGCACATTATTTATCATTGCTTCAAAGATGGAATCAAATACCCAAATTACTCACTACTCACTGGAATTAATATTTAATCCTAAATAGTAATGTTACAAGTTTTTTGGGGGTGCGCCTTGGAGGCCAGCATTCACTGGGATACGTTACCGGTTCAGACATTAATAACAATAACAAACAATAAACATAGCGTAACGTACAAAGTTGAAAATGTCTTCTCCACATCCTCGGATACGTTACAGCACCTCGTGGCCAACAGGTCAAAATAAAAAAAATTCAGGTCCTTTTGAATGAATGACAAAAATCTACTATTAAATCTTCATGGTCAAGAAACCAGGTATGATGAACACACAATAAAGGAATGACTATAAGAATAATTCTGATAAACACTTATTTGAGCAGGCAGGTTAAGAGCAGAAACTGCACTAGACATCTAGAAAGTGATTTGAGTAAATGTGTTCATTTGGTAACCAAATACAAAGAAATATTAAAGGTCAAACTCTTATTACAACTGCTGTTGTTTGTAAATTATTATTTTATATTCAATATGTTACAGGGGAAATTAAGGAGAGTTAAAAATCAATCTAATGTTCATTGGAAAGCTTTTGTAGTAACACCACGAAAAGGGCCACTAACCTTTTATTGAGCCACTGCTCACTGTGGAGATTAGTGCTAAGCATGAGAAGCTTCGATGTTTACAGACTGAAGTGGCTTTTCTCAAAAAGCTAATCATCAATTGCATTCAGGGAGCATCTGGTCCTCAGGTAGGAACAATCTATATTTATATTACCCCTGCATTTCAAAGATACACAGGAGTTGATGTGGTGGAAATTAAGACATCAAAACTAACCTGCATGGATGTTGGACATATAATTGGCCCCTCTGTGTAAACTAAGGAAACCTGTGGCAGCCTTCAGTTTACTCAAAGCTGTTTAGATTGTCCAGTTTGGACAACTGTAAAAAACATGGCAGCCTCTGTAAGGAAGAATATAATGTTCATTTAAATTTAAAGGGCCCATTCTGGGGTAAAGGAAACAACTATTAATACAATTTAGATGAATCACATGAGTGAAAACATCTCTAGGATTATTTGATATACAATTTCGGCCAATAGATCCCTTTCACCTAAGAACGTAAAAGTTAATGGATATTATATTGATTTAAGTCTAAACTCCACCAAATCTCCCAATGCACTTCATTGGGCCTTAAACAACATGCTCTAAGAGTGAAGCTGATTAATTAAAGGTTTCTTAAGATATTTGCGCCTCATACAGACGGAGAATCCTGGAATTAGCAGATAATAGATTAGTCATCCAGGTCTGTATCGCTCTGTATGGACACAGTCAGATCCTGATGATGTCTTTTACGCACGTAGATGCTCATAATCACCCAAACTCATCTGATACCGACGATCAAAATCAAATATGATGAACCACAACACTGCCTGTGTGTTCGGGGGTGTTCCCATTAAATTAACACCGCGACGTATTGATTTAATCCGAGACGCTCTGTGCAGGTGAGATCTGTCGGCAGCGGCAGAAATGACAGTTTTCATTAAAGCCTGTGCGGCGGAAGATAGAGCGGGCGTAGGAAAAAAAAGCCTCTCCATAATCCACTTTATGGCCCTGTCAATATTATATTGAGCTAAAGAAGGGCAAACTTTGTGAATTATTCATAAATCTATCTTCCTGTGGCGGGCTATAACATCATTACAGTGACAGCACAAAAGCCCTTAGCAGTGTTTAATATTGTATCGCTGCAAAAGTAGTAGATAATGGTGGAGCATAAGCAAAATGAATCTTAGGTTCACACATACACACACACACACTTACACAGACACACACACAAACATCCTAAACACAGGCAGAAAGCACAAAAGAAGAGTAGAAGGCTCCTGGGATGTAATTTCACAGTGCATCAAGTCATCTGGGTCATTTGTCGGTAAGTAAAAGCTGATTCTCCATCTCTTCAAGTGAGACACTTTTGGAAAATGGAGATTGTGTTCTTAAATGAATTTTGCGTCGGAGGAATGTGTTCCCCTCTCAACTCCTCCCCCAGATTTTTACAAAGCTCTTTGACGCCTCAGCCGTGATTTAGCAATTGTCTCTTTCGGGACTCGTTTTTCTGATATGTAAAAACCAAGCAAAGCAGCCGTGTCAGAGAGGGATAAGGAGACCAAGCTACTCTGTCAGTGGAATTTTCATATTGGGGGAAGAATGACAAAAGTCATCTTAGTCTGTGAATTTGACACATTGAGACAATTATTTAGAATTGACAAATATTGCGTTGAGGTGAAACAACACATTTAAATTGCAGTGTTACAGAGTTGGGATGAATATTGCATTACACATGAAAACTGATGCCTGGTTAGAGAGCGCTCACCTTTTATTTATGACAGGTCCGACGTTCATCTTGGTGCAGGTGACTTTACGGATCTGGACGCCCACGGCACACGTGGGGGGCCCGTCCAACAAGCTGGTGCCGTTGAGATCCATGGAAGTGTCCTGGATACAGGGGCCCCAGGCCGACGCCTCCCAGTAGAACACCACGCAAGGATGGTCATTGCAGACCCTCCACTCCTCCAGGGCTGGAGCTGAGGGACACTCCTTCCCTTCTGAGCATCAACACACAAAGAGACCACAGAGAATCAGAGACATGACGGAGGCACAACTTCAGCCACGAGGGCATGATTCAGTGTTTCAGTGATACGGTCCATCCGCCTGTTTTTCTCTTCAGATGCTTATGAGAGAGATAACACAAGAGTGAGTCCATGAAAGCATCATCATGTGCAAGTGTGATTTGCACTAACCAGGAGATAAATTCCCCCCCGAAGCACGAGCTGTAGTTAGTGGCTGGAAGTAAAATGCTAATATTCATCACTGACTGCCGGCAGCTTGGCAACTAAACAAATGTTTGTTTGAGGTTAGCTGAGCCGACACTTTACAAGTTCTTACTTATGGAATTTGAATTACAAATGGAGAGTCGCGGTGAGGTCAGTGCAGAGAGGACTTCACAGGCCATTTCCAAAAGAAGGCTGCCTCCAGCCACACAAGCTCTCCCCGGTCCCTGAGCCGTTTGTCATATGTTTATTCATTACGAGGACACATTCTGCTCATTTCTATTATAAAGCATAATGACAGACACTGAGAGCAGGGGACTCTGTGAGAGCTGTGTGTGTGGAGGCTGTGGACTGCAACAGCAAAAAGAATGCAACAGGAGCACATCAAGTTATCTTTTAACCTGATGCTAATGCACAAAGGAAAACATACAACACATACACACACACAACAGTCACCAGGGACACATTAACATTCCAGTATCTTGCCCAAGGACACTTTGGCATGTGGAAGAGGATGAGTCGAATCACAGCTCCACCTCCTGAGCCACGGCTGCATGTCGGTTGTAAGACATGTACACACACATGTTCACCACCCGTTCTCCTCCGTGTTTCTCACAGTGGTGTGCAGGGGACAATACACTTCTGTCTGTGGCTCAGGAGGAAGAGCTGGTCGCTCGCGGTCGGTGGTTCCTCCAGTCTGCATGTTGAAGAGTCCTTGGGCAAGATCCCGAAACAAATTGTATGGTGTATGATGGGTGATAGAAACAAGTATGAACGGGTGTGTCTGTGAATGAATGAATGTACTGTAAACACCTTTGAGTCCTACATAAATAAATTTACCTTTATTTAATATTTATTGAAATAGGGACTGTCTAAAGTCTGAAGCACACACATAGAGACACACAAACACACACACACACACACATACACACTGAGGGTCAAATTAAATATATATACACAAATGTTTAAAATAAATCTACAGAAAGAGGAGCTAAGGCAGAGTCAGCTTTTGTGAAGTGTGTGTTAGTCTCTTTGGTTTGATGTCCAGTGAAAGTATTGATATCTGCAGTCGTCCATTTTGAAAACATCACAGAGCAATTTGTTTTCTGGTTTACTGTACCACAGCAGTTTTTTGTAAATACACTGAAAGTTGAGGGAGTATTCTGCAGAGTTAGCACTGCTCTGCAAAAAATACTGCTGGACGTAAAGATGGACAGAACAAATATCAGAACTAATGCTGCAGAAACCAGAGATATTTCTTTATTCATTCTTCCTCCTTGTCAAACCCTTGTGCCTACATCACAATATAAACTTTATTTCTGTCCTTCTGAACAACTACATGTTTGTCATTTTAATTATGCAACCAATTTTTTTCTTTATTAATTAGAAAGTTGCATATAACACAAGAACACCCTGATTCAATCGCAGCCCGGGGTGTTCAATTAAAATCCAGAGCGGTCCAGATGAAGAGCATCGACTCCAGGGAAGATCCTCAACGTCATAGTGTCTAATTAACATTCTGATTCAGTGCAGTATGTATTGAAATATTAGATGTATAAACATCTGTGTGTAGTCAACAACTGGCAACAACAAATCAAGTATAATGTCTGTCCAGATTATAAACTCTGTTTTCACTATGCACGCCATTTGAAGTTATCTTTCTTACCGATGTGATTGGCTGAGTGGAAACACGTGAGATGATTTCCATTGCAAACACAGCAATAAACTTTAGAATGAAAAGCCAAAGAAGCCATGGGGATGTTTCTGTACCTTTCCCTGGGATAGCCATCACGGTGCGGGCGCGGCTCTGTCGGCCCTCCGAGCTCCTGGTGGCACAGCTGTGGGAGCAGGGCGACCAGTTGGACCAGGAGCCGACCACACAGTCCGCAGCACAGGCCACCTCACAGGCCACTTCTGTAGGAGGAGGGTCATCACCGCAGCTGCCGACCGGCACGACTTCCCCTGAAGAGGACAAGGTCAGATTAGAAAACAGACCAATAAAAACAGACATCTGACTTTGGGGCTCAAACTAATCTCTGGAATCCTCAGACGTGTTGTACTTTGGAACCACTGGATTAAAAACCAAGTCAAGCGTTACTATCACTCTTCTAATCAGATTACAGGATTACAAGATGGATTTCATCCACATAAACTAATGCAGACACATCCAAAGTTTTTTTTTCCCCTCTGCTCACCCGGCAGTGCTCACACAGTGTAGAAGTATGTGGGTCAAACACTGTGACATGCTCCACCTGTCTCTGGTGTTTCACCTGTTTACCCTTTTCACTACAGTCTGCATGTTCTGTTGAGTGTAGAGGGGGACGTGCACGTGATGAGGTGTTCAGCTGTGTTAGTGAAAGATGCAAAATTTGATTATGTTAGAAAATACAAATATGCTAAATGTTAGTTTTCTCTCGGGGTTGAAGCTTCCCGGCAAAAAGAAAATACGTTTTTGATCCTTGAGGGGAAAAGTATTTTTCTCCTCAATAAAACACAAATGTCAAACAACACTGGAATTCCATTTTATTTAAAGGAAATTACAAGGCCTTCCCATTTTGTATTCTGAGCTGGTTGAAAAACTATCCCTCAGCTTTCATCTGGGAGCCGTGGTATGAAATATTTATCACAGCTCCATGTTAACTCTTTCATTTAGTGAACCCGTGAAGAAAAGGAGCTTTTTTTTCCCGCAGCTCTGCACACAATCAATGTTATATTGTGAGATGAAACTGTGGAAATTACAGAAGAATATTGTCATATGACTGCTAATGAATGAATTCAACCTTTTGTGAAGAGAAAAAAATCATTTTTGTTGATCCCTGCCCAGAGGAAGCCGAGTGCCACAGATTCCTCTACGTTCTCTCCGTCTAAGAGAGAGAGAGATCAATTCCAGAAGCAGGCACGCCATCCAGACGTCAAAACAATGCCACTAGCATCAGCAGCATTGCTTTGTTTCTTATATATACGCTCACACACTGCAGTATCATTAACTTTGCTGAACTCTGCCACTACATCATGGAATATGGTTCAACAATAACAACCCCAGGGCAGATTTGTCATCAATTTGTCTTCTTTTTCTTTTTTTACTTCTTCAAGCGAATATCCTCGATGCAGAGGAGGCCAGAGAGCAGACGTAGGTATGGTCTCGTCCAATAGATGTGAAAGACTCCCTCGGGGGAGTTTGAAAGTCTTTCCTTCCCATAAAGTGAAGGCATCAGAGAGTTCCATCCTTCAAAGTAAGAGTGTGTGTACAGAGGGAGACGTTAGTCTGGGCCCGGGTCCCACAGGCTACTGTAACGGGACGCATCATAACTTTCATTAGTGCAGCAGCGAGACGGACGATGGATGGACTTCGACAAAGTTAACAAACAAAAATCAATCAGCTTTATAGGAAACAGGGACACGTGCCACAGGCGCTGTGCATCAAGCTTTCTGACAGAGATCAGACACTGACACTACATGTCCCGGAGTTAAGACCCACTTTGCATTTGGAAAATTGACAATTAGATTCAGTGAGATGATATTTCTAAACCTTTAAATATGAATAAAAGTCAGAGTTGAAAGTTTGATCTAAAGTAAAGGAAGCACATATCACATTTGACCTGTTCCAATACAGAAACCAAAGCTGCAGTTTTCAGTTACATGACATAATTACATAATCACATATTTCATTGCTCTGAGATTTGTTGTTCTCTTGTATTTTTGTTTATTCTGCTATTTTAAGCCTGTTAAGCAGCAATGTGGTCAACTCTGACCATTACCTCCGGCAAGGAAATAAGGTTTGTTGGTTGGTGGTTTCTGGCAATTTTTTTTTCAAGAAAGATTACACAAAGATAACAGCACTTATTTCCTAAAAAAATGGGGGCAGGATGCGGAATGGGTTAAAGAAACAAACATTAAATATTGGTGGTGATCTGGATCATGGGACGGATTCAGGGATCTTTCACTTTTTTAAACCTTTTATTGATTTTTCCAGTGACTACTTGGACATGGATCTTGACTATTTATTTTTGTGTGTGTGTAATTTGGTGCAGCTGGTTTGAATGCAAAGGGACAGTCAGGCCTTGACGGAGGCAGGCGTTCTACTCAGCCATTCTAGATTAAAATGTTGCTTTAAGCATTTAGCTATGCAAAACAAATGATATTTACAAAGATTAGAACATATGCTGGATACTAACGTGTTGGTCATTACCTCCCACACACAACAAAGTTATCAGGTTTAATCATTTCACTCCTGTGCTACAGTCTGGAAGGGAAAGCATGATTGAACTTACAAGTAAACTGGATGTCAGTAAGTTGAGGATATTTTGACACACAGCAAAGCACAGTTCAGCTAATCCTTTGCTTACTAAGGCAAAATATGACTGTATATGTTGGGCACTTATACGGTATTACATTGTTACATAAAACAAATACACAGAGAAGTGTGGGGTGTCACTCAAAACATAACAGACTTCCTAATTCTGTGGGCACATTAAAGAACTTGTTTAGATGTATTTTTAGTCTAAAATCAAAGTGTTGGCTTCCCCTTATCAAACAGCACGAAATCTAATTATTCAACAGTTGCTCTGCTTGGAAGTCTAATCACACAACACAAGTGAGTGTGTTGGCAAACAAAAACTAACAATTGATTCACAAAGCTCTGCCTGGATACACCGCCGTAAGGAGAAAATCTCATGATAACATGAGTCCCAAGTCACATCCTGTGTGTGTGTGTGTGTTTGTGTGTCTGTGTGTGTGTGTGTGTATGTGTGTGTGTGTGTGTGTGTGTGTGTGTGTGGGACCGCATGTTGAAGCGGGGGGGGGGCTCTGCAAATAGACGGCTGCCCTAGGGGTCCTCTTGCATTATTAATACAAGGATGTGTAGTTGGGGCTCTTACCCAGATATAATATCACTGCAGCTCCTGCATGCAATTTCAACCTGATTCCTATTCTGCTCGCCCACACACCAATTAATCTTCTCCACTGATATTATTCAGGTACATTTACAGGGGGTGGGTGGGGGGGGGGAAGAGGTCCTCGCCTTTTGCTTAGAAGTTAATAATCATTGCCAATTTTTCGCAGGCAGCTTTTAAGACAAAGCTGGTGGGAAAATGCAACAAGGCAAATTGAGTGAAATCACTGTGTACACAGAAGTGAGCTCTGACAAAGTGGCCTCGGTCACCGACTGATGTTTTTTTTTCTGTATCTCGTGTGTGAATGGAAGAATAAACTTCAGCGCCTCGTTACTTTTGGGTTTTTCAATATCAGCGACAGTCACTAGCTTAGGGTCGCTCGCCCGAGTTCGCCATTACCTGAAAACTGCTGACCAATCGGGCGGGGGAGAGTTCAGGTTGCTGGGTGACAGCGAGGATCAGGAACCTCAGACTGAATGTAGAGGTTATATATAGGGGGTGTCCAATTTGTCCCATATCGGCTGTCAGTCACTGCTGCGACCAGTTTGTTTGAATGTGCGATTGCTGTTGGTTGGTAGTTGGTACAGGCTATACACTGGTGTGTGTGGACACTGTGCGGTGAATGGGAGCCGTGAGAGCTGTCAAAACATCTTTCCATAGCCAGGGGCAAACAGCCAGCGGGCTAACACAGCACTTTTTTATTACATTGCTGCAGTTTACAATAAAAACCATTGAGGAATAAAACATGTGCTGTTCTGTGTAAGGTGGCAGTATTATTTTTGATATGTGTTTGCAACAACTCTGAGCTGAAAACTGCAATGCAAGTTCTAACAAGAAAGTAGCTGACGGTAATTGTGTTTGGCAAAGTTGCAGATAACAGCATTTAAAGTTTGTCTGCGTGAATGCAACAAAAGTCGCCTTGAGACAGGAAGGGGATGTGACAGACCAACCATGAGACCTGCCCCCGGTCGGATTCAACCCAGTGACAGTAAAACACAAATGAAAACAAATACGTGTCTCATATTACAGCAGCTTCACACTACTACAAATCCTTCCTCATGAACACATTTAAAAGTCTAGACAGGGGATATTAAAAAAATAAAATATTATGACCGAAAAACTAACAATATTGTGGAGAGACTGAAAGAAAACTAGCTAATATGAAAAATTGAAGTAAAAAATAGTCTAGAATAAAACAAAAAGCTAAAGGTTCTATCACGATTTCAACTAAATTAATCCCTTTTTCTGTTTTTTACTGAGCACATCTCACTGACAGTAAACCAAGGGCCATACAATTCTAATTCCTGGGCTACATGTCATGTATAGTAACGATTATGTGCTGAAGAAATGGCAGAAATCACACCTTTACAATCAAGCCAGAGCTTTCAGCCAATCAACACTCTCATACATCATGTTCTAACACAATTACTGTAACAAGAATATATGAATCATTATGAGCTTTAACAATTTTTTTTTAAATACAGCTATCAGTTTACTTAATTTAAAACGTATTAGAACATATCGTCCATGGATGTTTTCAGGACTCTTTGAGGAGAGAGTCTCTAATCTGAAAAGCTTGACATGGACCAGCAGATGGCTGAAAGCACATGAGGAGGACGATGAACAAACTAGTGAATCCAGAACCGTGTGATGCAACAGATTGATGCACTTTCTTCTGAAAAGTAAGAGAGTTTTTTCCCCTCCCTTGGTTCGATCCCAGTGGATCATCCTCCTGGCCGAGCAGCGGAATGTCCTTAAACAGCCCAGCACCAGTCTATTCCACTTCATCCCTACCTCAGTGACTAAAGGAATAACCCATGTGTTTGCTCAGCAATAAAAGCCGGTAGAAGATGTTCTCTGACTGCTTGAGCAACCATAGATAAAAATGTAATTCCCTATCAGATAGAATTCGCTGAAAGTACTGTCTCTGACTCTTTACGGGGGGCGGGGGACTTGTTCCCGGACAACCTCTGGAGTTTTCAGGCTTGAAAGTGCAGAGAAGTTTTACGCAGACCAAGAGATTGGAAAACAAATGCTTTGTCCATCACAAGGGACTATGGAGAAAACACTTCACTGAAGTTCGCCTCCTTAAATGGAGCCTGACGAGTGACACACCAGCTTTAAAAATAGCTGCTATACAAGAAAACATGATTGGGGAAACACACTCAATCAACTGCGACTGGGCCTCCCTCAGGTGAGGGTGTATCGTGATCATCCTACTGACCAGGGGTACACTACTGATGATGGAAGGATCAATCTAAAGCCAGAAGGTCAAACCAGCAGAAACAAGGAAGACACTGAAATGTACAAAGCCTTTAGATTTAGAACCAAATGAAAGTGATCTAAAGCTCTTTGATATCTTCATTCAGCCATATAAGCAGATGCTTATATGGTGCAAAATCCTGGATCTTATCAGGATCTGCACCACAACATAATTGGTTCTCCTCCCCTGACCTATATCACATCATTCCACCAAGTTATACATCATAATCCATCCAGCAGCTTTTGTGTTATCTTGCTCTCAGAAAAAACTAATGAACACACAAAGGGACAAGGGTCAGAACTTAACCTCCTTGGTGGAAGTAATAAACTAAATCATAAAAGAGATATCAGCTATTCTTCACCCTCTAACATAAAAGCATTCTCCTGATGGTGCAGCACCTTTCCGAATGGTGAGGTAAAGAAAAGCCTGAGCATAGCCGACCTTCCCAAAGGCTTCAGCAATCAGCAGTCAACAAGAGGAGGGAACTTTTAGTGTAGACGATAAAGGACGACAACGCGCCTATTCAGAGGTTTGAACTCAAAATATTCAGTTATCAAACAGCTGGGTTTATAAAGGGTGAAATTCCAAATCTGCAAATGATGTCTGAAGGTTCTAGTGCTTAAGAGTTTTAGAAGGTTTCAGTTATGTGTTATGTGAAAGAACTTCTGCCTGGAATGGGGACACTGCAGAAACAAGCCGAGGACAATAGGTTCTGAATTCATAAAAGTCTTGGTACGAACAGGCCGAGGCCAGACGAGCGAATACGAGCTGCATTAGAAACAGACTCTCTCTCTTTCACTCTCTGTGAAAACGTAACTGTTAAACATAAATTACTCTGAACTTTAGCTCCCACGTCTTTGATTAGCTGCTTAAAATAAACATGAACTTTGTGTATCGGTGCCTCTGTATGATTACAAGACAAGCTGCCTCTACTTAAAACAAAAAAAATACACACATCTACGCATATCAGAGAGGCTTCCTGCTTATTGTAAACAATGCTTTTATCTCTGTGGATGTGTCACTCCTACCTCTCATCTCTCTCCCACACTCAGGCTGAACCTTGAGTAAAAGTGGAAATGATTCAAATCAAGAAATGTATATTTGAAGGTTCTATAATCTCAACACACACGGAAACTTTCCTGCAGCTCAGACTACGATTGCTCCTCCTGCCGAGCTGTTAAGTGATGAGATTTATGAGTGAGAACTCTTCACAGGAAACACACAGCAGGACACCAAAGACGTTTCACATGAAGACATTAACAATCCACCTGTGGGGCAAAATGTGTCTTACTTTAGTTGGAGTTGTTGGTTTGGAACATTCAATGAAGTGGTTTTAATTTGTTCAACTATTGTTAGAATTCAGTCTTTCAGTCCTATGTCCTGATACAAGGTCATATATTAGTGAACTAGAATACTCCAGGGTGGAACACAAGGTCCAACACAGTCCCCGGAAATATATTGAAGCTGCACTATATCAAACAATCTTATAGAAATCAGTTGTGTGAATGTGACAGATTTTTCCCATCTACACTTAAAAATGATTCCCAGGGAAATTGGTGAAAACTACCTGTCAATGTTTAAGAAAGTGTTAAGAGATGTAATCAGTCACTTCCTGACCCACACCGCATCCTTTCCCCCATGTTTATGCTAATCCGTGTTTTTTAAATGCAGGTTAACCCGAAAAAAAAGGACAATGACTCCTTCCCCATTGCTAGTATAAGTTTACCTTGCTGGTTGTTTTTTCTCCTGGAGGCTCCCTCACCTTATAGTGTGATCAAAACCCTGTGTCTACTCTGTGTCTACTGCAGAGTTGTTTAACTCAGAGGTGAATGCGATTTGTATTTATTCTCATTGCAGACAACAGTCAGATGTGTTTTTTTTTAAACTGGTGAGAAAAGGGGCTTAACAGACAAACATAATGAAATGAAATGAAAACATAAGCTCCTTGGTGGAGGTAATTAGTGACTTCACTCAAATTATGAAATCAAAAGTGTAATTATAACCGTCGACGTGCGATTGTTTGTCCTGGAACGGAAACAGATGTTATCTGATGGATTTTTTTTGTTTAATCTTATAAATCCATTATGAATGAATGAAGTAAAACAGTTTTCTTTCATTCTTTTCTTTATTCCCTTTCTCAAAATAGCCCTTACAGAATGGTCCCACTTCAACACCCCCCCCCCGAAGATAAAGCGTTAGAGCAAATTAGCAGCTCTGGAGACGACTGATACATCCGGCTTCTTCAGACAGAATATCTGATCGAGCTGGAACGGCTCCACATGGATCTGGACCTTTTATCTGTGAATAATGCTGAGATAATTTGAAGTGGTTTTTGTAATGAATTAGATCTGTGGTTTATTTATTTGTCTTTTTATATCCCTCGTTCACACAAGCGATAAGAAGAGAATGCGGGAGGAGGTCAGGTTAACACGCAGGTAGTTCACTGTTTTCTTTTTTGAGTGTTCTCCGTGGGAGGCTCGGACTAAACCTTGACCTTGAAACACTTGATATACAATTAATCCGCAGTGGCTACAACAAGCTTTAGAATTTATGTCTTCAAGAGGAGAAGCATGTCTTCTCGCCTTTCTTCCAAACAGATTCATTACTGCAGACAAAGTGCCCATCATTTCTCGGGTGTAACAGCTGGGAAGGAGAGCTGGAATGCGGTGGAGAGACGACTGGCATGCAGCGGCTGCTCTCTCCAAGGTCCAGCAGACTCACATGTCAAGCTCCATGGGAAGAACGGCTGAAAACATCTTCTGTCTGGAGCTAAACATGCCACGATCAAAGAGGGGGTGGTCACTGAGATGTTTCCACGAAACATAACAAACTGAGCAGCGGAATTATTCTGTCACTGTAATTTCCTGTTTTTCAACATGTCGACAATTCGTTTCTTCTAAGAGATAATAAACACTTTATGTCTTCATGTGTTAAATCAGCGGGTTGATGCTTTATCTATGTGAACAGTTGATTTACAGTCAGCAGTGTTTTCTTGGCCCTCCTGTAAAATAAAAGATCTAAAGCAAACACCTTGTTATGACCCATGTTGCATTTTATTGTTGTATGACCTCAAGCTGCCTCGGTTGTAATGACAAGAGTAATGAAGGAGATAAAATGCAAAAGTGTTTATTACTGTTCACGTGACGATTAAAGGTCTAATAAACCCAGTAAGGGATTTCTAGGGGGATGACGGGGGGGATTTATATTTTGCCAAATGTTCATTGTGTAAGTAAAATTAATATCAATGAAAGAACAATTTTAGATCGGGGAGAAGGAAGATAATTGGATAAAATGGATTGCAGAAGGATTGTGGTGTTACTGTTTTCTTTGTGTATATATTACTGGCAAAATATTGTTACACTCCTTCTGCAGTGGAGGTTCTTTTTTCACCTGTGTGTGTTAGTTTGTCAGCACGATTACGTAAAAACGACTGAAAGGTTTTCCAATGAAAGGACATAGGGCAAAACATGTTTTTCCACTTTCTTAAACATTTGGTTTTTGGACAGTTTGACAGATTTTCCAGGGAATAATTCATGTTTCCTGATGAAAACAGTTTAAAGCACACGGTATCAGAATGAATCACACCAAGATTCACTGTGAGTAAAGCCAGTAGATATCTCGCTGCTCTCCCAGTCTGCAGTGTGAAAACAAACACCTTCTTTTTTTCACTTAGCAACTCCCATTTATAAGTGCACATGCTTCAATAACCCAACATGGTACGAGCCAATTAAGGAGGCCGCAGCGAACATCTTCCATCATTTCCACATTCACTAACAACACAACGGGCACACATCATTCCGTGAGACTGACGCCTCAAACCAGCCAAAGCTCATATTCTTACTTGTCCTGTCAAAACTCATTAGACTCTCCAGTTGGTTAATATATGTAGACCCTCTTCTGCCTTCCTGATAAACAGACACATGATCCATTGTGACAGGATAATAAAACACAGGCAAAAAAAGGACGCAATTAGGTTTCTAATCTATGGAAATGAGCAATTAATGTTCGGGTAGGAAGCTGCAATTCTGACTTTTAATCAGGTCAGTGTTTTCTGTGCCCATAAACTGGGTGATGTGCCCTCATGAATAATGCATGTTAACACGGAGAGGGTGCTATCACCCGACATAATGATATGGCCGAGCACAATGGATCACATTCCACCTGATAGTTCATGCATCACACAGCAATCGATAACATTGTCTAGACCACAGCGCTGGTGGCTCTGTTACAGCCTTGATGAATTTTACTGCGTGTTGAAGCTCGGCTCTAATTACGTCTGTGAATAAGTGTTGCCCTTTATGGTTATTACCGTATTAACATTATGAAAGAAGAAATGAATCAATCCATACTAATACATGTATTGAGGAATTACAAATAACCATGGCTGTTATTTAGATCAGCGAAGACACCGACTAGTTTTAAAAATCAATTCACCAGTTTTTTCTTTCATTGTTCAGTGATTTATGAAATATTCATGAACAATGTGGAACTGAGGGTCATTTTATGAGATTCATAAATTGTTGAATTACAGTTTATGCCTTTCATTGTTTTGGTTGGTTTTATTTAACTGAAAAACTAAGAAACTAGAAGGCCGCCCTGAGTGCACATTCCTCCACCAAGGCTAAAGCCCCATCTTGCCATTCTGGACTTCATGAAAAACCCAAAATATTTTATATAAAATGAGAAAATTGGAGGCTTAATTGAAAACCAAAGAAAAACAGAGATAACTGCTCTTTTAAAATCCAAATCCAGCACAGTACCTTCAAAGCTGACACAGGTCACATTGTGGATGGCAGTTCCAGGACCACAGGGCTGTTTCTCGAGAACGCAGCTTCCCTCTTGTTGGACCTGCCACACGTAGCAGGCAGGGTCCTCGCAGGGGATGGACTCGACCAGGTGAGGACACGTGTCTGGAGAACTGCCGGACTCCCACGAAACCTCTCTCCTCCTCTGTCGGAAACCTGCCAGCAAGAAAGAGCGAAGGGAGGTTACAGAAAGGTTGTCAGAGAAGCCACTGATATTCCTGCACAAAACCAGCCGTCCCCTGGTCAGCCAATCACTGAAATAAAGCTTTAACTGTGTGAGCATCACAGTGACTTAATGGTCACCACTGACTCCTCCACCAACCAGGTTCTTCTGTGTGAGGATTGCATGTATGAGCTTCTTAAAAAAAAAGATGAAACAATAAGCCAAGAAGACAACAACAAGACATTGAATAATTTAATAAAATAACATAAATAAAACTGTCCAGTTGTTGAGATCCTGATCTGGAGGGCCTACTGTTCCAGAGTTTTAAGGCAAAGGCTCGATTTCCATTTCCCTTCAGCAGGTGACATGTGATCTCGCTTGCATGTGCCTGCTGCAGACGGGCTGACATCCCAACAGACACCGCTACTACTATGATTATTATCTTTTTTCTAAATAAGCTTAGAGTGTGTTCTGTTTGTGTGTGAGGATCCCCAGATAATTGGAACTTTACTGGACATTAGGTCTATGATGACTTATTTAGGTATCCCAATAACTATGCAGCTCATGTTATCCTCATGTACGTAAATACTGAAAACACAAATTTTTGCTTTATAGATATAATTAATTTGTTAAAAGAATGGTCTTAATTCAACTGCTTGTTCTTTTTATGTGTTGTCTTAAATCCAGTGAGCAATGGATGAGTGCTTGTGTGTGACACTCAATTTCAGCACCAGGAGCTGTCCGCTGTATCGACCCAGCAGCTCTGGCTGAGACTCTTTTCCGCGGAAGAGGCACAACATAAAAACCTATATTTTGGATGTCACTTTGGTAAATGGTTTTTCCTGCAGTTGTCGACTCAAAACCTTTAACATCTCTTTTTTCACTGGCCGCTGCTTATATATCCTGCAACGTTATTAAAGTGTCAGTTTTAACATCAAGTCCAGTGTTTATTGCATAACTCTTATGAGAAGACAGAGTTTACTGTGCTAGTTTACAGTTTGCACTGCTCGTACCGTAAGCAGGATATAACAAACAAAGTTATAGCTGAGGGGGGGAATGTCAATAAGTTGCTGAATATTCATCAGTGCATCTAAATGATCAAACTACATATCTAAAACCTGAAAATGGTTGACCTAAAAACCCCTAGTGAAAGGTAAAGTTGCTTGAGACATTAGTTATCATTTAATAATAATGGTAATCTACAGATACCATTACCAAGTCAGAAATTCCAGTAGGACGCCTCTGCATCTGAGTGTTTTCAGATAAATTTGCAGCACATGCCCAGATTAAAACAAAAACGAATCATTCACTTGCAGCAACCTTTTCTTTGTCTTCATTTTCAACAAAAAAACAAAACACTGAGGAAAAGCAACTTAAATGCACATTTTCTCAGTTTTCCTTCATAAAACAAAGATGATAATTAAATAACCTGCCCAGGAGTAATTTCTTGAGGAGACAAACTAATAAATTAATAAAAACTAGCGAAGAAAATGTAGACAAGGAGCAACAGGAGATAATGAGCAAACTACACAGACAAGGCGAAAGTGTTTCTTTGAAGGGAAAAGTGGATAAATTAAAGTGATTGGTATCAAGTTACCAGTAGCTGGTAAGAACTTTTCACTCCAATTACTGACTCTCACTGTTCTTCCACTGCCGCTGCTGTTTCTGCTCGTCTACCTGCTGAGGTGGGGGGGGGCTCCACACCAGTTGAACAGCTCTGTAGTGGTGGAAATGAAATGCCCATCATAACGACTCATTTCAACTCACATTAATTCTTCAGCCTTATATTCATTATCCTGAGAGCCTGCATGGTGAGTGCAGAGTTAAGAATAAAATTGTGTAGTTTCAAGGTGTTTAAATCTCGTCACACAATTTACACAAAAAGCTATTTACTAATTAGGGTAAACTATATGTGCTCTGACATATAGCTTATAAATACATATAAGTAGATAAGTACAGGACACGCGTATGGCTTATCCTATGATGCAATTTAGATATAACATGATTAAAACCAAGCCCGGAGGCTTAGTGGAGGAGTTAATCACATCTGATGACTGTGAATTGAGGGACATATACGTCCTTTTTCCCCCCATATGTTAAGCTGCTGTTTTTTTGAAGTGCTCAAAGCCTGAGCAACACAGAGTCAAGATGTGAAGTAATTCCCTGTGTCTTCTGTGTAGCTTCCTGTATAAACATAACTAATATATCAAGTCAATTTTAAGCAAGAAAAGGAAAGATGGGGAATGCATTCCTGCAAAGAACAATAGATGTGAGATTTGTCCCAGTTCCAGACATCAAAGGAACAGTTCCACAGTGTTTTCCACAGAAGCCATTCAATCTTTGGCAGTAGTGGGGGGGGCTGCATGTGTGTGACCGTCGCTCACAGCTTCATCTGAAGCTCGGTCTGAAGATTTAAGTGCAGCCGCTGAAGTCTGGTTTACACTGTAGTCGAGGCAAGTGGCTGTTGTGAGCATTTATACTTGCCAATGAGCATTTCGGTCGTTGCCTGTTTTGTTGCAGTCGCAGCTGATGAATATTGAACAGTTTGTTTTAAAGACATTTCTGCACAGACGGGGGAGAAGTTGTGCACGAGAGTTAAACTGCTCGCATCAGGAGGACGTTCTGTTCTGTGTGATTGTCAGGACACTCGCAGACACGCACAGGACATGTGAAACCGAGCGGACCGATCACAGTGTTTTTAGAAAGCTTTGCATTATGGATGATATCTAGCCGCCTTATTATGTTGCTAGACGAGTGAGACCAGTTCAATCTGCAGGAGTTTGACTCTGCTGCTACAAAGTCAAATAAAGATTCATGACAAGTCAAACCTGTATTTTGTGCTTCAAGAACCTTTTTTTGAGGTGTCACTTCTCATCCACTTTACCAGGACAACACCTCAGTGTGGGTCCTTCTGTAAATATCGACAAACTGAAATTGACTGCTTCACAATAAAGAGGACTTCTCCACTGACGGACATCTCAAAACACTGGATTACAACCTCACCGTACACGCCAGCTTTCAGCAACGCACTTTCCTCTCCCTTAATGCATATTGACATGTTACCTGATCAATGACCTTATTTGCCTCAAGTTTCAGCACTTTAGAGTCTCAATTCACCACAGCTCAGTCACTTGGCAGCAAGGTCCTGCATTCCTTCCCTTCACCGGTGCAACTGTCCGACCCCGGAATGGCTGGTCTACAAATTACCTTCCCCTGACCATCCGCTGGCGTGAGGCACCGGCTCTGGAGCCAGATCCGAGAGTCACTGCCCCCGGTGAGATCTCCAGGAGCGAAAAGATGCTGGATCGATCGCAGCGTTGCCCAGACCACTTAGTGCTGCTCACATCCAAACCGCAAAAATAACACAATTTGTTGTGGGCATGCCCCTGTGGATATTAATAATTGAAAGGTTTCTTGGTCATACCGGCTACACTGCTGTTCAGAAATACCCTGACACTCCAGCAAAGCAACTGCAAAAAAATTCCATCCAGTAAACTCCCGTGTTCAATTCATTTCCCCCCCCCATAGCTGCAAACTGCGATAGTTCCGAGATAACATGGAAGGACTGTGAAAAGCACATAAAGCCACTCTCAAGCAATTTAAAATTGTAATTTTCCAGAGAGCAGAGCCGGGGCAGCACCAGCATCTCGGCCGCCCGGCTCCTCCACCTGAACAGAGGGATCCCGCGGGCCTTTCCATTAGAAACGGGTCACAGTTTATTCTGATGTCGGGAGACGTCTCGTTTAAGTGCACGTTCCATATATAAGAGCAAGAAATCCTCAGAATCTCAAGGAACTCAAGGCTGAACGACTCGGATCATAACAATACTCTACTACACAATAACAGTTCATTGCTTCCCGGGCAGCAGAGCTCCCCGGGAGTGGGTTTTTATCGGTTTCATACTCTTTTTTTTTAAAGCTTTGGGCTCTGGGTCTTTATGAACACCATCAAAGGAGCGTACGCCACCAGAGACCCTGTGCTGAACAGCATATGCTGTGTTTTCTACTCCTTGAAATGTATTAATGACTCTGTCAGCGAGAGGGGACGGCTCATCCCACAGAGATCCTGGGCCCGAGATTGTGGGCACTGACCTGAACAGTGCACCCTCAAGTCCCCCCCGGGGCGTTTTCATGCACATTTACTCATGGCAGGGACAAGGTCATGCTGTCCTTTTAGCACAGCACTAACACACCGGGAGCTCCGCCACTGCCATGTCACCCACTCAGACATACACACTGCACTACTACACACTATGTGTAACCTTCTCCGAGGCAGTCAGATATGACACAAGCTCACCTGTGCAAAAAAAGACAAGAACATTCACGCAGCAGAAGGAAGCGGTACACTTCAGCTCACCTAATTGTACGAAAGCACATGCACCCACACACAAATACACACACACACACACACAGGAAGCATCTTATCTGCTCACACTCCTATCACCCTCCTGGGGACTAAGAGCTGAACTACAGGTGTGCTCTCTTCCTGTCTTTCGTCTGCTCTGGTCTCTACGTGCACTCCCTCCTTCCCGAGCGCACTTCCCTCTCAGCAAGACGCTTATCAACAAACAATTTAGGATTCAAACACACACCGCCTCTCTCTCCCGCTGTTACAACATGCCCCTCCTGCGCTGTCACTCTCTCTCTCTCTGCCTCCGTCAGGCTCAGCACCTCCCCTCCCTTTCCAAAGCACACAGCACTATCTACTGTTTAGACATTCAGAGAATGGGGCAGCGGAATTGAAAACGTGTACATGTGTAATAGCTTTCAGGTTGTAGTGTAAAAGCCCTTGTTGACCGTATTGAAGGTACTCAGATTCCTGCCAACAGCTAATTGTGAATGTACAACATGGATAGAGCCAACACAACAGATCATTAGTTGTGTACTTAACTCTCGTGATTTAGGTCAGTTTCTCTGTTTTGGACAGTGTATTTATCATGAGTGGTAGAACCATTGTAAAACGCAATCTGGGATGTAATGATTATGGGTTAGGGTTAGGGTTATGACCAAAATAATTCACTATAATGATAAAACCAATACTACTGCCAACAATAATAATAATAACTTGATTTGGTTTGTTGGTTTTCATACAAATGTTCACGTATGACTGCAATGCAAATCAACCTGCAAGGGTTGTGCAGATACACAATCTCTGTGATCAACAACAAGATAAGTTATCAGATAATAAATCTGTACGATTTTCATTTTTTGATGTTGTGAATAAAACGTTTAGTCTTAATTTCAGGTAGACAGAGAGAGAGAGAAAGAGAGAGAGAGAGAGAGAGAGAGAGAGAGAGAGAGAGAGAGAGAGAGAGATGAGAGAGAGAGAGAGAGAGAGAGAGAGAGAGAGAGAGAGAGAGAGAGAGAGGTGTTGGATTGAAACAGAACTGATTTCAAATGGGACTGAAATATTTAAAAAAAATGTTTTATTATAAATGCAGTGTTAATGTGATATTTATTAATATGGTAGTAATTGTCCAAACTGATACGTTGCGAAACCTCTAACAGTGGTCAGTGGTCTGACGTCCGTCCACTCGTCTGTCTGTTCACCTGCCAAACAGTTTTCTGTAAGAACCTTTGAAAACAACTAGAACAGAGATGCATGTTTTCTAAACTGTACACTATCCAACTGGTGACAACTACAGTCTCTAGTTTCATCTTCACGTTAACACCAGTGGAGCCCGTGTGTTGGACGGTGTTTCTGGCAGAAGTTGTCACACAGGAGGAACACACTGTGCCGGATATTTCACACACTCAGATGTGTAGCATGTATTCTGGGCACCAGACATGTTTCTCCACCACTCACTGGATTATATGACAAGACGTCGCCTATACATTGGAATGTCGTGTATACTGCATAAATTAGAAGGTGGATGACGCATTGTAAATATAAACCATTATGCTAATGAGACAGCTTTGGTTATGTTTAAAGGTTAATTTGGTGATTGAAATGTGTTCACTCAACAAATCCTCTTTCTCTTCTTGTGAGTCATCAGTGAAGGGGAAGTGTATTTTTCCGTGGAAGATTTATTTTAAGAGACAGTGTTCTTTTAGGACTCTTTAGAAAATAATGCATGGGCTTAAAAGATTATTGGTGTGACATTGATGCTGTGTTTAAACTGACTGACCAAAGCACTACTTTTCCTTTGGTGTAAGGCGTCAATTAATCGAACCCCAGACCAACATGGACGGTGACTTTAGTATGAATTGAACCGTTGGCCGATGTGAGAAACATGCTCAACCCCTTTACAGTAGCATTGATACCTTGAGCACATTGTGGCATAATGACAAATGTCTCCACTGACATTCTGTCACGGCAAATTGTTTCAAGCCAAAGCTCTTTCACTCTGATTCCCTCCACTGGCGGTTGCTGCATCCTACCTTTCTTCCCCTGTGGTTCTTTGCAGTTGTCGTGGAGGCAGGCACCCCAGGTCGTCCACTGGGAGAGCAGGCAGTGGTCCTGGCAGGGGATCGAGCAGGACTGGACAGCGGAGGGGGGCTCCATGGCAGCACACAGCCGGGTGCTCACCGGTCTGGACACTGAACAAACAAACACGGGGAACACAGGCAAAGGAATAATCAGGCTTAAGTCAGCAGTGGTGGAATGTGTTTGTGAATGTGAATGTGCCTGTGTGCCTCTGTGTGTGTGTGTGTGTGTGTGTGTGTGTGTGTGTATGTGGGTGTGTGTGCACCCTAGATGTAATGAAGAGAGAGAAGAGCATGAAGAAGCATCACTTTCATTGGACTGGATGTTATTTAAAGACGCGTATACACCTCACTAACGGCTGCATCTTTGAATGTGGCACACTGTGGTGAGAAGCAGGGCAGATTTAGCAAAGTTGCTTTTACGTGGAGGTGAAAAATAAAAGGAGAAAACAGAGGGAACAGGAGGGAAAATTGCTCCATCTCATCTCGTGCTTGGCTCGGGAGAATATTAAATGGAGGGCGCTGGAGCTGAGAAGGGAGATAGCGAAGGCAAGTCACGGTGTAACCAATTCACGGCTAAGCACGGCTGGCATCATTTGTAGATCACAGAGAGCTCTGCCACCTGTAATGGGCTCTGACATCAGTCTCTCGCACGGAATAAGAGGGGATATCGTTTTGCCCAGCGACAACACAGGGGATTTATTCAATCTAATATTCCATTTTGATGCACCTCCGCACATCATTGAAACGCAAATTTCCATTTGAATGAGAAATTCCCCAAATGTCCATTGTGCCTTTTTTGGTCTTCTCACCCAAAAGCAATTTGCATGGTGTTTGATCTCCTTTTGTTGAAATGAGATGCTCGCTTAAACACACACGCAGATAAAGTGCTCGGTACAGATGTTTCTGCTTTGTTCCCCCTCCCCCCCACAGGATTGTAATTGTGTGTTTTATAATCAATTGCGTTACCTCCAGTAGACATCAAACAGGAGCAAATGGTTTTCCACATTACCAGATCCCCAGTAGGTGTAGCTTTCCATAATGCACACACACACACACACACACACATATATATGCCGCCGCATCTGTTTACATGGGCTAAAGCCGCTCGGGTCAACGTTACAGCTGACGTATTGATCTCAGTCCCTCACATCCACCGGTTTCAAAGAGCCGCCGTCATTCATATTCCACACGTGTCCTCTCATCAGGTGCACACATTGGCAAGAAATCTGGATGGAGGCTAAATTACAATGGGATTATTTGCTATATTTATATATATAGCGTATATTTATATATATAGTATATCTGTGGATTTGTATCCTTTAATCTTATGTGTTATTGATTTCAAAAGGAAAAAATTCACTACAGGAAGTAGTTAGTTGTATCTTCAGAAGATGGTGTGGCGTGCTGAGGGAGCAGAGCCATTGTTCAGGCGCACACAAAGGAAAGAGCCGCACAACTCAGACTGAGGAAACTAAATTTTAGAGTTTGTGGCAGAGAGAGAAAGAGAGAGAGAGAGAGTTTAGGTCAAACATTCACACTGTAAAAAGCTAATCAGGACTACAGCTCATTTCCTTTGTTCATATGTATTGCATCCGATTAAACCAGGGGGCCGGTTGCCAAGTGCGGAACAATGAAAACACGGCAGCAGAATGAATTCCTCACTGCGTTGTTAACAGCTTCAAACAAACCATTAACTGACATGTTCTCATGTAACAGAGGGATCACAACCGGCTCGGCTGATTTGGTTCTAGTGAAGCCCCAAGGTAAATTTTATTAAAGGCAATATTGAAATCAAGTCAAGCGACTAATGAATGTTAATCAGTGTGTTTGTTTGTATGCAAAGGGAGATAAGGTATGCATTAAAACAGCAGTAGTCATTTGTTATATATGTGTGTTGCTGTATATGTATGTGCACATGTACACTAGGATCAGAAAAGAGGCCTGAATATCAATAAATCAGATCCAACAGGGAGGTTATGTTTTTACCCCTTTCCTGTGAGTAAATTTGTTTGTGTGCAAGATGACACAAAACTTGGTGGAAGGATTTGGTTTGTGACTGGGAAGAAGCCACTAAATCTTGCCATAGATACGGATCAGGGGGCGGACCAAGGAATGTATCTACTTACGTTGTGAGAAAAATATTTTTTTCAGCAGAAAAACTCATATGGATCAATGTAATAAATGGACATATCTTTAAATTTGCATTGTAGTTTGTATTAAGATGTTTTAAGTGAAACAACACAATTAATCCTGATATCAACACTAAACTAAATTTGAAATAAAAAATTTCCTCCACTGTTTTCTAAAAGTCCTAGGAGCACTCTTAACACAATCGTCAGTAGACCTATTGCAAAACAATGTTTGAGTTCAACATTCTGACCTTAGATCAGTGAGTGGAACCAAAACACTTAACCTCTGAGTTTTCTGAGCTCTCAGGTCAAAGGTTCCTGAACTTCCGCTGCTGTGTCACCCGCCAGTACCTCAGCACCTAAGATCCCCTCATGTCTGCGGAGGGATCCGGTGAGAGAGAAGCAGCAGCAGCAGTCTGGCCACACAACTAACTTCCGTCAGCCAACTGTTAGACTGGGTGTAAGTGTGGCAGTAAAGACAAAACACCACAACACCAGATGAGGCTCTGTACCCTTTTCACTGACTTGTTGTGCATTTTAATGGCAGCGTGTTAAATCTGCATGTCTCATGGTTACGGCTGCGTCTCTCCCTCATTCCTCATGTTTCTGTTGCTTTCTTTGTCCCTCGGGTTTCTTGTTTGTCACCTGTTTGTTTCTCTGTGTGAGTCTGTGTGTGAGTGTGTGTGTGCGTTCAATCAATTCCCTCCCGCTGCCAGTTCACCTGAGCACCAGTGGCCGTATTTCTCAACCTCATAAAACTATTTTTACTTGTTTTTGGAGAGTACCCATTTCCTTTTACAATCCTGGCTAGACACAATTACACAGATGCTTGCAGAATATAATGCAATCTCCCCCCCCCCGCATTAAAGTGATTTGCACCGGTTAGATTTCCACACTAACTTTAATGGGAAGAGGTGAGACTGAAAACACAGAGGAAAATACTTATTTAAACGTCGGCTGTAATAACGTCTGTAGTTGGGGGCATTTTGAGATCGTCCATGTGTGACTACGAGGGAAGAGTTAGGGAATTATATCAGCCTCTGCATCTCCCGGAGTTTTAATGGCATTTATAAAACAAAGCCTAGGCAGCTGTCTGTTTCTTTTTTTAATAGATGCAGCAGTCTGGATATAATGTGGCAGAGGTGGAGGAAGTACTCAAAGATTTTAACTTTAGTGAAATTAAAAAAGTAAATAATAAATGGGGCAGTATTTATATTGTACTTCTCTGGTCTTGATGACCACTGACACATCCAGGTGGATCTACAGAACATGCTGCACTTTCTTTATCACACATCTCTCACACACTAATAACCGGACAACTTGGGGTTCAGCATCTTGCTCAAGGACACTCAACCACGAGGAACAGGGGACACTGGGATCTACCCACTCCACCTCCGGAGCCACAGTCGCCCATGAAGTAGAAACAAATAGACAGAATGTACCCAAGTAAAAGTAGACGTGGCTGATATGTTGCTGGGCAGAAGTGACAGATACATGTTTGTACCTGAGTATAAGTAACTCACTTTAAATTAGTTATTAGAAGTAAAAAGTACCTGCCGAGCGTCTTCTATTTCCTAATGCCAAAGGAATCTTAACAGCAAACCTATGATTGGTGAAACAGCCTGCTCTTCTAAATACACCACTTTTCTCCCTGAGCAGGACAAAGACATCCACCACTCCTCTACACACGTCATGGGTGGAGAAGCTGCTGAGTTCATCTGGAATCATTTGGGCTTCTGTGTCCGACTCTATAAGTTTAAAGTGGGAACTTTGTTGCATCACAAGGGAGCGAGCACGGACGTAGGTTTCCATTCGTGTTCGTTTGCACACTTCACTGGGGAAACTGCAAAAGCAAACTTGTGTATCAGGAATAAATGCTACACTTCATCTCTAACATGAACGTTCTATATATAAGCTCTGTGGCTTTTGAACTATAATACATGTATATTTAAAAATTCTACAACTGTAAATGTAATCAAATATCCAGGAGGTCACAAGTGCCCTGAACTGAAAAATCAAGAAAACAAAATTTGAATAAGAAAATGATCTGTATTTTCTTCCTACAATAAAGATTATTTTTCAGCAACAGAGGCTGTTCTTTGCCTTCTGTTGCCCTCATTAATCAAAGTATCCAACATGCTCTGCTGCTAACTTTAACCTTAATAATGTATGCTCACGGCTCATATCCAGACACAGCAGCAAATTAATTAGGAATGTATTTGTGGTGTATCTCTTGAGTCACCGTGAGCTTCCAGCAAGCCCCGGATTAACTGTGATTAAGAAGTTTGTATTTTTCCCTTACCCTCTTTCCTGTGATGTGGTGCTGAGTCATCAGGGACCTGAACGCAGTAGGTCTTCCTGGTCTGGATCCCCTCTCCACACAGAACACTGGTGTTAACCAGCCGCCGGGCCTGCTGGCTCAGCAAGGGGAGGACGCGGCAGTCGGCCCAGTCGGTGGTCCTCCACATGTACCTAAGGGATGTGGGATATAAATGGTGTTTGTGTACTTTTGGTTAAAAAAATCCATTCAAAACCAAATTGATAAATGAATGCACTCAAACAGGAGAACATATCAGTTTAAACACAGCAGAGCCAGTGGTTTTAAAATAGAGTCTCACACAAAGGAAGAGGCAGATTGGTGAGAGCAAAGAACCTCTCTCTCCGTCCGTCAGAAGGAGAAAGGGCATGATTAGTTTAATTTAGAAAAGTCTAAAATAAATGGTCCCAGCAATGAAAAAATCCAGCAGTGCAGAAAGCAATAATAACGCCGGAGTTTACGAGAACAACAGCCTGTAGTAATCTATCAAATGCTTAATTTCCGTAATGAGTTTTCCTCCAATCATGTAAATCCTCTGCTCTCAGGCGCTCGGTGTAGATTTAGTAAAATTAAACTAAATCTACCAGCAGAGGGAAAATTATTCTCTATTGACTACTTTTTGTTTGATATTAGCTAAAGCCTATCGCGACTCGGTCGACCCTGAAAACAATGAGGTTCTGTCAAACACTGCTTGTCATCCACGTCATGTCCACTGGGTCAGGCACTTTGAACAGTTACAGTGGTTGTCACAAGATAATTGAGGTAAAAAAAATATGCTAAAAGTCAGTCATTAGTTGGAATCATGAATATTTGCCGCTTACAGGCTTCCTCTCGTAATTAGTCAGGTGAAAAAGCTCAGAGAAGAAAATTACAAATCATTATTTTGGATTTAGGAGTTTGACATTTCCTGCGTAAACATCTGCATCAGTAGATTAAAGGTAAATGGAGGATTGATGGCTTCCCGAATAAACTTTAGAAACATTTAGAAGTGTACCTGGGGCAGTTTGGAAGTAGATCTCCCATGATGTTACAGGCTTCCTTCTCCTCCAGGACAGGACAGCGCCTCCCTCCGGCGATAGGGATCTGTGTCATGATCCGTGACCGGAGGCGGTAGCCGGGAGACAGGTCGGCGGAGCGGCAGGTTTTGGAGCAGGGTCTCCACGACGACCAATCGGATATGTGGCAGTCTTTGGGCATCACACACGCCTGGAAGGTCAGAGGGGAGCTGTCCTTGGTACAGAGACTGGAGCCAGGGAAGAAAACAGGAAAGTACAACAATGGTGACGCCTTGACAGATTGATTTTTATGTCACAATTCTTTTTTTTTCATGATTTGAGACTTGAGATCCTAAGGAGTGTGTGCAGCAGCTGGTAAGGCCTGGGGTACACCCGCTGTTTGACCCTGCGCACGCAACCTTCTGCATCTTTGTTTGCAGACTTACTACTACTCCCGTTACAGAAGGATTCCAGGCAAGGCCACAAAACTCAAACTGATTGTAAGGCGCTCGGCTCTATAATTCCTGAATCTTCCTGACACTGGAGAAGGTTAAATATTTGGCAAATGTTAATTTCAAAACTCTCCGACATTTCTGATTCTGATGACGAGCCCACTGATCCAATCAAACACTCACTGCTGCCTCCTACCTATTGTGTGGGTATTGCATCTTACGTATGCATCATGTTATTGTGAGGACCTGCACGTGAACAGCAAGTATATTCCGACCTGGGCTGTGAAGTGTGGCTGTGGTGGTTACAATACAGTAGATAAAGTAAAAAAAAATGAGCTAAATCATCTGTAAGAAATAGCTTCTGCTGGGAGAAGCTTCTAATGGAAATCTGGATCCCCTGACGAACCAGTGACCTTTGCAGCTTCCACTCCTGCATGACAATATTGGAAGCCATTATCCATCCTAATAGTGAAGGTCTCGCGACACAGAATCAACCTTTCTACACAGACGCTACACGGAGCCGATATCCTCACTTGAAAAAATATAATAAATCAAGTGCATTAGTCATGTAATTAGTTTAACTGTTGACTTCCGATAGTGTAATTGGTTGGGTTATTAAGATGTGAGTACGGCACTCATTTTAGAGATTTACTTTGTAATTAGGCCGTAATTAGAAAAGCAGAATTAGGCAGAATTCAGGTGGGGAATCTATATTATCCAATCGAATCCTCCTCGGTTGAAACTGTGCTTATCAAACACTGTGAGATGAACGGTCCCTTCACACTGAAGCCGTAAAGCCAGTGAACCTGCCCTGGAAGAGGATAATAACAGGCAGAATATCCAAACCCATAACAAGACACGGACATTTTAAGCTGCTTCGCTGCAGATCGGCCCAGCGTGGGACGACCACAGCCCGTCACGTGAAAACTGGCATGATCCTCAAATCACGCAACACCATACATGTGTTTAAATCCCGAAAGCTGGCAAATGCTTTCATCTTTCTCTCCGTGACTAGAAATATAGAAGAGATGTCAAACAATACAAAAAAAAATTGGCATTACTACACGAGCGTATTATTGATAGAACGGCTCCCGTGAATGGCAACCGCTGATTGATCGTAACAGTCAGCTAATAGTGTCACTTTACACCAAACAGATGGTACGCTGGCATTTAGTCAATATAATATACATGCAATGATTTTCTCTCCGCTCGAAGAGAAAGCATAAGATGGGCTGTTGTTTATTACTTTGTGTGTGTGTGTGTGTGTCTGTGTGTGTCTGTGTCCACAAAAATCCATTCTTATCAAATTCAAATACCAGGGTTAGCTAAAACAGGGGCGATCAGGGGAGCAGCACTTGACATGTAACACAATAGTGGCTCACCAGCGTGCCTGTGTGCGACTGAAACACCAGCTCTCACATAATTTAGTAATAATTGAATAAATAAACAACACAGGAAAAAAGGAACTGATTTCAGTTCACCGAAAACACCTCCGCACACACAGAGAGAGAGAGTCCCACTGAGATCACGAGGGGCGGATTGACCATTGATCATGTCCCTGTTATTAAAAAATACCACAAAAACAACCGCCTCCATCGGGAGGAGTTCACCTCACAGACGTCCCCGTTCAGCCGCAGATCCTTCTCCTTGCTCACCCTCTGCTCCATCCGTGGATAAAGAGATTAATGTAAGATGAATCCAGTTATCTGTGCAGCTCTGTTCCCCAGCTCATCTCACACAGCCACCATGATTTCATTCTAATCTTAGACCTTTAGAAATGCCCTTTTTTCCCCCGGATTGTGTGTTTGTTTCCAATGCATTTATCTCAGGTTCACTTGTATTTATTCTTAGTGTATGAAAGGTTGTGGCTCCTTGCTGTTCTTGTGAATGGCAGTCATTCCCATTCATTAGCTTGAGTGCGGCAGCCCGCCATATTCCAACTGGTCTTGCCACAGTTTTATAATAAATTGAAAAACGTTTCTTTTCCCATAACAAAGGAGATCTCATGCTGTGGCACTATTGCAAGCTCGCGCTATGGTCCATCATGTTTTTACAGTTTGCAGGTCTCTCTCTCAGACGAGAACTTATCTTTCACTCTTCAGTCTGTTTACTCTTCATTTGTATTCTGTTGTGTGGGACATTGACCTTGATGCATGTGCAACCTGTTACAGCCAGAGACTGAAGGAGCTCTGTGGGAGGAAACGATGAATGACTTACCTCAGCATTGCATTCTTGCCGTCACTGCGTGTGCAGCGCACTTGTCGGGTCTGGTATCCCACCTCCAGTTCCCAAGACATGTGGTATTTGTTGAGTGAATGAGTGTTGTGATGGTGGTGGTGGTGGTTGTGGTGGTGGTGTGAGTTGTGGTGAGAGGTCAGTGTGTGCAGCGTGACTGTGTTGTTCTCATTGGAGCTGGTGCTGAAATCCACTGTGGTCCTTCCACTCAACAGAGCGTCCTTGTGATGGGGTAGCCTGCACTCGCTCCAGGCCCCTACTCGGAGTGTGTACTGGTACTCGCCCTCCCCAGCGGGGCAATTCACAGAGCCAGTGCAAGTCCTGGTCTCGGTCAGGTTGGGGCAGTGTGCCCCTCCATACATGGGTGTGGCCAGGACGTGTCGAGTCCGATGCTGCAGGCCGGCGCCGCAGGTTCTGCTGCAGCCTGACCAGGAGGTGAAGTCTGACACCACACAGTCCTGTGGGCAGGGGACCAGGCAGGCCTGCTCCACAGGTGGCTTCTGGGAGAAGAATTCACATATCCTCAAGGTGACCGTGGTGCGGTTTGAAGTGCGCACACAGTGGACCTGGCGCCTCTGGATGCCGTGCTGCGCTGTCACGCATTCGGCCGTCCTCAGCTTGAGCTCATTGGAAAAGAACGGGATGAGGAGACAGCTCCCCCAGTCGGACAGCTCCCAGTCAAAGAGGTCCTGGTGCCAGTCGCAGACCTTGAAGCACGGCCGCTCGCTCTCTGGCTTGACTGTGTGCTGGCAGTGGGAGTGGTGGGTCGTCCAGCCCTCCGTGTGGACGCACCATATTGTCCTGGTCTGAATCCCACCAGAGCCACACTCCTCCCCGATGCACTGACCCCACTGACCTGCAAACAGGAGAAGACACAGGGAGAGGGCACAACTCATTAAGAACAGGAGCTTTAACCAGGAGAAGGAAAAAAAGACTGTTTAAATCGGAGCTTTCTGGCAGCTTGCAATCAACCACAACTCAAGGCCATTCATTTAACCTTCATGATTGCTTTATTCATGAACTGTGGAGAAAAGGAACGAAGAAGCATTAAGTAATAAAACCACTGAAAGACAAAATACAAGGTTATTTTCCCGTGGTCACAGAAGACTGAATTCACTTCTTGATCTCAAACTGATTGATATCTCAGGCTGTGAACACCAGCACATGGCTCTGATATTCAATTCTTTGAATCCATTTTAATTTAATCTTGATAGTTGTATCTCAGAGATGCAGAGATGTGACATACAAGATTTTTATAACCGTTTTAAACAAAGCACAGGTTTACATTAAAAATAACCCGAACAAAAAAAGACATGACCTCTTCCCAACAGATCACTGTGTATATCTGTTTTCTGCTGTGGGCTGCGTGTGGAGGCTGATCCAGGATAATTATAAATCAGGGGCCACGGAGGGGCCACTATCTACACAGAGGGGCTGATTATAGGACCAACATCCATGATTCAATAAGATGCAGATTTAGGTTAAATCCTTGTTTACCACCCTGGGTGCGTGTAATGATTTAGGAAAACAATCGTAGTCTTCAACACAATTTCAGTAGGAATCTAAATTTCTGTTTAGCAGGAGATACTTGTAATAAAAACTTCAAGACGCCCTTAATAGGATCATTTACAGTTTACAGGACAAAAAGCCAAACGGACAAACAATTTTTTTTTGCATGTTGATGGTTTGAGGAACTAGTAACAACATTAAAGCTTAAAAAGGTAAATTAAAGAACACATACTTCTTTTCTGTTCATATCTCACAGGGAAACATCTCTGTCAGGTTAACAGACCGAACTCACGGTCTCAACAGCTGCTTCGATAAAAAGAAAACACATTTTCAGAATCGCACACTGCCTGACAAAAGCAGCAGCAGCCATCAGTAATTTCCCACTTTCCACCAATAGTGGAGAGTAAAAGTAAGTCTGTGGGCAGAGAGGCAACAAAAGTGCTGATACCTTCTTTTCCCCCAACTGTGAAAAGCTGCTTCAAAATGTAGCTTGAAATGTGCCACTTCCACAAATTCAAGCTGACCACAGCCTCTTTTTTCTGTCAAGACGGGAACGGCAAAGTTTTCACAGATTTGGTGCTTTAAAAAAATAGAAGCTAGATTTTTGGTTTTAACTGCAGATATTTGATACGATGCTGGATGTTTTTAAAAGCTGAAAACCGACAAACCTCCTAGATATCAGCTCCCTAAAGATCCATCAATTACTATCTGGGAAATAATTTTGCCATGTTTAAAGAAAGAGACAAAAAAAGGGTTTAATCCTTCTCCAAATTATGGCTGTATCCACTGAATAGTTGTTGCATCCGAACTAACAAATCGAGATGAAAGAAATGAGCTCCTTGGCAGAGGTAATCCGTGAATCCTTCAATCCCGACACTGACAACATGAATAAACTGCATCTCCTCCCAAATTCTGTTTCCAAGATGCTCAGGTCTCGGGCCTCAGGAATGAGTACAAAGTAAAAGCTCACAGAAAACTGTTTGTGATGCACAGGCGACATCCCGCTGCACGACATCTTTGATTGCTGTAATTCTTTTATGAAGTGGGTTTCTCTCACTGATTAAGCATGAGGCGCCTGTTGAATAGTAATGCTCCCTTTGCTTTGCTCTCGCATCAGACTCCAGGTCTGATTTCTTGATTTGATGTTGCCTTATATATTAATTTAGTATAGTTTAGTGTTTTTTTCCCACTCAAATTGTTAAAATAAGTAAAAAAGCAAAATCATTTTGCCGATATGATGAGGTTATCTCCGTCAGTCACGTTTGCTTATCATCCAGTTACTCTGCCACATGCTATGAAAAGGATAATTTGATTCATTTTCTTCTAATTGGAATTAAATTGATGTAATAATGAGATTCTACTGCTTTCCAAATTGCTTTCGAATGACAGCTCGCTGAAAGTGTTTTATGTCTTTTCGTGCCAGAGAAGTCGGTTGTTAACACTTTGCTCCCCGGCCGCCTCCAGACGCCACAGTGACACTTTGAAGCAGCTTTCTGCTTAAGGGCGCATATTTCAAACTGCTGAATTGTTTCATAGCTCACCGGAGCAAATCATTGGGTTTATTCGTCTTGGCTTAGCGGTGTTAATGGGGACTTCCAGTGTAACTAACGTCATTATCATTCATTAATGGGATCTTTACTGTCTCGTGCACGTATACTTTATTCTCACGGGATTCTGATAACAAAGCTCAGAGGTGAGGATTTTATATATATTATTAATTTCATCTACAGATATTTTTATTGTAACAAGATCAATCAATTTCATCAATGTGGTTGGACCATGGGGGAAAACACAGAGGAGCGATATCAAGAGCATGACCATCTCTGTCTGACACAGAGCGAGACACACTTGGGTTGTTTCAGCAGACATGTGTCGTGTGATGTGCAAATGAATGAATAATCTCACAGTCACCAGAGTGTGTGATATATGTTAAGCACTTTGTGTTGTGCTTAATGTCTGAATAGGGCTATATGAATTAAGTTTATGCATACAATTATTATTAGTGGTAGTGGTAGTAGTAGTAGAAGTTGTATTTTTGTCATCCTTCAGGATGAACCCTGGACAGGCCGCTCAATAATCTGAATACCTTTAATTTGTGAATGCATGGCACATAAAATACCATCTATCGCAGTTCAATCAGTCTTTTGCAATACGTATACCAACTGCATGGTACATTTTTTATATAAAGTGCAGCCCTAAAATAAATGCTGGTGTTTGTGGTGTTCAGCCCAGTTATAGGTGGTGCGGCCAACTGTGGTTCTGTACGGCCGCCATCCTCCCTCCCAAGCTATGGTGGGTTTGATCCTGCAGCCGACTGAGGTAACACTGAGGCATCCAGCAGGAGACTGCTACTGACTAACTTTATATGAATAACAAAGTCAAAAAAATGAAACACACACACACACACACGAGAGAGTCTGAAAAGCTCAAAGAAAAAAGGTAAAAAATCCTGAAAAATCCGAAAGCTTCAAATAGTTGTGCATGAGAGAGAGAGAGAGAGAGAGATGAGAGAGAGAGAGAGAGAGAGAGAGAGAGAGAGAGAGAGAGAGAGCACGGAGCAGCAGAGCGACTTCAGCACAGACATCAGTCAAACTTTAAAACATTAAGAGTTAAACAGAAAACAACGGAGGGTAGTCCCAGTTTATTCAGCAGTGGAATGTTGTTTGGCTTTGAGTTCTCTGCTCTGGTTCCATCTGAAATTCGAATACGTTAATTAAAGCACCCAAAGTCTGTGTCATTAAAGCTCTATGGAATTTCATTACAGAGAAATCCAACTAAGGGAGAAGAGACACTGAAATTCAAATATGTCTGGTGCTGTATTTATTCCTGCACTGTCCGGTTCAAATTACAATCTTGCATTCTCCATATTTTTCCACCTCGTGGCTACAGAGAGAGAGGAAACAGAAATGCAATTCAAAAGGATGCCAGTTGAAAATAAGTTAAAAAAAACTGCTGCCGTACTTATTAATGTTCAGTTTTTATTGTTGACTCGTGGATGATTGTTGACTCATATATAGTGAGTATATAAATGTGTTGCATCTGCAGGAGGAGAGAGGAGGATTTCCAAACAACCCCCCTCTCATCACGCAACGAGAGCATCCACAGAAATTAAAAAAACACATTAATTAGACAAATTAGACGCTGGATAGAAAATCAGATTCAATTTTCCAAAAGTGCAGTCATGCCCCCACTTCCAGCATTACCGTGTGGTGCTGCGCTCAAAGAGACTTCCTCATTTCAATCAAAGCTGAAAAGACCAAACACGTCTTATATGGGTTACGCACCCTAAAATAGACATGAAAGCCTCCTCACGAAAAATAAGAAGTGAACAGTAAAGCTGAAAGACTCGCAAAGCTGACGCTGCACATGTCCTCCCTGCTCTCTCAGCCGAGTGCACTGCCCCTGTGGTCACCGGTGGCCACTCCTTCATGCAGCCGCTGTTTCTGTTTTTGTTTTTTTCTCAATGGTTCTGTTTTCAACCTGGTGCCTGGATATGTGCGCGTGATTTATGGAGGTGTGATTGGGAGTGATTCTGCTGCCAGGGGAGCCAGCTAACACAAGCACTAGTTCATCTCCTAAGCTCTGAATAATCACTCTCTCGATCCGTCAGCATTAGCATCTGTCAGGCCCCTCAGGAGGAACCAGTCGCCCACAGCTCCTTCGTTCCTGTCGTGCTCACTCGCGTTGCTCTACACCTACAGGGGACTCCGCTACCCTGGGGCCCCGGCTTTATTTACTATTCCAGTTTCATCCTTTTTTAGGGAAAAGAGCAGAATTGGCCCAACACAAGCCTGAGCATACTACTCTACAATGTAGGAAATAAGAAAAACACAAATTAAACCCAGCCGGTGTTGCGTGACTAAACACGTATTCTCTCGTTCGGCACTGTTCAACAGTTGGATAAGTTAGACAAATGATAGCAGAGCAACAACAACAAGTGGCACAACAAAAGCAATCTCCACAATGCCCCCGCCGAAAACAGACCGACAGAGACAAAGGGGAGGTAAACAAGCAAAGCAGTAAAGTGTCTCCTAAACAGCAGCGAGCAACACTCTGTCACAAAAACACAAAAGGAAAACACAACCTAGAGAAATCTCACTCACCAGTGTTAAATCGTCTCCTTCCGTGGGGCCTTTAATTACATTTGGTAAAAGAATCACTGAGGATGTCTGGGTGCTGAATGCTCCAATGTGTTCGTGTGAGACGTTTACAATGACACATGAAATGTTGTTGCTGTTTCCTGAATAAAACACTACTGTCTGTGTTGTTGATGTAATGTATTGATTGTGTTTCTACTAAATCCAGTACGTCAGCCTGTCTGTCTTTGTGTAGAGACCATATCTCAAGACATCTTCACACTTGGCCTGTGTATCTTAAAGGTCTGAGGAATTGCAGTGTAGAATTTACTATGATTTACAGATTAGATCATTTCAATGTTAATAAAGATGTTATAAACATGTGATTAGTGCTCTGGAGCAGTGATTGGGGGAGGGGCCAGTTGCCATCAGTCTATGGACTGAGTCAATCACATCTTCTTCTACGTCCTATTGGATAAAGTGGTCGATGACTGGTGAGCATGGCAATAATATCTAGAATCACAGATCATTTTGATAATTAGTATTTTGTCTACAAAGTAAAAAGACAATATTTGTTTTGTTGCTGCAATGGATAATACCAAGCAGAAATAGAGCTTTTGTTTTGAAAAGTTGTGGTTTTCGGACCTTTGAAAAAAGCCGATATGCAATGTCAACATAATTGAGGAGGGTGGAGGAGAAAGATGTGAGAGTACAGGTAGGTGTGGAGGTGTGAAGAAGGTCAGAGCGGTACAGAGGATTTATGGAGAGCCTTGAAGTTATAGGAAGGAGAATCTTGCCCTCAATGCAGTGTTTGGCGGGGAGGCAGTGTCGTTGTTTGTAGAAGTAACACAAAGCAACAGACCCAAACTTTTAACTACATGTTTATCGACACAGGACTCACTCCGGTGAAGTTGCACATGAAGAAGAGCGCATCGTGTTTTCCAACCCAGGCATCCGCTGAGCTTACCCTCCATCCATCTTCAAACTTCTCTCCCTGAGTTAAGTTTGACTGTTTGGATTCATGCATCCTTTGTCAAAACACTTTTTAATTAAATGATACCTATGCCACCGAGCCTCATTATGCACGGAGCTGTCCCCCATGCCACATTTCCATCAGCGGTAATTTATGAGCTGGCGCGGTGCATCCTCAATTACAACATTCATATATGCAGAACTTCATCAGATTATCATCAGGCAGTCAATCCATCTCAGGAAAGTGCTGAATCAGCTCGTTTTCAACCGACATCGCCGCCAGGTTGGAAGGAAATGTGTGAAAAGTGAGCCGGAGAAGTTAAAAAATCATCGCCGAGGGGAAAACTGACAAGAAAAATAGGTGACAGAGAAAAAACCCACTCATCACCCGCAGGTAAAAATAAGGTTTGTTTAATGATAACAAGGATGAGCAGCCACCCTGAGTATTTTGACCTTCCTGCCTGAATATAAATCAGGCATTTCCATAAATTCTCAATGACTGAATGCATTAGAGCATTTGTGTTCTGGCTTAGGATACTTAGTGCAGCTTCTATTATTGTGAGGCAAAGCATCAAATGCAGCTTCAATATTCCACACTAATGAATTACTTACCATTGGGCCTGCAAAACTCTACACACGGCCCCAGAGGGCTTTGGTTACGATTTAGCATTCAGCCCTCCAGCGCCGGTGCCAGACCCACTTCAATGTCTAATCACTAACCGAACGGCCAGCAGTATAAACAAGACAGGACTAACACATGCTGTGCCCATTGAGTAATGCTATCCCCATTTGGGCCAATCAGTAACAAACCAAATAAGCAGTAATGCACATCGCTCCTCAGCTAAAGAATATCATTTTATAATGCCAAGAAGTGGCGATGGGACTGGTTTCCTTACGTTAATGGAAAATCCGGTAAGTGGAGTTATTATTCGTGAAAAACCAAGAGGGAGATAAACACACAGAGTGGAACTGATCCGGAGACTGAATTTTCTTTCTCACACACACAGTGTGAACCGAAAATATTCAGGAGTGACAAGGTCCTCTGATTCATCTCAGATCAATACTACAGTAACTCACGAAGAGGATGATTTTAATACCAGCATGAGGACAGCTAAATGAACGATAAGTCAACCTTAGTCAGTATAAGCATAATTCCTCCAGAGTTATCACACTGAGGGGGTGAGGACAGCATTTAAACAGCACCGCAGTGAGACAGGAAAGTAAGTGGGCCGAACCCAAAAGAACAGGTTCTGCTCTGATGTATCAGCCTCCTGTTCTCTGGAAGCGTTTCCCACTTCAGCCAGTGCGGAACAGAGAACACAATACTGGTGCATTTTCCATAAACATTTCCCAATCTATGTTTATATGCAATTAGCAATTAATGGAAATTTATACCATCCATATTATTTTACACAAGTATTAACAGCAGAGAACCTTTTCTAATTTCAACCTCATATTAATGAGGTTGTGTGACAGTTGAAGCACCTGAATGCATCACACATCTACAAACCCGATGCACAGGGAACTGCTTGCATGTCGTATGTGCCTAGAATATGGAGCTGTTGCTCATGGGAAGCTTCACACTTCTTTTAATTAACTCATATAGTACCTGCAGCCTGGCAGGGGAAAGTGACTAATGCACTACATCAACTAGACGGCTGCAGAAATGCATAGGGTCTTTAGAGGACCTGGTCAATGAAGCCCACGTTGCATGGCTTCATCCCTCGTCGACGTCCTAGACCCCGAAGTGAGACACAACTTACATCCCATAATAAGCTTCTATCCAGAGACTTTACTCCTTTAGCTATGTTCAGATGTGTATGTAAAGGGAAGTACACATCATTTAATGAAGGGTACGTTTTGCTCACTGGCAGCTAGAGATGTCTCGAATATCAATGACCACCTATGTACTGATTATGTGTTATAACCAGCTGCTCTATCATGGGAGGTGTGTATGTGTGTGTTTGTGTGTGTGTGCGTGCGTGTGTGCGTGCCCTCATGGCAAAATGTGGCCCTGGAGACATATTTACTGTGGTGACACTATAGTGTCTGCATGTCCTTGTCTCTCTGTCCTGCCCTCTGTCTGCCTGTCTGTCTGCCTGTGCCTGTCTGTGCCTGTCTGTCAGTGCCTGTCTGTGAATGTCCATCTATCTGTTAAATTATTTTACTGTCACCACTTGGAAAGACACAGTCACGAAACATTTCATTTAGTTTTTTCTCTGCCAAGTTTTATTCTTCTTGGATCATTTGTTGGTCCGATCATCTCTGTGTGTCTGCTCTGTGTCTCTAAACTGCCTACAGCACTGGACTGTCAGGGAGTTTCTAATGAATGGTGTTGAAAACACGGAGCCCTTTCTGTTAGTTCATGAAAACAAACAAGCAAAGCTTGGTGGTTAAATAATTTAAAACATGACATGAACATCATTTGCTACAACATTTCCTGGGCTTCTATTCCTTCATGATAAAGACCCTGGACTCTGAGTTGGAGCAGGAACATTTGTCTTGTTTTGCAGATATTCACATTGCTTCTGTTGAGTTTGATAATACTTTGCTTTAAAATCACCTTCTTATACTGAACTGCTCAAATTGGTCGATTAGAAAAATACACACAAGTTAAACTGGAAACTTATTTCAAACCTGTCTAATATCTTGAATTGGTTTACAGACAGACTTTGTTTGCAAATCAATTAACTTAGTAGATACAATGTTCTCATAAAGAACATGTAATTGTACTTCATTATGTAACACAGCAGGGCACTACTTTTCTATGTAATAATATTCAAGTGACATTTCTGCTTTTCTTCATGTGACTGTGACATCACCGCTGCCTCTTTTGAAAATATGCTCATGCTCAAATCTAGACGGGACCTCTTCTCCCACTTTACTCATTGTTGGTCTGTTCTATAAACTAGCCCCAGGAGACCTGGCGGTTGATCTACAAAGCATGTGTTGCATTTCCTTTCAAATCTTATTCACACTCTCATATTCCTCTTTGACTTAAGGCTAGGAAACAATGAGTTTATAAATGCCACAGTTCCATAGTCAGTATCACTTTGAGACATGAAGACGACAGTGGGGGCCGTCCAGAGGTGTGCTATACCTCTGCGGTGATCAGAATCTTTTTCCGTGTAATTGCTTGTCTCATGTGGTCTCCTCAAGTCTCTGCACCGGCCTGTGCAGAGGTGACAAGTAATTGGATAGGATGTCATTCATTCTTCTGTCTCACTATCTTCCGCTGACCTGGGATTTCTTCTCTCCCTGGAAAGCACAGGTGCAGAACTAATGGTCATATAACTACAGGCAGCAACCTGAGGAGAGACCCCGGTGTTTTGATAATGCAGGTGACGAGGGCCGTGGGCAGGACAGAGATAAAGTGACAATTGTGTCTCTCTGGCAAAGTCTGAATGATTTATCTGCTTATTCTCTTAGGAATCAATGGGGACGGCTGTGATGGCTTTCCACTCTGCCAAATGTGTGTCAATTAAGGTTTTATTTACTGAAAACCAGCCACACGATAAATACAGAATTACTCATTTTCTTTTCCACAACAAATCACAATCTGACATGATCACTTGGCGTTGGCTCAAATGTTTTGAATTGAATTATAATTATAGGATAATGCAGGTGAGTAAATTGAAAGGAAACTAGAATCATTGTTCCCTGGTTGTATGACTATATGCCAACCAGTGCTGTTCAAGTCCAGGGACCATTTTTCCAGACTCAAATGAGGTCACAGTGACGTTTGATCTATCACTTATATCTATTATCAGTTAGTCTTCGAGTACTGGTTGAAATTTGAAGACATCCCATGAAGGAAGACTTGAGAAATCATGTTCAAAAGGCCCAAAACATGTTTGACAAGGACACCCTGACCTTGACCTTTGACCATCTGAATCTAATCAGTTAATCTTTGAGTCTAATAGAAAAACATTTGTGCCTAACCTTGAGATTATACTGAGGCGTTCCTAATCAAAACACATTCAAGAGGCCAAAAAGGGAACCTCAGAGGAACCATGGCCTTCGACCTTCACATTCTAATCAGGTCATCTTTGAGTCCAAGTGAATGTTTGTAGAAGATGCAAAGACATTTCATATTGGTGATCCTATTATATCATGTTCACAGGAACTTGAGGTCACACTGACCTTGACCCCCCAAAATCTATTCAGCTCAACATTGAGTGAACATTCCTACCAAAGCTGAAGAATGTCCTTCAAAGTCTTAAGATGTTGCAGTCACAAGAGCAAAATTGTAAGATCACAGCCACCTTGATCTTTGATCATCGAAATGGAATCAGTCCATCCATGAGTAAAGCTACAAGTTTGTTCTGCCAGACGCTCTTGAGATATCTTGTCATAAGAGTTGGACTGACTGACAACCTGGAAGCGGATCGCCTCGAGCTAAATGCTTTCACCGGCATGGAGGCACTATCGCCTGTTTGTGGAGTAACTACATGAACAACGGGGAATAACTCTTCATGTGTTTGTGAGGAGCCTTGACAATGTTGTCGTCATGGCTGAACATCTGTTGAAAGTTCATTTCAGGGCTGGGTACTCACGCACCCCAGAGGTTTATCCCAAGCTTCTCTCAGAATGAGCAGCAAATCCTGAAGTGCAGCTCTGTTTCTTCTCAAGTGCAAGGTGAAGCCACTTAATACTGGCAGGCCGGTTCCATCTACTGGAACAATGCTCACTAGAAACTGTGAGTTGCTAGGGCTGCACGATATCAGGGGAACATGAGATAACATTGTTGTGACGACAATATGATTGCGATTAATAAACAAAAACTTAAGTAAACAGTTTTTAAGTCCTTCTGCTTTAGGGCCGCAGCTAAAATACACCCTGTACAGTAGTAGCTATGCAGCTTACAATGATCATATGAGGTCTTTCCATACATGCTATTTGTATGTATTTTATTCAGCCCTATTTCCAGCCTCTCTACAGTGTGCACTGGTCCCCTATGACCACTGCTGGTGAGTTAATGATAATTCATTATTAGTGACAGTTACTTCCTTCAGTCACTTCATGAAAAAGTAATATCACTTGACTTTTATCTAATTAATGCAGAAACATACTGTAGCTATATAATCGTAATGTTGCTGACAGAGTGGCACAAGACAAACTCCATCATTGTACCTATTACCATAATGATGAAGTAAGTAGTAATACAATGAAAAAAAAGTGACATGTTTTGATAGGCCTATTTATTTTTTGCCTGGGCAGGCACTCAAATCAAGCACTGGGTGAGTAATGGTGTGTTGGCAGCGTGAACTGTTTGTCAGACACCAACAGGTGCTTCAGAAAATTAGAATTACTATTATTTAATGTGGAGAAATACTACCTTCAAATGGGGTTGTGTTTACAGCGGCGGTCGATATGAACAACTCTCCTTCTTTGGGCCGTGGAGAAGTCAGGTGACAGCTGCATTAGTTTGCTCGAGTCTGATTGGTTAATGTGATGGAATATAAGTGAACTTAATCATTCAAAGCTGCAAAAATCACTATTTTTTATAATAAATTAGGGGTTAACAATATTGCCGGTTCCAGTCCCGGTTTTGCAGGTTATCCACTTATTTAAGGGAAGATCTGCAGACACACGTTAAAGGGTTGGTTCACCCAAAAATGACAATTCACTCATGATCTACACACCACTATGCTGACGGGGTGTGGGTTAGGTGTTTTTTGGGGGAGGAACTATCCCTTTAAGAAGTTACCAGGTACAACTGACCCTCCAAACATGAGAAACATATGACTGACTATTGCTGAGAATTTATGGGTTATGTTATGTTCCAGATTCATTTCATGGGACTCAAATTAGAGCAGTTCCTTTATTACAATGAACCAAAGCCTGGTCCTGTAGCTGAGCTGAGGAGACCCGGTGCCAAGAGGGATGCTCTGACAGAAGAAGTGATTACCCAAGTCAGGTAGCCTGCAGAGTACAACCTGCAGGGGCTAAATACTTCACATACCCTCCATCTGTCATCTCTGTTCCCTCGGTCCCTCCATTATTAATCAGAGGGTCCCCCATTTTCTGGTCTTCGGTGGGAGGTCAGATAAATAATGACTGGACCGTTCACTTCTCATCCACACACCAACAAAAGCTTGGCACTCAGCTACAAGAATCCTACTTTTGCTTTATTATATTTTTGTTGTTGGTATTTTTTTTCTGTGTCGCAACAGACAGTGCGATATAGAAATAATACAGCATGCTTTCAAATGTGAAATTGAAAAATTGCTCAATACACTCATAAGCCTGCTGAACATTGATACCCACATAGTCACCTCAGCCAAAATACACAACACAGTCCCTGGCCCGTCTTTATCAGGGATCAAAACAAAGCCGTCAGACACTGTGCATCCATTAGAGATGTGCAGAAAGCTCAAATCCCATTCCTGTGGGAGAGTTATTGGAAAGGACAGAAAACGAATAGATAGTTGCAGAGTTCTGATAGTTGGTAGATGTACCGTCCCTCATCTGGGTCAGATAAAACGAAGGACACTCCGGCTCTGGCGTGCAAATAAGCCAAAGCTGAGTGAAAGCTGAGGGAGAATTGTTTGAACGGTTTACGTGGATTTCTTATTTTTGGCTGGTTTGTTGTTTACTGCAATGACTGGTGCCAACAGTCCCGCATAATGTATCTGTATAATAAAGACAAAAGCTGAGATAGTACAACTTGTACTGGCTTTCAGTAATTACATGGACTGTAATTAGTAAATTAGTTTTACACTGTACTGTATATTCATGGTCATCAGTGGATGAGTCCTAATGACACAGATGAAAATTTATTTGGATTGCTGTTAATCTTTTATTTAGACTTGTGTTCTTCTGGGGATGAGTTGTTATAACTTTGGTAACTCCGGTTTCTGATCAGATACCTGCAAATCATATGAGACAGATAGGAGCTAATATCATATTCATCTTCATTCACAGGCTGCCCAGTGAAAGTAGCATATCCACTTTGCAGGGGCAGCAGAGAGCCTCTAACAGCTGATCTCAGGACTGGGGTTCGGTTGGCAACACTCTGGGCCCATTTCACGACCTGTTTAGATATGAAGCTGACTTGGCATGAATCAAACGCACGCAGTTACAATCACCCTGTGTGCAGACAGGGTCAAGTGTTCCTGAGCAAACTGGGGAACTTGATCACAGAAGAACAGTTAGTCAGCATTTGCTATGTAAAATATAATCCAGGCTGAGTTGCTGTATCTAACACTTTCCATCAAAACCCGCCCCTTACCTCTTCTCCATCTGTGTGTGTTGTGTCCTTGACTGATTTGTTTTCAGGGAGCGAGGATTATTCTTTCTTTTTCATTTGCAGCACTTTTCATAGAATAACAGTATTGAGGAGATGAATGTAACAATGAGAAACAACGACTTCAGCACCTGTTGAATGTGATCCTGAATACACAAAAATAAGAAAGTCTGTTATATAAGCGTGGGCACACATCAGGCTGAGACCTGGGTGTGATGCATAGATTTCAAATGACATTAAACCAGGTGCAGTCCACCCTGAGCAGAAATTGAGACTAGGCGTTCACAGCTCTGTGTGTGTAAATTAAATGTTCACCGCCATACACTGTGTTACCAGATTACTGGGTACACCTGTGATCACAAACCTGATACAATAGCCCTGCCATACTTTATCGAGTATTCCGGATTCAGTTTTTGATGATATTGCTTGAAACAGATTTACAATACCTCAAATTATGTTTTGGAGGATTTGAGTTCTTTTGAGTTTTGTGTAGTTGTATTTGTGTGTGGTTTGTTACTTTATTCTGGATAGTCCACAGCAAAAACTACTTTTGAAAATGACTATGGTCGTCTAAATGAGTGGTTACGTCCCTCTTCTTGTGACCTGGCACATCCAGCAGCATGGTGTTCTTTAGTAAGAGCACTCTTTGGACTCATCTTGGTCTAACGCTCATCTCCAGGTATCTGATCTCTGCTTCTCAAACAGAAATCTGTCCACAGTCACGGTGTGAAACGTTCACTTATCATCTGACTGACACAGCACATGTTTAAGGACCTGAAAGGAGAAGTCGGTGTTGCTGAGACGCTTGCTTGCACAGTTGCGCACTCAAGCTGCTCTCTGCATATCAGGAAAACACTTAAGAGAATACTGTATTATAGTACACCACCACTGCAGCACAAAAGAAAAGAACAATACCCTTTTTTTCTCTCCCTGGAAATCTAAAAGACAACAGAGAACTCTGCACGCACTGTACTCCAAACAATACCCATCTGAAGTCTAAGCACACAGAAAAAGAATCATTACAATATAAGGGACTACCTTGTACTCAGTGCTCTTTTTATACATGTATTATTTATACTATATTCAATTATTCATAAATCGGCAACGCAGTAGAGCAACGTTTAGGAATGTCACCTCCCAACAAGAAGGCTGTGGGTTCAAACCCGATGGCTGACTGATGGGTGAAGTTGGCGCTTTTCTGCCGGTTCTCCTGCCTCCTCCCACAGTCCATTAGCGGCAAGGCAAAGGTTACTGGTAAACTCTACATTGCCAAAAGGCGTGACTACCAGCACGTCTCCATATGTCAACAAGCGTTGCTAATTCTTCCTTTCACATCCAGCTCATTAAACTGTTTATCCAAGATCAGAAATCCCTGGTCCTAATTTGCCGTAGGTGTTGTTTTCGGGGGTATTTTCTGCAACTATGAAATCAATTGCAAAGAAGTCATTCCAATTTAAGCAAGTGCATACGAATGGTCATGTGATATTCATTTAGACAGAGAAATTTTTCTTTTTAAAACATTGTTTTTAAATTTAAAACATTGTGGGAATGAAGCCATAGAAAAATACGTATCACCTGTTTACAGCAAAGATACTTTTTATCATAACAGATGATAATTGTGGAAACTTGTTTTCGGTTCCACTGGATATTGAGAGTAAAGGATTTTAGATACTCACTCACCAGTTCTCTTCCCCATCGAGCCATAACAAGCCACACAGATTCAAATAAAGTGGGATAATGAAAAGTCTTCGATTAACTATCTGCCTCTGATATGGGGGTACTATTTCCCAGAGGGGGACCCAAAAAAGAACATGACTTGTCATTTTATTTTCTGATCTTTTCCATTATATAGTCCTCAGCTCTTCCATTCCCCAAAGGAGACGCTTGAAGAATACAGCAACACTATAATAAATCATCGGTTCCTGCTGTTACAGCAAAGACTTTCACTGGATCAGAGATGGAAAAAGAATTACAAAACAGCACTCAACTCATAACTTCAGTTCTCAAAAGGATTTCCGTCTTTGTCACCGACGACAGATCACAGGGTAAATATGCTGCATAGAAAGCGGCTCTGTGCAACTATAATATCTGGATGAGGAATAATTCAGCAGATACAATCATTAGTTTGGCTTTTCGGTGGCGTCGGGTAGTTATATGGTCATTAAACTTGAAAGGCGTCTTCCTGTTGGGAGCTTGAACATTTGCAGCCGTGTTGAGCACAGACAGACAGCTGCCTTCATATTCCCTCCGTGGTCCAGGGAAGATCTAACGTCTCTCCACCAATCCTAATTAGAAGCTCACCCCCCCCTTCTTTCCTCATGATTAAGTGCGGGGCGTCTCGGGGAGGAATATGATGCATGGCGCAACCACCTTGTATTAATTATGTGCTATTAGTTTCTTTGACAACCTGCGAAACCTTAAAAGTTAAGCATCCTTCCTTGTATCCCACTTCCACAGAGCAACCCAAAATTGTTCTTGGAGAATAATGAAAGCGACTGTTTCATGAGGATGTTGAGCCGGGGCGTTTTTACATATTGCTATAAACACAAGATGTTAGCATTATTGGGGGAGAGACATTTGTACTGTAGCAGCGACAGGGGAAAACAAGTTCCAAACAAGTACCTCGGAAAAACAGAAGCCTTGCATTTTTGGCTTTTCAAATCAAGTTAGCTGGAGTGAAATAATAACTTTGGCTACATCAGCAGGAGTTCCACTTCCTCTAGCACCTTTGAGCACCTAATGACTAGAATGACCCGAGTGCCACCAGGTACCCGGCTGATGGTTCTTTTTATAATCGGGGGGACTGAGCTGAACCATGCGTCACTGATGTGTAAGAGGACCTGCATGATGTAAATGCAATTACAGCCACACTTAGCTGACTTTCTATTTTTAGCCAGTTGTCAAGGTTTATGAAATTACACTTGAAACATAGTCAGACCTGGTGCTGCTCAGCTTGACCGAGTGCTGTATTGAAAGGAGTAAAAATAGGTTGGGTGATTGTGGGCGATTGTTTTTGGTAATTATTTTCTTGTAAACTATGATTATTTATAATTTGAGGCCTTTTGAAAAAATACTGGTTCCACGAACTGCGTCTGGTCTGGATGTGTCTCAAGAACACGTCATCTCACTTGGCATGTGCATTTCTGAAGGGATTTTTTTTGGGACCCAATAGGTCAATATTAATAAAGTTTGACGGACACGACAACAGCACCAACAACTGATTCTGCCGTAAAGGCTTCTGAGTTTCTGCCAACAACCAGCCCACGAAGCCTCACTTCATTTGGGATAAGCAGCTTCTTTGGATATTCCAACAATGCCAGGGATTGGCGAAGGCAACTGTTTGACATTTAAGAATTTTACATATAGGTCATTCCATCAGTATTCAACTTAAACAAAAAGACAAATATTAAACTAAAACCTTCTGCGTGTGTGGTCGCAGGGATGACTCAGCATGCTGACTGAAGTGGGTGGTGTTGAACTGGACTGATTAATTGGAGCCGTTTGTTGAAACTGTAGTTTGGCTTTTTTAAATCCCTATATTCCAAATCAAAATAGAGTCAGAACATTTCAAAATGTCTCCATGCTGACCATGAAGCTGGTCCTTTCTATCAGCACTACACAAGAACTGGAGGCCAAGCAGCACAGCCCTTGTTCTCTGTACAAAAATAATGCATTGTTCAAGTTCAGCCAGAGCTAATAGGAATCTACAGCAGCTGATGGAATGACCTATATGTAAAATTCTTAATCTCATAATCATCTTGTACAAAGGAAGCAATTAGAGTTTATGTGCCGGAGTTTATTTTGCGTGAAAAAGATCCTGATACATTTAGATTGCAGTAACAGAGATGTCTCGTTTATTTATGTATTTATTCATTTTTGCCTGATTAGGAAAAAGCCTCTTTTTCAAGAAAAGCTGAATATTGGAAAACTGCGGAGGCCTGACTGCGATTAAGAAGTCACTCCCAGAAATGTATTCAAACGCCTTGCTAAACAAAAAAAGAGGATGAAAGCCAAGTATTAGCAGAATTAGATAAATTGGTTTGCCGAGACCATTGAGTGCAATAGGTCGATCCAGCTCTACTTTCAAGTGGTGAGATTGAATTAGCTCAACAAACATCATGTTCAAAAGACCTAAATAGATACTGAACAAATTTGAAAACAAACAAGTAGTCGAATGCAAACGTAAGAATGCAATACAAAATCCCCAAACCTCCAATGTAAGTTACTATACCAGTCACATCTGAGAATATCGGGCCATTAATATTGCAAGAAGCCAGGCTTATCATATATAGATATATGCATCTTTAGTCATTAGTTCCTGTTTTAAAACAACAGGAATATACTGCATGAATCCCGCTGTGGAAAGCGGATCTTTCAAATTTCTATCTATGTTTGTTGGGGTCTTCTCCTCCTACGTGTTTAATACCTCTTATCCATCCTCTCAACCTGGATGAATAAGAGGTTGAGAGTTATTAAAAGTCCTGCACAGTGATTGAATAATTCAGTCTGATCTGACCTCATCTCTTTCCCCTCTTAAGAGAAGTATATAGGCTCCAAAACAAGTCTTATTACAAGAAAATAGGCAATTTGTCAGGAAGAGAACTTTTGCACCCATTCCTTGAAAGAGATCCACTTCCATACGTCCCAGTTGGTCAATTCTAAACTTCCTGTAAAGTAAATGTCAAACCTCAAAAGTCAAAATATAGATTTCACCACCACCATTTCCTCGCTCTCCCTCTCCTCTACTATATTTCCTGTTTTTTGAAGAGCCTGTTTCAGCACAGCGGTTGAACAAAGGGCAGAATAAAACAAGCAGTCGTGACAGACACTGCTCCGCAATCATAAAAATATATGGAAACGTTTCTCAGGTAAGAATAAAAAATCCATTTGCTTTCTCTTGGCTGTCCCTCCCCAGTGGGTCAAATACACGGTAAACAGTGGAGGCTATTTTAACAGCTCCCTGTAGAAGCTGCTGTTCAAACACAGAGAACCCTCGGGAACATTTACCTGAGTCTCTTACTGTGGATTGTGCATCAATGAGGAATCCTCCATAATTCTGAGGAGATCTTTTCAGTCAATAAGACCAAAGACACCGGATATGACATTAATTATCAACGAAAGGATGAAATGGTGATGGAATAGGAATGGCACCTGTGAGAAGAAACAGGGAAATCATATCAGTGGGTAGCCTATTTACTTTTAGCTCCGTGTGCAGCAGGGGGAATGAGCACTTGTGCCGACAAAGGCACAGCAGCACTCCGGCATGGAGAACAGCTCATCTGGGAAACTGCACCACGAAGACGATGAACACAAAACAGTTATTTTATGAAACGTTATTTTGTATTTATTTTTGAGCTCGCCCAGTATTTGCTGCAGCTTCTCCCCGGCACTCAGTCCGACCGAAAGCCTTCAGGCTTACAGCTTCTCTAAAGCAAAGAGGAGTTCATCTCATTAAAACTATTGTAATTACAACAGCCTTGTCATGTTTTGTTAAAGCAGCAAATAGCCTCTTTTCTTTTTATGAAGGGGAATTACAAGCCAGCTTCCTCACCAGAGAGCACTTATGGAGCATATTAAGAACCCAGACAAATATGAGAAACAGAGTGATGGAGCAACAATAACACTGTGGAACACCGAGGATTATTATTTGTAATAATTCAAATGACATCTCATGCGAATTATTAGAAATAATAATCCTCGGTGTTCCACAGTGTGTTATTATTGCTCCATCACTCTGTCTGTTGTGTCTGACGTTGCGACCGACTGCTTAAACCCGACCTTCATGCAGACAAGCATAACAAACAAAGCAGGAGGTCATTCACTTCAACCTCTAAACTCAATATTCCCAACATCCAGTAAAAGCCTCAAAGAGCAGGACAGCCTCCCCTCGCCTGATTCCCCTCAGCTCTTTGCACTTGAGCCGCAGTTTGCAGCGGTCGGAACAGGAGAACCCCCCCATCAGCAGGTTTACCTCATTTGCATTAGAGGAGCTGAAGTTGTTGACTAATCAAATTTCAGTATTGTGACTTTTTCTTTGCTTGTGGGGGTACTACTCTATACGCCTTAAATCCATTCTTACAACTTTTTTTTCAACTGCACTTATCTGCAAAACTTACTGTCCTCAAGTCGTCTGGGGGGGGGTTGGATTTGTGCAGTCAGCTATTACAAAGACTATATTTAAAATACCACATGATGCAGCACATTGCAACGGTCCCGGGTGAAATATCAGGTTCACATTGGGTTTGATTTTTGCACTTGTGGAGTTGGCATGTTCTCTGCCTGGGTTTCTTTCCTGGGCACTTCCTCCCCCAGTCATGCAGATTGGGGTTCTGTTGATTCTATATGTTTGAAAGTGCGTCTGAATGGTAGTTTGTCTATAAATTGTCCCTGTGATACACTAGCGACCGGTACAGGGATTAACCTGCCTCTTACCCAATGTCATCAAAGGATAAATGGTGCAGATAATATTGATGGAGGGATTAATGGTCCTGAACATGTAGTAGACTTTACCATGTGTCTATGTGTGAGAGTGGAGAAATTCAAAGGGTGTTCAAAAGCCTTTGCAAAGTTCAATTTACATTTCATTCTTAACAATCCATCATAATATCTATATTAATCTGAGCCTGATGAATTCAGGAGTCTGGTCTCCACACGTGGGCTTTAATCAGACACAACTCTGACGCTCAGGAGAAGCCTTTTCATGTATTTCAATATTAGTGTTAATTGAAGCTGCAGGAGCAATCCCGTAATGAGGTGACCTTGTATCTTTGACTCCCATCAGCTACACAATGGCACTCAAGGCGGAATATCACAGCGACTCTTCATAATTACATCCTCAGTTACAAAAACCCGTCATGGCTGTGAACTCCCCGTTTCTCTCCCTGAAGTCTCAAATGGAAATAAAAATCCAACCATGAGAGATTTGTCCAGAAATAGGACGTTTTGTATAAGGGTGTGTGTGAAAGCCCCCCCCTAGCGGCTTGAAAGGGACTTCTGATAGGAAAAGCTTACTCTTCTTCTCGAGAGAATATTCTCGTGGGATTAAGGATCTGACTGCGAGGAATCTCCTGCCTGGTGGCTCTCATGAGACCCGCCGGTAGCTTCTATGACAACCTCCATCAGCTCGCTGCCAGTCAGGAGGAGAGGTAAAGTGCAAAATGAGATCTCAATTGCATAATCAATGTCAAGGGCTTCAATTTTGTAAAGGTCGCTTTGATAGCAGTAAGATGCCGTTACAAATATGATGCGCTCCATGCTGATCAATTTTAAATGAGACAAAGCTGTGCATCTGTTTTTTTCCAGTCAATGATTAGCCCAAGGCACTGCTTTTTAATAATGCAGAATGCATGTAAGTGAAAAAAGCTTGAGATATAGTATGTGTATCTAATTGGAGCAATATATTTCCACCTAATATCAATAGACAATGAGCTTTATTCAAGTTGATCATAATCACGGTGATATAGTGCAGTCTGGCCAAACCCAAAGGAGCTTTGCATGGAGGAACAAAAGAAACCACATTTCTTTATGGCAAATTGTAGTGCAACAACACTTTTGCACAATTGCAAGAATTTGCTGAGTTGCGATGCCGAGCTGCCTAATTGATATTATAGGACTCGAACAAAGGGAAACACCTTGCAAGCTTTACACTGTTTACAAAAGGTAGCGACAAATGTTGGGTCGGGACAAATGGTTTGATGAGACGAAAATAAAAGCTGAAAGCTCGGGTGAAAGAAAATCTCTTGATATCATGAGGTCGTTAGATTAGTGCGACATTGTTTCAAGGAAAACACTTTTTGATGCATATGAAGTATATAATGGTTAACTACATTTCTAATGGGATAAAATGTTTGAAAGAATCAGCCGTAAATTTTCTTTTTCCTTGTTTTGCTCTGATTTAATTAAAGTCCTAAAAACATGTTTGGACTCACTGAGTTACAAGAAAAACAAGATGTTGAACAAACCTCATTTGCTGCTAATCAATCTGATGTGATTTTGTTATATATAGCTTATGAATCACATTTATCAATTTCCGATTAGTCTATTCATCCAAGAGTTTGTATAACTGACCCGAGCTTGTCTGGGTCAGGGATGGGACAAACATTTTGAAATTATTTTCCGGTTCAGGTCTGGTTTGGTCACATTGGATGGGCTCAAAACTCCACACTGCTTGTTTCTTTAACTGTGGAAAACATTTGGCTCAGTTGGGATTCAGACACAGAAAAACAGAAGGCCTGTCCGTTTTGTTCGGGCTCGGTTATTTTTCCCTTCGAGCCGTACTTTAATCCATCCAGCCATCCATTATCTATATACCCTTTATCCCTTAGGGGGTCTCGGGGGGGTTGGAGCCAATCCCATCTGACATTGGGCAACATGCAGGCGGTGTACACCGGACAGGTCACCACTGTAATGCAGCACAAAAACTACAGAGACAAACAACACTTCATACTCACATTCACACCCACAGAGAATTTAGAGTGCCCAATTAACCTAGCTCCAATTTTTCACAATCTCAGACCAGTGCTATTATTAAAATACTATTTCTAGCCCTTAAGTTAGAGAGCGGCCGACTTTATGAAAGGGAGCCACTTTGTGTTTACGCCTGGTTGCTATGAAAGACACATGTTATGTCTTATCTTCCATTTCAATGAGAGAAGTCAGATACTGATGAATACCAATATCACCCTTTCTTGAGCTTGATATTGTTGCTTGATTTCTATTTGTCCATTTGTGTGTACTTCTACGTGTGTGACATCCCTGATGAGCATGTGATGATTCTCGAGCAGCAGCATTGGTGTTCTCTGCCATGTGTGACTCATGTCCTCAGTTACCTTCAGTCCTCACCATATGAGACATCACAGGCAGGGATGACACAGCTGCTGTCAAAGTGCTGACAACAGCAAAGCCCCCCCCCCGGCACATGGACAAATCCCCTGGCAGCCGTCTCTGTAATTATATTCAGAGAGATAAATACATTACAAAGACCTGGAAATCTAACTCTCTGTCGCCAGCATGTTTTATATCTCCCCATTAGAGTGTCTGCAGATGTTCGAGGGAAAAAATGAAAGACGTTTAAATGTTGAATCACTGTGTGTAAACACCAAGACGTTATTTAGTCTGGACGTGATTTCAGGCAATACTGACGTGTGTTTACTCCAAATACCACAACACTGTAATTTATATCTTCACTAATGGAACAATTACTGCAATTATCATCCTACAAACTCATATACTGTGTTATTCATCCACTGAGCAAAACAATTTAGGTCATTCAGGGAGAAAGAGATTTGTTCGGCCTGCCATAACACTCTCAGCTATTATTATTAATTAAATTGTTAAATAATTAACTATTTGAGACCAAGGACCGGTGATTGAAATGCGAGCCGGGCAAAAGCACAACGATTCAGACACATTTATTTTAACAACTGCGAACCTCGACAAATCCAGCACATGAACTAATGAGAATGTGATGCAGATAATAGGCTGCTGGCGTAAGGGTCGGCTGAGACACAGCTCGGTGTCACTGTGACTGTTAATGCAACAGAAGTGATGTATGGCGCTAACAGGGAGTGGATTAACTGGATCAGTAAAGAGACTGCAGCATCAGGGTAGACGGCCATTGAATAAAGGCATGCTTCTTGAACATTGCCAGGATTAAGTTGTCTGAACGGACAGTGTGGTTTCTAACGGAGATGAAGTCAGCTGGAACAGCTGGATGAAAAGAGAAAGGGGAACTGTGTGGGCTTCACAGTAAAACATCACTCAGGAATTCATTTAATTTAAAAACTTCCACACAGACCACTTCAGAAACTATTGTACAAAATGTAGTTGAATTTAATTAACTTGTTGAGAACATAGACTGTATATAAAGATGGAGAGCATGACTCCACTTCCTCCCACTAAGCGTAATATACACTCTCTGGCTCTCTTCGAAGGCGGTCGCATTTTCTTTCCCTCTCCCTCCCCCTAACCTTCCCTGCTTGGCTCCTTTCGTCTTGTCTTGTCTTGTCCTATACTTGAGAGACTCTCTCCGCACCGCTCTACGAACTTAAACCATGGAATTGATCAGTTGGTCTCTCAATGCAATTGACACCATCTTCTCGACGAGGAACTCGGGTCCGGGGGAACCTGTCTGTCCTGCCGGGACGTTCGCAGCTGGTTACACGATGGACGCGTGGGATAAGTGTCGTGTCGTGTGCCTAGCTGCCCTTTCCGTGCAGGACGTTGAAGACATCTACCTATTCGGAACCATGATAACAGGCTTTCTGCTGATTGGACTAGGCGCTGCCCTGGTTTATCGGAAAATAAAGGAAACGATGACAGCTGTCAAAAGCCCCCTAAAGCTGCCCATGATGATTGATGCGCTGGGCAGAGCTGTTGGTACTCAGAGTGCGGATTCTAACCGCCAGATGGATAACATCATGGAGATGCTCACGGCTCTGCAAAGGAAATTGGATTGATACGGAGACCTGTGGGAAAAATTGGGGAAAGTGGAGAGAGAGTAGACGCGCAAATTGGAATGCGGCTACTTGCAAGCCCAAACAACCCCAATCTTATCTGTTTTCGGCCCCCATCCAGCACGGGCTTGGCCAAGGCCGTTGCTGGAACAACAACTCCCCTGAAGAGCGCTGCAGTGAGACTCTCTTGCATTCCCTTCCCCCTTCCTCAGACACCTGTGGATTGTTGTCTCTGACTAGAACCCTATCAACTGAGAACTGTCTGTTTGTGGCCTAGGGGAAGGCGACAACCCAGGCCCCCACACCCCCATCCCACGCCTTCGCCTGCTTCGTACCCCCAGTCTGACAGGCGGGCCTGTGACCAGCGCTTTTTTTGGGCTGCAGGACCGGATGGCTGCTTGTCTGTGCTGGCTAACCTCCATCCTCCACTGGCTGGGCTTAAAACACCCACCACTGGCTTACCCTCCTTCCCCCCTCCCCCCCTCCCCGTTGCAAGTCTTGTTTAAATGTATGTGCTTATGTGCTGAGGTGTTTTTTTCTTCCTGTTCCCACACTGTACTCCTCTAGGAGCATAGGTGGCACAGATTCTGACTTGTGTATTATTACAAACAGTGGGATGCGGTGGCACTGGCACAATTCAGTTCTTTCTATCACGCAAGCACAATTCCCTCTTAGGGCCCTGTTAACATATACAGATATTTCAGAGTCAAACCTTCTCCTTTTGAACACTCTGTATCTGTGAGAGCAGGGAGGCGATTTAAACACTTGCTTCCTGTGGAGAGGCTAATCATAGCTTGTCTTCTCATTGATTTCAACTTTGTAGAACTTCGACCCATGGTATATTCGCTTTGGATTTGTGTATGTGTGAATGTGCCTTTAGTCTGTGTACTCAGATTCTGTTGCAAGTGAGAGTTACCTTTCACCTCAGTGCAATTCCCCCCTGTTACCACCCTACGTTTAATGAATTCTGTGGGAAACACTGATTTGACTTGTCGTCCATCTTTAAACACACTCTTTGGTAAGGGCTAATTCACCTCATGCAAAATGGGTCCATCTGAAAATGCACTTTACACTCAGGCATTTGAACACACGTGATGTGCTACCCTCAGACCGTCCTCCGCCAAATCACTGCCTCATCGCAGCAAGTGTGTCTGAAAACAACAATCATCAAAACCACGCTGTGATCACAAAGAGTGTTTGGAGGAAACTGAAAAGTTTGCCTCCTCGCATTTCTGCTCCAATTGCTGTCTGCAGGGTTTTAATAAACCACTCGAACGACAACGTGAGAGTAACATTTTCAGAACCGAGTTTTGAGAGCATGTCCACAAAGCATCTTTCTGAGGTGAGAGAAAAATGTCTGCTGAGAGTGGATGGAGGTGCGAAACGGAGAGAGGGCAGTGTGTTTGCAAATTTTAATTGCTAATGTTGCAAAAAGCTCAGTGTTTATGGAAAAGTGTCGCTGGAGGAGAGAAGTGAGGAGGCATCACTCATGGCCGTGTCAAGATCCTATTTCGATCCAGTGTCAGAATAGGGAGGAATGTAAATAATAGGGTGGCTGCTCGGAGATGAAACATGGGCTCTTCGTAAAAAGTTAGACTTATGCAAAGAGGAAGGGAAAAGTGACTGTTCCCTTCAGATATGCCAGCCTGCATCTGAGTCCAGCCCTATGTAATTAATCACATTAAGACAGCGCATGTAAACAGTCTCTGACTTCCTCCTCGTTTTCTGGACGTGTCACTTGTCAGCGGATCACTTCTGTGAAGAGTTATTATGCATCACTTACATTTTAGCTTAATTTATGATTTATTGTTTGTGTTCTGTAGCTTCGTTAAGAGTTTCACGTTCCAGTGAACACGTACACCGACCTCCTCGGTTCCAAACATCTACTGAGCAAACTCTTGATCCCAAGAGAAAGGAACTCATTGGTTTCTTTGATTGTTTCCACTGACAGGCCACGTTTCCACTTCCTTTAGAAAACAGTTCAATCATTCATGTCGCACACGATTGATGTCAAAAGCAACAGCTGACAGGCTGCTGTGTTTATCTTTGCAGCCGACTAGCAGGAGGATAACAAGTTCTTGTCTAACTGGTTGGAGATTTGCATTTACCTAATGTGATTGATTGTCTTTTTCATAAAGCAAAAGTGTGCTGTAAATTATTCAGCGTTACTTGATGAATCGTGAGATGCCAGCACACTCAGTCCTTTGAGCTTATGACTCAGAAACAACAGAAGCTCCCAGCTCCAGCAGGGACGTTTGATTTGAGCTTTGATGATGCAACATCGTGGCGACATTGCACATGCATCCCCTTTGACCCCGAAATGAAATGCCTGACTGTCACTGTGCATATTAGTTCACTTATTTATTGCTGTCAGTCTCCTGGAAGGCAGGACGGGGTCCAGTAAGCCCCCCCGGAACCATCAAGCAGGAGCTGTGATCCCGCTCATTAAGGAAAACCTTTATTGATTTCTCAATCTTTTGAAAATCATTGCCCCTCTGCTGATTCGTGGGGCTGAAAGTTCTCACATAATTTAGATGAACCGTCGACGGCTTAATTATTCAGTTCTCCTGAGGACTGCAGGCAACGACGCACAAAATAATATTTTCATAGCCACAAAATTAAGGGATATGAATAAAGCAAGAAAACATAAACGAGGATACATAGTCACTGAGCAGATAGAGAAACATTGCTGTAATCACAGTGCTGCACTCTTGTGACTGGACACAGCCTCTAATTTATTATGTTTAGGAATATTACATTTTTCTCCTCACAGATGAAAACTCACTTTCCTGAAGTAATAACATCCCCTTGTCAAAAAAAGGAAAAACAAAGGTTTTTGAGATTTATTGTTTTTCAAAATAATAGACTTTGATGTGCTTTACAAACCATCAGGGATAAACTCTCACTTGTATCTAAGAATGAAGCAGCACTTTTACTGTTTGTTAAACTATGCACGCATATAACTTCTGGGTTTCGGATTGGTGAGTCTTAATATTTTTTAAGATTTATACAGAGAAGGAAAAATACGCTCATCTCAAAGATGACAAATGAAAACCTGGGCGAGAAGATCTTACTCCTGCAGTGGTGTCAAGCTGCCACTGGATGAGCACTGTGTCTGGCTGTCATGTTTGAATGCAGGTGCTTCCGGAAGGCAAAATAAATCCAATTTAAACAGCCTGTTTTAGCAGACATCAGCATCCTGAGGCTAACAGGACTGTACAGTTTATGATCCTTTAAAAATTCAAAAGATAAAATGAAGAAACAGAGAGCTACACCCGGCCTGAAAACGTTTACTCTCCTCCTGTTATGTCCGTAACAATCTCCTATAAACAAACAACTTATTTGCAATCCACAGTAGTACATTAACTTTATTGTGATGGCGTTAAACAAACCACACCCCGAACATAACAAATCACTCTGTGCTCTGCAGTGTAACTAATTGCTCACTTCTCAGACCCTGAACTCTAAAAACTGCCCCCTTCTCATATAGAAAGGTGCTGCACATAAATACACTGTAATAATGTATTTATGTGAATAGCAAAAACTATACTGTAAAGCACGGGAATGTTCCATATAAAGTAAACACAGACCATTTACCATCTCTGCCTTGCTTTCACATTCCAATTGACCATCAGCAGCACCAGGAGAAATCCAATCGCATCAGTGGCTGTTATAACATCCACAAAAATGTTACGTTCCTCTGCATGCAGTCAGAATTCAGTCAGTCAGAATTCAGCAGATACAGTGTTTGCTGCGCACGTTCATGTCGCACCGAACAGTTCTCCACTGCAGGAGTGTCAAACCCCTCACCCCAACCCTGACCTCATCTGGAGATACCCTCCCAAGTAGTATTCACGGCAAGTTTGATCAAAATCAATGCACTGTTGAGTTATTTTGCATATGTACACACACACACACCTTAATAAATACATAGGGGTGAAAACAATCCCCTGACTAATTAACACTCAGAAGATTGCATACCCTGGCCAAGGTCTGACAGTCCCCTTAAGCAACATGAAGTTGTCCACATATCCGTCCGCTCAATATACCTGATGTTTTTCATCAAGATAAATTACTCTCTGAGAAATGGTGAAACGTCCAAAGACGTAATCTCACACTGTTGTCAGTGAAAAGAGATTCCAGGATCCGGCCCTGCTCCAGATCTGCTCCAAAACGTATTATGATCTTCCCAGACCAAAACCAAATCCTTCCACTAAGTTCTGTGGTAATTAGTCCAGTGGTTTATGAGTAATGCTGCAGACTAACAGACAAAGAACACCTAATTATACATAACCTTAGAATCAAGGTCAAAACTAACTTGACTCTATTCTCGTTCAATTTTCACCAAAGATCCTTGTGTCATACTTTAAATGGGTGAAAATATTCCAAGTGACCATCGCCCCCTGGTAAAAAATAAGCAAATGGCCGACTGCTCAGAACCTCAGCCCATCACACCTCATATTATCATCTCATCATCTGTTCTGATGCTCAGCTCTTCCATGTGCTCCGAGTTAATGGCAAATGTGTAACTGGCTGTTAAATAGGCCAACAGTGCAGCTGTTTGACGGGAGATCGTCTTTGAATATTCACTGTAAAGAGTTAAATAAAAGTCCCATTAACTGCAGCGGTACAGGGCTGCATTCTGCTCTCCAAGACACTGATGAAGGTCAGGCTTAAAAGACTCCAGCTCTCAGTCGGAGCCAGAGACTCCCGGCTTAGCCACAGCTCTGGGAACTTGCTCACAAAAAAGATTTACCCCACAATGCTGCTGCTGGCCTAGATAGAAACACAATAGGGTGGCTGTGCATAATTCACAGCACATCTTCCCTCCACTGACAAGTCCAAAATTGAAAGGGAGCTTGTCAGCCTAATTAAGTATTCAAACGTATCATGTGATTTAACTCAGGGAAGTTAAATCAATATTTGCCCGCATGAACTTAATAGTCAGACTTGTGACATAAACCCTGGAGCTGGTGTGTAGAAGACTCACACGAGACAGATGTGTGGCCCCGAGGAGCGTTTACTCATTCAGAACCAAACTACACCGTCCTCATAGCACAACATGTTTTATTCCACAACTAGCTGTTCTTGGGTTTGTTGGATTTAACTCCAGAAGATTGCGACGCCAGTTGTGACAGTCCCACAGCTAAACCGACACTAAGAGGACGTGTTTGCAGGTGGGGTGTGTTAAGTTTGAGATTTCCTTTCTTGTTTTTTGAAGTGGTTCTCATTTCCAGCTAAGCAGCAACGCAAGAGCGTTCTTAGCCACGCCAGGATGTTAAATCCCTCACACTTGGTGTCCCGGCTACATCCCTTTTGAGCATACGCTCTTTCAAGTGAAATTAATCAATCTCTGTATCACTTGGGCAGTGTCATTACCCAACCACAGAGTGAGAAATGAAAGTGCTAATCGCACAGCAAGTGGGGCTTTTGTGTGGGAAGGCCAAGTTTCCCTCCTCACGCTGCCTTGGAAATGCGTTTCGCAATTGAATTTGTGAAGCGAGTGAAGGATGAATCGTGAGATTACCTCAAACTCCCTTTCTGGTGGAACATCATATTTCAACACAGCTTTCCAGGAGGTGATTCACTCACAAATAATGTTGTTTGCATTTACAATACTACACGGAAGCAGAGAAAGGTATTTGGAGCAGGTAAATAAAATATACGCAGTACATTAGACTCAGTATTCACAGGAGAAAATTGGAATAACTTGCAGCCCCCTGTTCGTTAAAACCCTCTCAGACTGTAGTAACTGGGGCCATAAATCCTAAGCAGAGAATATACCACAACGTTATTATTTACAGTGCAACAATGTCTCATTAAGTGTTTGACATTACCACAGCACACACATCATTATGGTAAAAATCCTCTCCCTGCTTGTCACCGCAGGGCTGAGGACGGACAGCCCGTCAGAGAGGAGCTGTTATTATACTAACCGCCATCGCACTGGCTTAAAGACGTCCAATAGCAGCGCAGGGTTTATGCTCCCCAACAATGTGTCAGAGAGAAGAGGATTACTCACATTAGTTTTCCTCCTACAATATGAGGCAGTAATGAGCAGCTGACTGTGGTGTGTGTGTGTGTGTGTGTGTGTGTGTGTGTGCACAGTCTGCATAATGGGACTGAATGTGCCTGCAGCATATCTACCTGCACAAATCCAAAAGTTCCTCCCCTGGAATTGATGGAACTAAAAACGGCATCTCTGTTCCAGAAGATTACATATTTAGACGCGCGTTTTCTTTCCATGAATCCATGACTTCATGGTCTATGAAAATGCAAATGAGTCCTTCATCCAAGTCCGACCTTCGCTCACCTGCAGCTCGGGCCACACACACAACGCAGCTTGTTTTCTGTTTTGCAAGCTACTGCTGAATAATGACAAGTACCAATAGAGGAGTAATTAAGGCAAGTGTGTTTGAACTGGAAACCAGTTCAAACACACTTTGAACTGGTGGATGAAGAAGACGAGCGGATCAATCAAATCAATATATCAGAGCTCTACTGTGCTGCTAGTGTTAAAAACAAGCTCTGACTGCAGTACCTGAGGTTGCATGTTAATTAGCTTCATCTACTTCTCCCCTGATTCCCCTTATAAGGGAAAATGAAGGTTATCAGTGATATGCGAAAGTGAAACAATATGGAGTGTGAATGTTTTAAAACCAGATTTAAATGTATGAGGCCGCTGCCAATAACGATTTAGGGAGTGAAAAAATTACGCTACTGTGTATCGGTCAATATAAATATATATAGTTGACAATGTGCAGTTTTCTACCCCATATGACAAAGTAAATGAGGCATGATATTGTTAAGTGATAACTATAAATGATTAAAAAACAAATGTAATCAAATATAAAGAACTTGATTCTGGAAAACATAAAAAAAAGTAAAATAAAATGTACAAACACACCCCTGTACATGGTTTATTCTGAAAAGGAAACATATTTTGCCTTACAAGCGCATAATGGAAAATATACATATTGATACCAATTATAGGGAAGGGATTAATCAGCCAACAGATTGAACTCTAGTTAAAGCCTTGTTTCCTTTGGAGCCGTCTAAACCAGGTTCAAAGAGATTTCTTTTGTTAAATACTCAGATATGAATGGGATGAAAAGTATTATTTCATAAAGCTGATAAATGTTGAGCAACAAAGGTATTTCTCTGTCTGCAGCAGGGATGAGAGAGTTTTGCGTTGTAGGTGGAGATTATAAATAGTGACCGACACATTCATGGTGAAGAAGAAGAAGAGCATTTTTTTTACCTGCTTTCCACGAGAACTGATGCTCCCTATGAAACAGAGCATCTGACTGGACTGGACTGAAGAAGAAGAGGGACAGGAGGAGGAAGAGGCCCAGGTAGTTCCCAGCTCGGCTCGTCCAGGCAGTGAACCCAAAGTCATCTTTTAGAATCATAGTCCAGCCCATTGCTTCCTCTCTTACTCCTGTGGGGGAGAAGGTTTGATTCATCAGTAACTCACTCGCAGAGACGCTCAGACACAAGGGAAGGGATGAGGTGTGTGTGTGTGTGTGTGTGTGTGTGTGTGTAACACTTCAAAAATGGGGAAAGGCCGCTGTGTAAAAAGAAAAGTCCTGCCCAGAAACATGACATTCACTGTCACCTTCAGCCGTGCATCACAAAGCGAATACTGTCATAGTCTCGAGGTTGTCTATTTTATTTTTTTTTAATCCAGCATAGCGGTGTGATACCATGCGCGCTGCTTCTCCCTCATAGACCAAAAATAATTAATCAGAGAGGCTCGAGCGTCCCAGCCTCCTGAGGTGGATGTGGAAACATGTATTGAAGGAATGAAAGACTTTAAGCTCAGAGTAATACGAGGTATTAGTACCTTTTTATTGCAGCTCATTTATTCATATCTCCTCCTGCAGTGATTCATGTCCTAGGAGTGTTGGGGATTAGTCCAGGATTCACCAGGCCTCTAATTGTGTTGCACCAACAGCAAAAATTAATGAATATGGAATTGAATTTGAAACACCTGATGCTTTGAGAGACTGGTGTTTAGCGTTCGGGAGCGTTGTGATTCATTTTCCCAAAAACTAATTTTGTGTTTATTGTCTTTGTCATGCCACAGAGCGCTCCCTGTAGTTTGTCAGTCTGCAACTGCGGAACTGTGTCGCACAACAAAAACACACTCTTTGATACACAGTGTAACTTGTGACTGTAACACTTAATTCAGCAGGAAATTAAAAAAGCATAGAAGAAGAAAAGGAAAGCAAATTAAGGAAATGGAAAAAGTTTGTGAGAGATGGAGGAAGTTGGGATCCGTGATGCACTCATCAGGTGACGGATTTATCGAATTTGATCATGAACATCACGGCAAAATAACAATCTTTTAAAATTAAACATTGCATCTGATGGTAGATTAACTACAGGGCAGCCATTTGAGATGTACGATTATTTACACATGCTGAGTGCTGAATTAGTGTTGCCTGATTTCATACAGGCAAATTAGATTTTGACACTTTAGCTGCGTTTTTTTGGGTGGGGGGTAAATTTTGTTTAATGAGGAAGCGTTGCGAGGGTGGAGATGGCTCGGTGCCCAGAGGTGCGCTGCCAGATGTCCGCTGGTTGATGGACTGTCCAATGTTCCTTCCAGGTTTGATGTGTTATTCTGTGGTCAAACTTTGGTCTCCTTAGCATCAGAGGAGCTTTTGCATTCAGCATTCAAAAATACAACTCTTGCATGAATGTCCTGCTCTGGCTGCATCAACGGGGCTAACACAAACTGCACCAGTCCTGCACAGGCGTTTCCAATGTGCCAACCCCTGGATTAACAATAGCTTGAAGTGTCCTCTCTCTATGTTAAAGAACTCATCCACTTTAGAATAGAATGGATGCACTATTTGTTTGTTTTAAACCTGCCTTTGTCTCGCAGGTTTTTTTTTGGTTGGCCAGGAAATGTATTCTGTTTGGATGAATGAGCAGAGTCGGCGCTCACGCAGCCATATGCCAATGAGACACCTCTGGCTGCTGATTACTCGCCAACCTCTCGGTCTGGAACTGCTCTGTGAGCCATACCTGACTGCACCCAGATTACACCCCCCCCTCCGGCCAGTGCAGTTTGACTATTCATGGGACAAGCAGCCCTCTCCCATCGGCTGACGGAACATGTCACAACTGAGTGAAAAACACGCTCGTGAACAGAAATGATGAAGGCAAGCGAATGACCCACAGGCGTTTTCTCTTTGTGTTAGATGGGTTTGCACACAGATGAATGGTTGCTTTTCTTCAAGCCTCTCAGTTTGAAGAATTGGTGACAATTGCTTTCACACACAGCTCAGACTCGGGTCTCAGCCAGTCTGTTGGCTCCCTGCACACGGAGAACACTGACTGTCCTGAAAATCTTCCACAGGAAAAAAAAAGGGGAAAGCTCTTAAAGCTGCTAAATATCTGGGTCAGAGGAATCGTGCCAGGTTCTCAGTGGCCACAGGAAACCTGGCAAACAGCGGCGTGGCTCAGATGCTGCTGTGCATCCTATTAGATACTCCGTGATCTGATGGAATGCAATCTGCCTCCCTGTCTCCTGCCGTCCTCGTCTGGGGCTCGCCCTCCGGAGAGAGAGGACCCTGCAGTCATCGTAAGGGAACAGATGAGCGGCACTTCACAGCCCATCCCCCCCCCCTCCCCCCCCCCTTTCGCAGGTGGTCCCAATAATTAACGTTTGATTAGATCTTTCCAAATGAATGTCGAAAGCTTGTTTGGTGCGCCAAAACTCCGAACAATCACCAGGCGATTCCCCCCCCGTACTCTCTTTAAATAAGCCAAACACCCAGTTCTGTCTGAAATGGAAACAAAGGCCTTTGATCGCCCGTTCAGCGGAGACGCAGCCCTCTCTCTCCCCTGGATTTCCATGCAATCATGTCGCCAGCCGGTTAAGTCTCCCGTCACATTCTCAGCTTAAATTCCTGCTTGCATCCCGGCGCTCTTCTTTGTGTTACTGCATCCAGTGGATTCAGGTTACCGCAGCTGCAAGTATGTAATTGTTTTTGATTGGGTTTGGCAGTGTAAAAAACGGATATCCAAACAAGCAGATTTTGTGCAGATGTTTTCATTGCCAGGAATGAACGTGACGCCGCTGGAATAATCAGAAATTCAACGCACAACCCTTTTGTATTTCTCTGATCTCAGGCCTGTGGGAGCCGCTGCATTCAGCTGTCACCATACAGGCTGATATTTAAGAATATGTCCGTCCATCTTCATTTTGTTCCTGAATCCTTTTGGCTCATTGTGCATTACTCTATTCAGACCTGTAACAAAGGCGTCTTCCGGGTTGGACTGGCTGAACAGACGGTGACGACTCAGACTCATACAATGAACCACATTTATCATTTTCTAAAGGTTGAGCCTCACAGGGCTGATGGTCATGAATTTACTGGGCACCGCTCACTGAAAAATATCTTATACTTAGTGGACAGATCAACAGGTCAAGTGGTGAGTCCTAAATTTCAGTGGTTCAGATACTAATATCAGTTTCAGAATGTCTCATACTGGCTGAAATACCAACTTGGGCGCTGGCGAGTACACAAATCTGTGCTGATCTCATACCACGTCTGTAAAGTATACTGCCACTGGGAAGCAGTGAAAGAAGGAATGATTTCTGGGTAGTTGAGTGCTAATCTCTGCTATCAGCCAATATTCTACAATCGAAAGTCCCACAAGTAAACAGCAACATGTAGGGTATATGCAAGAAGTCACTTTCAAGATATTTGAAGGAGGTAATTTTTGAGTGTTCTTCGATGTTGTTCATTCCTCGATGCGCAGTCATGACTGTGAGACTAGATAATAAAAGAAATTCAATGACATTCCTTCCTTAAATTTGATTTTCAAATGGTTTAACCTGAGTTACACTATACAACAATGATAGCACATCCATACAGGGTTTGTACATAAAGATGTAAAATACACTATAGCAGTCATAATTCTTATAAATGCACTCATATCAGATTGTTACTCAGTATTGAGCAGGTATCGGTATCAGGAGGAGATGGCATTGGAACACCTTAACACTACATGTTGTCAGAATGTGATGGTTTAGGGTCTGGACACTAATGTAGGAACTCAATTTGCATCCCAGTGCAGACCACCCATAGATGACAGTGTTTTATCTATCATGACTAGGATCTTGATTTTGCTGCTTTGCTTTAGCCAGACTTTCCTTATACTTAAAAGGTTGATCACATTCATAAACAACTGCAATCACATTTAACACATCACACCCATCACTGCATGATTTAGAATGTACACTGTACCTGAGCGAGATGACAGCCAGTCATCCCTTTGGGTGATCTGGTTGGTGCAGTAGCTGATGCTTCTCACTATCTTTCTTTTTTCCACAGAAGACAGGAGCCGGGGCAGAGGAGACTCTAAGTCTGACAGTGACGGTAAATCAGCAGCGCCGGGTCGTCCGCCTGAAGCATCATGCAGTAGCTTAATCCTGTGTGAATCAAAGTGTAGAGGGCTGGGATTGTGTCACACCTCCGGCAGCACCGACTGGTATTAACTCCCGGGCGCTGCCTCAGTCAAGTGCCGACCCACTGACGCCCCGTGCGGGGGTGAGCTCCGGAGTCAGGCCGGGATACTGCTTCTGAGGTAGAAGAAGAAAAGACAAAGAGACACGAGATAAACACACGATACTGCTGCAGGGTACAAAAAAAGAAAAAAATCTTTACATAATGACATTTTCGAGATTATATTTATTACACAGCTGTGCATTGTGTAACTGGCTCCGCAGCCACACACTAACACAAATGAATGCCAGTGTGTAGATGCAGGGAAGCTTCATCAAGATGCATGACCTCCCGGCAGCGTCCTTTCAATTTATACGCTATTAGCACACGTTGGTCCAGATGCACGACCCTGCTGTGATTTATCATCCATTCATCTGCTCTGTCATATTCATTACAGCATTTATCTCGGGGAGGGGGAGGGGGGGGTGGGGGGTTTCTGTACCTAAAGAAGAGTTGTCGTGTTTCTCAGATTTAGACTTGCTCCGGTTATCAAGGGGAAAAGGGAGAGACGTCACTCAGGCGTCACATTGGATGTTGTTTTGTGAATCTCACGTGAACCTGCGAGTCGTACAGTTGATGATTTGTCATTGGCTGTGACACATTCTGACAGTGATACCGAAGATAAGAGCCCGGTCCAATGGGTGGCAGCTCCAGGTTTTGTTCTCCTATGACACTCAGTGATTACCTGTCACCCCGGCAGCCAGGCCTGTTCTGAGAGCTCTTACAGAAAATAGAAAAACCCCCAGAGTCTATTAACACCTCCTGCCTTTGTGTCCCCCTCCTCCCCCGGCCCGCCTCCTCAGTGGCCCCCCTACTCCCTTATTGACCTTCCCAGTCATACCAACATCAGAAAAACCCCAGTGACCCAAATCGTATTTCCCAAGACGTTTAAGTCCTTTTGCCCTCCTTTTCCATTGTGGCTCAATTGAGCTCATCCTTGGAGCGGCCCTTCTCCTCCCACTGCCGACAACTTAGTAAGAGCCAACAAATAGAAAGGAAGAAAAGGAGGCTCCTGGTGGGTGAGGGAAAATCAATCGGGAACATGCTATTCATTTAATCTTTATTCAATCTCAGCTTTACACTTTGATTACAGTCAGTGTGTGGTACCTCTTAGTGTTTTTCTCACCTCTTGAGGATTGCCTCATTCGTTTGATAAGGCTGTAAATCTTGTTCGCTACTGTAAGCAAACTGCTTTTAAGAAATTAGGATAAATTGTTTGTGCCGACGCTTCAGAGATTTTTATGATGAAACTAAAAGTATAATTTGAAGTATTACCCCTGCAGGCTGACACACGTGTGACATGGGAGCGTGATGGTTGGTTGGTCGGTTGGTTGGTCTGCCACTTAGCTTCAGACTGTCTTAAACAATTGTCTGCCAACCTCAATCTATCAGATGCTTCACCTTCCTTGGTTGGTTAACAGACCAGGCTTGGTTTTATCCTCCAGCCCCACAGCCAAAAGCTTTACTACCCTACTGTTTGCTCGAGAGACATCAATATGTTGACGTCATAGAATCTGCATGGGAATATGAAGATAGCAAAGAGACAAGATTGTTGGGCCTGAAGCCTTCAGGTCTCGTCCATAGTTACATTGTTTCCAACAGACCTTGTGGAGAGTTAAAGAAGAGGACCACATCAACCGAAATGCATTGGCTATCCACTTTTTAATTTATCTACATTCATATTCAAATAGCTGTTAGTACAGATGAGTTCAGATGACTTCTTGACTCAAACCAATTCCAAAAAAACATCCAACAAGATCCTCACATTATAGCCCAGCTTAGAATAATATATTGAACAGATACTTATATGACAAAATTAAGTTATTCATATTAGTAAAGCATAAAATGGAGGTAATCTGTTCAAGTTGGTGGATGGTGAACTTTTTCTTACCATTCATTGGTTGTCCAAAAACGTATTCTAAAGCTACGGCCACTTCCTGAGTAGGCTTGGCAGCCTTCAGCCTTTATAGACTCAAATCTTCCATTTATCATAAACCAGGTTTCTCCCCCTACACATCAGCAGCCCAACATCAAACACAGCTCATCAGTAAAACAGGCCACATAGTTTGTTACGCTTCCAGAAATCTTTCCCAGACAGGTAAGACGTTGCATGTGGCTGTTCCTGAAAGAGAGAGGTATCTCTCCTCTGCCAGCGTCTCACAAAGTCTGCCAGGCCCGGCTGCTGCTCCTGAAGCCAGGGGTGGTGAACTCAATCAGCTGCATGTTTATCGTTGTGGTCCCGAAACATACTATGGCTCTTTCTGCCTGCAACCCCGCGCTGTGGGTGCCCTGGTACGGCCAGTTAAGCGGACAGACAGGGTCACAGCATTGATAACGGCAAGAGAGAGAGTTTAAAGTCAGCAGTGCTCACCCAGCCTTCACCACAAACAGATCAGTTAAATGATTCCCCCCCCCTTCGCAGAAACTGGGAATTGGCTTCAAATCCTTTAATCTCTACATTGTGTCATTTTCTTTTTCTCTTTCTCCGTTTCTGCTATTGAATTATCAGGCCTGGAAGCACACGCGTCTTTTAGAAGATTGCTGAATTGCGGTGATTAATTACAAAGCAAATGTGATCAGACAGGGTAAATTTGAAAAAGAAAAAGAAAAAAAGGCACCGGGATGTAAATATGGACACTCGGCCGAGAATCCCCTAATCAGATTAGTTACATCAAATACCATTACAGCGGGGGAAATCTTCACTGCAGTTACACTTAAACATATTTTTTAGAATGTGAGTCGCAATCTGCTAAATCCTTAATCATCACGTTCACAGCAATTCTTGGGAAGCGATTAAGATCTGAGGTGAAAGAAAAAAAATCAAACCAGGCAAATATGAAGCCCACAGATGTGTTAACATACAAGCTGGTGTTACACGCTGCTCAGAAGCTGAATCTCTGCGGCGTGTGATCGATCGCGTCTCAGCCTCAAGTTTATCAAAACCATCCTGAGTCGGTCCGAGACAGGCGGGCTTTCTGAGAGATAAATTGATATGCTTCACTGTTAAGAGACCCTGATGTACAGCAGCGAGCACCCCCATGTATCAAAGCCGCTTTAGACGCATTAAAAGGTGTTTAATTTCACTGTGAGATATTTATGCAGCGTTTACTCGCTCACACAGGTCCCTGTTCAAAGTGAATCATCGGGCTTCGGAGAGAAAAGGACGTTAATTGATGCGATGCCTAACACAAAAGACACACAGTGGTGTGTTGTTAGCCACATAAGTCTCAGTGAACGTGTTTTAATAAATAATGTATTAAAGGCATGAATGGGATATCAGAGAATGTTAAATCTGCTCTCGACCAAAGCTGCGAGATGCTAAGCCTTATTCTATTTATTGGTGTGAACATGCTCATTATGTCTCAGTGGAAAAAAAAACTGAACGTGTTAACCGTAGCTTAAGGTGAAAGGACATCTCTCATCCGAAATTTGAATTGGTTATGTTTTGTGTACTTCATCGTCAGTCAAAAATAAGGTAACTACTTCCCCTTGAGAAGCCACAGCAGCATCTGCAAAACAGAGGGAAAAAAGGGATTTGCAGAAAAAGAGACACCCCGAAATAAAACAAAAAGTCTCTGCCTTCTGAAGCAGGGCCGGGAAATTACGGTATTCCACAAAAGACAGAATGAGAGCGATGGAGAGCTTGAAAGGGAAACAAACCGTTTCTGGATAATCGGATTTGTTTTTTGTGAGCGGCTGTTCCACCTGGCCTCCCAGCCCCCTGCCTCCCCTTCATTAAAAAAGCTTATAATTAACGCAGCACTGGCTGTAATCCATGGTCACTGTGTCTCACTTCTCCTGTTGATAAGAGCGGACTCGTGGGGGGCGGGGTGGGGGGTAAGCAGGTGAGCGTGTCTGAGTACCAGCTGCTGAGGGAACCAGAAGGGATTGCCGCCCAGAGAGGGGAGCCATCAGCGCTGGCGAGGGAGGGAGTGCGTGACGGCGTCAGGATTAATTTTGAGGAGGGCCAGGCTTCTGACGCAGGCTGATAACACGGGTCAGCAGCTCCAGACACACATGGACCCTGAAGCCACAAGTGTCCTGCTGGAATATAACTTTAAATGTACCGAGAGCTGTGTGAATTTGTCGGTGAGTGGCTGCTGTGTGTGTGTGAGTGTGTGTGTGTGTGTGTGTGAGTGGGGTAGAGGAGTTGACACCTGCCTGGCATGGAGAAGATGACCACAGATGCTGAAATGGGTAAAAAAAAAGTCAATTATACAGCAGGTGAAAAATGTGGATGAGAGGGGAACCATGGGTGAAATTAAAATTCTGGTGCTCGTGATAAGAGGTGATGATGTTCTGTTCCTTTGTGGAAGTGGTGGGGTTGTGCAAAAAAATTTCAAAATGTTCCAAAAGAGGAGGTTGTGTGATGTGTGAAAGCAGAAGAGCTGGAAATAGAGTTTGGGAGTTTGACGCGTCAGATAAAGTAGCTTCTGTAGTTTTCTCAGTAAAAGAAATCTTATTAATTCAACATACTATTTGTCAAATTCTGCAAATATTGCCTCATGGTCCACTAGCTGCAACTTCTGTGTGTATGCTGACAGAAAGCACAACACTGCATCAGCCACTCAGTAAACAGGGGCATTCACACTTGTGCACAGATCTTTAATAAAACATGTGTTAGCATCCCCTGCTCCACCTCGAGATAATGCCTACTATCAACGGAGGGCACCACAGACTGCAGCCAACTGAGAGAAGATAACAAAATAATGAAAGGGCAAAAGACTCGCAAAAACATCGGTGAATCGTTTGAACAATGGAGAGACCACACACGTAATGTTCTCTGTGCCGGCAGCACCGAGTCACAATCAACGGTGGTGCAGTGTCTGTCTTCAAGGGAGGGGTGTATTTGTTTTGAAAATGAATCAACTAGAATATGTTGATCTATTCACCCTCCATTATATGGTGCAACCTGTCAACAACAATAACCCTGTATGTTCGGGTTTGATCCCCAGATGCTAGTTCAAAGCGGCCTTGAATATCAAATATGTAAATTTGACTCTTAACTCAATATGCAGAATTGCATATTCATAGATCAAGGCGAGATTTAGACGTTGCTTATATTCTCAAACAAAGTCTTTCAACAAAACCACGACAGGTCAACCAGCAGCAGCCAGTACACAGGACATCCAGACGAGCTGAAAACCAGTCCAACTCCAGCTTGGAGGCGGAAGTTCTGACTTCATAATTTGCAGATCCGGAGACAAACCTTAGTTCATGCAAAAAGGAGAAAAAAAATGTATTCTTAGTGATCAAAAACATTATTATTATCTTTTTCCTGTCTCACAGTTTTAAATGTCAGAACATTATGTTCACTTTGTTCACTGACCTTTCCAAACCCATCAACGCTGTCAGAGGCACTAATGGCCCAGACGTGCACAGCAATGTCACACTGTGCTATCTACATATTCAAAAACAATGAGCCAGTGCTACGTGATGAGCTACTGTGTTGATTAATGTGACGAAAATCAATGTGCATGTGTGACGTTATCAATCCAGAGCTGGTGGGTGTGTGTAGTAGACGTCGGTTATGATCGTAAATTCACAACAGTTAATTTCTTTGGTTTATCAAAAAATAAGCTCACACAATTAAACGTTGACAAATACTGCCCGAGGGATTCAACAATCTTTAAACACAAGTTCCAATTTAGGCATGAAACAAAACCAAGAAATCTGCTGATAGACACAAGTAGGCTCATGTACACACACACACACACACACACACACACACACACACACACAACATGACAAAAAGGCTTTTTTTTTACTTCCCAAGTATCTGCCATGACATGGGGAGAGTCTATCTGCACCGCATCGCAGCTCAAAGTTCACATTTTGTGAGTCGAAGGGGAAACAAGTCGGCGCTTTGTGCTTTAAGAAGGCTCCAGCATTGTGCCGAGTGATAAGGGCTCGGGACAATGGAGGGAAGCTGTGCAAGAGACCGGTCGCTGAGTCCGTCGCCATCTGGATTATCAGAGTGCAGCCATGGATGGAGCGGAGAGGAGAGTGGAGAGGATGAGAGAGGAGAGCAGCCCAGCAGCTGTGACGGTGAATTATGGTTCCGTGCGGAGGGAAGGCACTCAAACGGGCGACTTCCTGTATTGATTGATGGGTGTTCCATGGGATTAAACTTTAACCTCTTATTGATCCGGTTCACTTTGCAAGCATGGACACAGGGGGAGTGCACTGGTCTCAAGACAGCCATTACACCTCCCCACGCTGGTTTCCTGATTTTAAATATGGCTGTAAGGACCTATTTGTCTGGTTTGTATGCATGAGCCCACAGACAGCAGGCTGGAAATAATAAGGCAAAATGCTGCGGTGTCCGAGACAAATGAATATCTGTGCCGTGGTCGACTCTTCCTGTCAGGTATACCCAAAGATTTAAAAAAATAAAATGTTGTATTTACAAACAATGTCTGACCCAGATCCGACAGGCACCCGTGTGCACTTCAAATAAGCCAGCACTGCGTGCTTGCCAATAAGATAACTGATGTCACTCACAAGTGCTGGCACACGCTGATGAGCAGAAAATGGAGATGATAGAACACAATTTGTCACTCACTGCACGGTTGTTTATGGAGAGTGTAGCATGAAAGGGAGCAAGTACCTCCTCTGGTATCGAGTGTGCACACAATGTTTTGGCAGCTGCAATTAGGCTCTTTACTGAGCCTGTGAGCATCTGAGAGAAATAAAAAAAACTGACTCCACTGCTCGCAGGCTTTAAAAAGAGTTTGTGAAGATTATTGTGTGAATGATGGAAACATAAATATAAGAGGAGAGGGTGGTGCTCTCGAATTATTGCAACACACACATATTGAATCATTTATGCCTCCCTGATGATCAGCTCCGCGGTTCCATACTCACACTTCAGTTACGGAAGAACCTCACTGGCTAGAGGAGCTGGATCATGAAAAAATAAAAATGCTATTGGGCTAAAAAAAACTTTGTCGAACTCAAGTTCGAGGCAACACAGGTCTGATTTAATGAGCTATATAGTGAGCTATTAGTAGTAGAAGTAAAATAATTCAGATTTATGGTAAAATATGCACGTAAACATACTGTATATGAATTTAGACCATGAATCTTGACAGTAAACAATATAATGCAGAGAATGGCAGAGATTTCAAAATTTGTTAATACATTCTACTCATTTTAATCTGAATAAAGTAACAGGTTATACACAACTAGATGCAAATAGAAGCTCTGCGTTACACTCCTTCAACGTGAGTCCAAGCAAAAAATCATCGTATGGAGTTTAAATCACTTTAAACATAATAACAGCAATATCATGACAGTAATATATGACCCTTCAGCTCAGAGTATAGACAGCGTATCATAATGTCATGTCCTAGCTGTTCAAAGAGATGGATGTGGATAAATATTATATACAGAAAAATATACGTATTTGGTTCAGAGGCACTGGGAAGTGGTTTTAGCTCCACATTACAGACCTTTCCAATCTCCCCCCAGTCCTAATGTGCAAAGTGCGAGGGCTTGACAGGCAGCTGTCAGCCTTCTCTTTCAAAAACTGAGCAAGAGATAAGCCATTTCTATAATAACACTGTAAAGTGGTTCGATGTGGCTTATGGAAAATGGTTTTGAATGAAATGTTAACTCAGTTGTCTGATTGAAACAGTTATTCAGTACAAAGAACACTGTGAGCACCTTTAGACCTGGTGGGTGCACTAAAGAAAAGCCGGCATCTTTTATGTGTGGCAGTCACAAGCCCCCAGAGTCGACCTCATGACAAACATGACATTACAGAGTGAATGAGAGTTATGTTCTCCGTATTGTGTTCACCATCAAAGTCCATTATCAAGATCAATACTAACAGGCCTGTATTGAGTTTCACGATCCTTGGGCCCATTGGTTGGGTGCAGCTTGATGATATGATTCTGTCACCGACCGTAGTTTCCTGTTCCTTTAAACGTGTAGAGTCATAATGAGTCATAATAGGGGCGATAAGGAAGAATCAATAACTTGTCGTTTCTTGTGAGCAGGGTGAACATCTGACCAAACTGGGGGATTCCCATTTGATTTTTAAAAGTTGAAACCAAATGGCCTCCAAAGAAAGGGCCTGTGTTGTTTGCCTCGCTCTCCCTCCCTCTCCCACACAAACACGTTGACCCTCAGTCAGACTGACCATCAGTAGCACTGGGAAAAATCGTATTAGCGTTGGAAACAGTAAAAATATTCATTAAGATTTTACTGTTCTTCTGCAGACGAGCAAGATGCAACATGAACTCTGTACGTACCATTTCTGCTCTGCGCAATCATGCAACAAGCAAACAGCTTTCTACTGCAGGGGTGTTGTCCCCCCGTTAAAACTTATTTACAAAATCCACTACTTTATTATTAAACAAACAAAAATGTTTTTGAAAAACATTAATCTACAGACCATGATGAAAATAGCACGTAGAACATTTTTCCTAGAAATGATGTCTAATTGAGAGCCGCTGTTGCCCATTATTACCCAGCATAATAAAACAAAGAATTTTAATTAAATATGTATACAGGAAGAAACTAGAGTCAACATACTGATCAGAGCACGAACAGGGAAATTGTATTTGCTGTAATAAAAACTCAAACAGCATGTTCCTCGGACTGTGCAGCATATTAAAATGTATAAAATATATACAGTGCTTTAATAGTTCCTGTTTTTTCACAACGGAGGATTGTGGAGGCAGTTGCATCCAGTATACATTCCTGATCAAGATTATTACAGGGGCCCCTGAGGACAGAGCCCATAGATAAGAGAAAGCACAAACATTAAGGTAAATGTGCCTTTAAATCCTGGAATGCTACAAAGATGAAAATACATAAATAGGGAGAATCACAAGTTGAATTCCTCCAGGATGCTATGGGGAGGGGTGGGTTTAAAACTGATCTCACCAGGATGATGGCAGACACTGACCAATGGGGAATCAAAGGAGCTGGGCTGGAAGCTGCCGAGGTGACACGGCAATCTCCACCCGCAGGCTGGAGCAGCTTTCCAGACCGGCATTATCTGGATAAACTGGCCATGTCTTACAAACCTAAATTGCCATTTTCTTTCTCTGAAAATAAATGGTTAAGTTAGGGTAAATGAATCCTGATTGGTGGGAAGAGGAATGTGTAATGCTGCTGCTTATCTAAATTGAATCAATCAACCCTTAGTGTCTGTGCTTTATCTCTGGTACATGTGCTCTGTTGTCAGGGGCCACCATAGGTTGGGATTTAAAAAGGATACACCAACTCTGGTCCAAATACGGCCACACTATCTTTCCTCTCTCTTGGGCTGTATCTCCTTTATAAAAATAGCACCATTTGAGTTTGCTGTAGAGATTTGTACAAAGCCAAGAAGACACACAAAGAAAGCTTTCTTAACCGGTTAATCCACTACACTGCCAAGTCAGAGAGCGTCAAATACCATAGAAACTCAAACGTTTTAGGCAAGGACACTGGTAAAAATGACCAGGTTTTAATACCAGGCTTGGAAAATACTAAATTTAAAGCCACTTTCATTGACTTTCTATTGGAATGCTACTTTAATACAACCTTTGGTTCTTCATTTCATTTAATAAGTATCTTAGTATTGATTTAACAAGTTATTGTGATGGGATAGGGATGAAAACCTAAATCATCCTGTGGCTCCTGGCTGCTTTCATTATCCCACACAGGGATTTTAATTATTGATTGTGTATTAGCAGAAGCTTAACCTTTATGGAAGACACCCTGCACCACTAAGCCACATTATCTTTAAATAGGATCCATTCCTTGCCAACAACAATCTACAGTTTCTTCGACTAAAGACACAGCCTGCCACTTTCCTGTGTGACTGCAGCACATCTCTAAAAGAGCATTAAAATTCAAACCTCATTTCTACCTCATTCACCGAGTCCCACAGGTTTGAGGCAGATCTAAATACGTTTCTATTAAAACCAGAAGATAAACAGGATAGACAAATTTCTCACAAGATGTAAACTGGAAATGTCTAATCTGCAATTACAGAAATGATCCCAGGTATTCCGTGAGGAACACAAAGGAGGATCATTAGACAGCTTTTTCCCACACTCTTGCATTCTGGGAGGGCTCAAGATTTATTCATCTGAATTACATCCTGGAAAGTTAGAAGAGTATAAGGACACACTCTCACATCACGTGTCTGACATGAACTGAAAGGTTCACAGAATTCCAGTTAGATGAAGTGGCGGCAATAAGACTTTTGTAAAAACACTCAAATATTTCCTGATTGTCAAATGTTTACGTCCGTCAGGGAGGTTGTTTTTCGGCCCCCATTGGTTATTTGCATGGTCAGAAGGATTTTTAGAAGCATCCAGTGAAAAAAACTGAAATAATTTCATGTAATTGTAAAAGGATTGGACATGGGACAAGAAAAAAACATTACATTTTGTCATGCATCTGGATCAGGGGGTGGATCCAGGATTTTTTTGTCACGATCTTTAACATTGTGAGATGCTTTGGGACATTTTTACTAGGGAATTCTACATGAATCTTCATTACTGAGGATAAGAACATATTGAGGAGCCTGTTATCTGAGTGTGGGCAATTTGCTGCAGCCTGATTGAATTTAAGGAGACTATTGGGCCTCGGTTGAGGTTTGTGCTCTACTGAGTCCCATTCCCGTTCTGAAAGTAGCACTGTGCACCTTCGCTTGGTTTTGTTGGATAAAGGCAACAAAGGACTTTAGCTGAAGTAACATATGGCAATGTGGACATCTGGTAATGTCGACCTTTATGATACAACTCCTCGAGAGCCAAAAGGTCAATGGCAAAAGTTACGGCTTACTCCTGTGGTAACAGTTGCGAATTGGGCCGAGTTTATCATCTCAGATTCCCTCTTAGGGACCGTGCTGAAAGTAACAGAAGGACTGAAAATACTTTCACCAGGGACTTAGAAATAAGAAGCAACCTGCAGCAGCTGGAGCAGCACAGCATGACTTAGGACATGAATCTATACAAACACAGAAACATTTTCATCTCCAGTTTGACTGACCAGGATGCCCCAGCACCGCATAAATCTTCCACAGCTCCTGCTTTACAGTACAACCCCCGAATTTTAAAAGGCACTGTCTTGGAAGTAAGTGTTGTTGCACAGAGAGGCTCCTCATGCCAGCGAGACAACAAAGAATCCGCTGCAGCCGGCCAACAACAATTCCTGCAATAACTGTTCCATGTACAGAAGCGATGTGACTCTCTGATCTTGTGTCAATGATCCATGGAATCTTTCTGAAACCTCAGTCATGAGGCGAGCTCTGAGGATAACGCGTGGAGCTTTGAGCTGTGAGCAGCAAGATGAACGGCTGTGTCACTGCTGGGGGCTGACCGTCTTCAGAGCTTTAAAACACTGTGTGAAGAGCCAGATAACAGAAATAATAAAGTTTAAACTTTGTATAGAAATCTGTAGAGGTAAAAATATGACAACAAATACCTAGAGTATTTGTGCATTGAGTTCCATCACCGGGGAGACTGTCTCCATAACCTGGGATGTGGCTGTTGAGTGCAGCAGGTTATTAGAACTCGTATCTGAATTTCCTCTCTAGCAATCAGTCAGATTGATCTAATCTGTTGGTCTATATTAAAGCCTGGGAAATTGGCAAACAATGTCATTTTTATTGTGACTTGTTATGCAATTATTTTTATATTGTCAATTTTGAAGATGGATGAATCCATTCTACCTAATTTACACTTAAATCAAATTGTTCATACTAAATGTATTCACACAATGTGGTGGTATGCAGGAAGAAGGTCCCTGGTTCGAATCCCAGTCTGTGTGGACTTTACATGTTCTCCAAGTGGTAAAGATGATAAATGGATGAACTTTAAAAAGCATTTTTTTTGCCTTTTTTTAAGAAAAAAAATAAATTCTGATTAGTATGTGTTAGTCTATTTTATTTGCATTCAAATCAATAGGCTACAGAAAAACCGAAAGTGATCTGTGAACAGATTTGCAAAGAACAGGCAGACAGAGACAGTTAGTTTATAATCAGATTAGATAGTTAGTTATATGCTTCCTGCTGAGCTTCCACTTTCCCTCCTGATCGCCATCCTAAGTTAGTGTCTGTATTTCTGAACAGTCCTTATTGTTTGTTCTCTTAATTGTGAGTCAGCAATTTGCCCGACGACTACAGCTCTGCTCTGCTCACCTTTCAGAGAGTGTAATTAATATTCCCCTCATTAATAAAGTTTAACTTCTCCACCTGCGACCCGTCCGCTATTAATCAGAGTGTTCGTTTTATGAGCCGACCCTACAGATCTGTGGTGCCTGCACATATCACTGCTATCACTGCAGTCCAGTCCATGTGCTAGCTATGTTTACTGGAGTTAGTTAGCAAGTAGCGTTAGCAAGCAGCTGGGGACTCAATTCAATGACCAATAAAAGTAGATTTAAATCGGTCCTTAAGTTACCTCAGACCTAGGTGTCTTATATGGCTCTACTCGGGTTGGATGAAGCCGATGCAACGCCCCCTGGTGGTCACTCTGTAATTTGTGTATTCCACAACATATTTGCGTTATCTAGACCTTGTGTCGAGCAATGGTAACTGTCGTAACAGCATGAAATGTCGTATTTGAATATTCATGTTCAGATCAGTTTGTCATTTACCAATAAATAGTTTCAAATAACTAAATAAAAAACCTATATATAAAATTCCCTTTCATCCCTGTGAAGTTTCTGTTTTCGTTCATCTCAAACACAGTTTCTTCCTTATCGTCCCCCCGTCACATCAACGTGAGCCCCTGATACGGGTGGAGAGGAGTGGAAGCATCGTGATGTGAGTTGTGTTTAGGTTCTGACAGCGGCTGTGCATCAGCAGAGCACTCAGTCTGACCTTCCCTGCTGTTGAGCCCATTACGCTTCAATTAACGACAGTGGCCTGCTGCGACCAGAAGGAGCAGCTGCTGGGCCCGCATGGTGGTGATTCAATGAGAGACCCAGACGGGGGGGGGGACTCAAAACTTGATCTACCAATCAGACACACCTATGCACAAGGGGATACTAATTTATTCTGCTGTACGGGGCATTGAGATGGAGGATCGAGAGCCGTGACCCGGACGCCATGAGGATCGCACAGTATGCGCGGAGCTGCTTGGAAATATTGCTGAGCTCCGCCATATGGGTAATTTGATTTCACATGCAACAAAAAAATCAGATTAGTGCCTTTGCTCGCCAGCTAATGGTTCCTCAAAGTCCACATGAAAGTACTGCAGAGATACGTTTCAGGTTTGATCTTATAACCCTCAGAGTGATCGAGCTCCAGAGATGAATTTTAACCTTACACTGTGAAAGTTGTGAATGTCAGAAGTGTTTGATTCAACATAACTCGAGATAACCTCAAGCTATTATGGCAAAGTTTTGTATTAGGGCTGCACAATTATTCATACAAATTGTGATCTGGATTCCTTCTTCTTCTTCTGGGATTTCCATTCTTAGGCGAATTATTCAGCTGCAATTGTATAGGGGATATCAGCTTCATCAAAACAAGCGCTCCTGCTTTCTCCCAAATAACTAATGCAGCCCATTATGCCACATTATCTTTGCTATCTCTCTCAGCCAATGAAAACGTTGCATTACCCGAAGATGCAGAGAAACACAAAAAAGGCAGGGTAAGAGAGCGATAGAGAGAAAGGTGTTAATGGTATGTAGAAACACAAATCTAAATGAATCCGGATGAAACCCCCTCAGACAACAAGAGGGAAGTGATCTCAATTTGTGATGTGCAGCTCTGTATAATGTTATAATTGTTGATTCTTAACATTAATGTTATCCACAACTTCTTAAATATCTGTATTAGGTGCAGTTGTGTCAATTTAACAAATACAGTTGAATGACACACAGGTTTCACATGAAGACGTCACTGAACAGTTTCCCAACATGACCCCGAGCTGTGGACCACACTTCTGTTCTGCAAGTATAACCACCTGAAACGTGAGTTTCATTGAGCTGGGAGAAGAATGACATTTCCAATATTTATTCGACCCATTCATGTCTGGCGAGATAACCAAATCATAAACCATGAGTCATACTTTGCACACTTATCTGTGGCCCAGGGGAGAACTCAGCGAGCCAGATTAGAGGGTCCACAGAGTGTGTGCGACAGTTGCACTGTGCGAGAAATGAAAGGTGAGATAATCGATAATCTTAACACGTATTTCCCTTCGAGTAATGGAAGTAAAAGACATGTATCTATCACACCCAATCAACTCGCAGTGCAGAAAGTCACCTTGAAACTTTGCGCTCGGGATGCAAGGCTCCACCAATTCCCTGACAATGCAATTAACATGACAAATGTGAAACAATATGTTTGTGTAGACAATGTTTTCCCAAACTCCGCTAACAATGTCCACACCTTATCTGTGACTTCACCTGGAGCCTATGGAGAGTTTAATTACACCGGGGGCAGCCAGCCTGGGACAAACCGCAGCGACCTGATTGGATATCACCTTGACTTGACCTCTCGGACTCGGGGCTGACCACTCCGCCTCTCTATATCTCTCAACGAGGAACGATGCATTACCTCATCAACTGATAAAAAACTCCAGATAAAAGTGCCCTGATCCTATTAGGGCCGGACATAACTCCCCACTCTCCACTGTCAGTTTTACTCTTGTAGATGTCCGGATACATTGCTACAGGTAAAAATGGAAGGATGTATTGGATGTAGACAGATCATTCATGAGCTTGTAATGTTTGTGCTTTTGTAGTTTGTCATCCCTACATATAAACCAAGAGCCTCATCATAGCGGCTGCTCAATGAAAAACTTACGTGATCAACTGGGTGATTGCAAATGACTTAGGGGTGAGGATGGTTCGATATATTTGAATTGTCTACCCAGGTTCAGAAAGGGTTTTTAAGATGATATTTATTAAATTATTGTGATTATTATAAGATAAATATAAAATGTCATAAACCCCTTTACACTTCAAACAATTCAGAATTATTTAAATGATGAGTTTGGTTAAGAAACAACAAAAGGTGAGTTATGATATTGATTGACACCCTTGGGAAAACTTGTCGAGACAGTCATCGATGACAACTTATGGTTTTCACTCCTGTCCATTTGTTTGTTTGTGCGCAAGATAACACAAAAACAAACTCATGGATTTCCACAAAAGATCCAGGATTTTCTTCACCACTTACTCTAACATTGAGAGAGGGCGTTTTTCAACATTGTCACTTTCCCCAGGGAACAACTCATGGATCTTGAGGGAAAGGAAAACATCCGGCACATTCAGGAAGCTGATATCTATGAGTGATTGAAAATTTGGAGCAGCCGTTCTAGTTGTGAATGTTTTTGTCATCACTCTGTCTGTGAGAAGTGTGTAACGGGGAAACTAACAATTAGTTTGTGGGAAAACAGCGGCATTGTTTCCCCGTTAGCGGATGTGTCCTTGTCAGGAAGATACAGGTGAATGTGCTCTGGGGAACTTTACCAGCATGAGACTCATCTGTCTGACAACAGACGACATCACAGCACTGGGACCAACTTTGTCTCTTTGAATCTTCTAATTTACTCAGACCTTCAGAGTGTTGAGACGGCTCCTTCACAACTGTCACATTTGAATAAACAAATCTGAGAGAGGAAATGGAGTCTTGGATCAACACTCACTAACTGAAAACCACTGCACTGAATAATGCATTCCTCATCACAAACAATGTGCCACTAAGACATGTGAGTAGGGAGCACTGCTGTGAATTAGATGGTAATTGAAAACTTGACAAGTAACACTGCTCTCAGTCTCAAAGACGCACCACGGAAATAACACAAACTGTAGGTTGTTAACACACAACAGCAGACATAAGTTATGTGGCCACATTAGAAACCTTACAATACAAACCCAATTACGACAATAGACTCAATAAACAACCATTTTCTAATTACTTAAACCCAATTAAGGTCATACTTGGAATAAGCAACAATCTTTAAAAGATTGTTCTGACCTGAAGGCCTTTGCAAATCAGCGGCATAAAAATGTGAATAATTCCGACTGTTAATACAAAACAACTGTGAGCAACGGCTGAAGATAAATATAGTGAATTAAATTATTCAACATATAAACTCTACATCAGCCTCGATAGAGACGGAAGTGGTTCTTCCACCAACACTCTGTACAACGTGTACATGTAAGAAGCAGAAAGGATATGATAAAGTTTATGGACTGTTACAAAGATCACCATGGCGATATTTTCAAAAAGGTCACAGGAACATTATAAGTTTGATGTAGTGTACGTTGTGTTGACATGAGTCATATCAGACGGTGCTCTGTAACATTCAAAGGAGAATAATGGACTTTTCTATTTGCAACTTACTTAAGACTGTGCCTTTCTTTCCAACCAATGCTTCAAAGAAATAAGCAGAGAAAAGAATAAACACTAAAGACACCTATATAACTTCCACTGCTACAACATAAGGCTTTACAGAGAGACAATTCTGTCTCCATCACGACCCGCATGGCCAACAAGAGATCAGCAGACTTCACGCTGCAAACTGAAATCTAAAAACAGAAGGTGAGGAGTAGATGCAATACCTGGAAATCTTTCAAATTGATTTTTCAAAAGATAGAGGTTTGTCAAAGAGGCAAAATTAGTTTTTTGTTGTTTCATCTCTACAAAGTCTTCATCATATTTAATTACACGAGTGATAAAAAGGACAGTTCCACCTAAATCGGATCATAGCCTCATTATTTCAGCTCAGCTTCCCCTTTGTTTCTCCAAATAATATGTTATTTACCAAGAAAAATTATATAACGAGAGAGTATTACACTTGAATCTCTTTCAGTGAAATCAAGCACACTAATACTACAGAGCTCTGACACAAATACAGCTCGTGCCCATCGAAAGCAGAGCAACTAAAGAAGAAAAAGAAAAACAAGATGAACTATAGATCCAGAAAACAACACTGGGTGATCTGGGTGTGATATTATGGAAATGATGCTGCTGTACACATAAACATGCAATTAAACCAGGAGCAGCTGACATTCATTAAACATGAGCTTCTCTCAGAATAGCTCCGCTCCATGGTTCCCGGAGTCTGGATTAGCTCTTGAAGTCTTTGTGCATAATGTCCTTGAGCAGCTTTTTGAGACATAAAGACCACAGGAACAAGGAGCAGTTATATAATGATAACTATACTGTTTACCTGCAGCACGGTAACCTGCATCATATTCATTTCTTATTTACAGGGAAGCCATCAAATAATGAGGTGACTCCACACGAGTGCTTTTCATGCAGCTGTTTTCTCGGCTATTCTGTTAAGTATCTGTCTGATTCTGTTGCTGAGACTCAACTCGTGACCCTGGTCTCGTCTTTGCTGACACAGTCGTCCATGTCTGGCATTGTGCTGACTCGTCGGAGACTGCTCCCCCCCGACACGCTAAATAATTTGTCGGTTTGTTTGAGCCGTGACAGCGATTCAGGAGTCAACTATCTGGGACCTTTCGGAGCTCTGTTCCACTGGTGATGATCTGAAATGATACAAACACACTCACACAGATGCCTTCCCCACAAACTACCCCGGGCTACTCCGCTGATCAATAAGGCGAAAGAAGCTATTTGAACAATTTGAGTCATAATTCTGTTAAAACGCCCACTGAGCCTCACCACTTGCCAATCTGCATGCTGAAAGGTTACTAGAACCCTGTTGCACAGTTTTCTTCCTTTTCATTTTTTAGTTAAGATGTATAAAATATTAAATCTTTGCCTCGGCTCCAAAAGATATATTCGGGAGAAATTTGCTGATAACACAGTCCCATTAATAAAGTGTAATCTGGCAGAATGACTCTTAACTGAGGAGATACATCGTCACAAATGTTCCTCCATTCGAACTCCGTCAAAATGAAATCCGGCACTTTCGATAGAAAACCCTCGGAGGACGATCGGAGGCATTGATAACAATTTAAAAGAATATTTAACCTTTCGCTCTAAAAGGTGTAATTGTTGTTCTATCAACTTCTGGGTGGGGAGATGCTGCGTGACATATGGACTCGCAGCGTGAGTGCTCTATCTCCTTTGTTGGGGGCGAGGCGCTTATCTGATTGCGCCTCCCGGATAAGAGAGGGAGGAGAAAGGCGACGCTGAAAGTGGGACTTTATTGAACACTCCGTCTCCGCGGAGAGAGAGCCCTGGGCTGGCTCACTTTGGGAAAGCACGAGGCCTCGCCGCGGCCAAACGCAATCAAACCTTTTGAGGGCTGACAGGTCCAATCAGTCAGCGACCGGTTGCCGCTCACCTCTCGGGTTCAGCTCTGGAGTTAAGCTTCTGGTTTAAGACTGTCACAGACGCGGAGGCAGAATGTTGCTGGAGAACAGGATCAAATTGGAAAGACAATGTTTTGCCCACTTTGTCTCGATCTTCACTTTCCTTGACGGCAGCCTTTTGTTATTCCGTTATAGAAATTGCAGCGTTCCATCATTCCAACGGGACAATATCCTTGTAATACAGCAAGCACAAGCACATGCATGAGATTAATAATATATATAGGCCATGAATACTGATTTATGTAGTGGAATCTATCTTGATTGAAATTCAAAGCAACTCATAGAGGGTCTTACAGCTGATACTGTTCCAGATAAAAACCTTGAAAGCATTTAGTCAATGTGTTTGCTTAAGAAAAATCCTGGTCCAGGAGGTAACACGTCCATAAGAGCCACTGTGACATGTGTAAATACAGATCAACAGGACATTATTCAATCTTTACAGAACTGGAGCAAATGCAGTTTGAGGTGCTTTCACCGCAGCTTATGTAAAATCCCTTCCTTCAGTTTGGTTCAGCTGCAAGATGTCTAACCGCCTCATGTATCGCCAAATACTACAGAATGGTGAAACATGCCGGTCTCCATCCTCTTTTGAAAAGACCTGTGATACAGTTCAATTGAAGTGGGAATGCTATTCCAAAAGTACTACAGGGAAGTAATTGAGCCTGAACTATTTACTGCACAGTGACAGTGCTGTATTTCTCCTGCCAAAGCACGAAGCCTCATCTTCAAAGCGTTAATGAGTGAAGTTCATTATCATTGAACAATGAGATCCCACACAACTTAAATACTGTGCAGACTTGAGACAGAAGGTATTGGTGTGATCACAACCTGCTGAATACCACTGATGAGAGGTGTGAGATACATGTGGCAAAGGAGACGCACGGTGAGGGGTCTCAATGCCGTGGGGAGAGACTGGCACTCCAGACGGGCGGTGGAGTCAACTACCTTTTTTAGTGGACAAATCAACACACCCAGAGGAGGCACACCTGAGGCACCAGAGACGCACAACAGCCAAGATAGAACTCTGCCCACAGAGTCGCCCAAAGGACATTCAGCCATTTCCCTCTTTACTATGCACAGGGACACACTTCACCCTTCACTTCTGACCTGAGACACCAAAGCCCCTTTTTTCAGACATGACCGGTGTGTAAAACCCGGGGAATTGGCCACGGAGATTACCGTCAGTTTTCCTCATTCACACATGCACAACTCAGCGGGGGGGGTTCTTTGCACAGACGCTCACAACAGCAACGAATCCTCCACATTATTCAGGTGAGAGGCGAAGCAGCCGGGGGCAGCGGGCAGAGGCAGGAAGTGACGTATCTGTAGACATCTTTGTCTGTGTCTTCTATGTCACACGGAGTTATTCGATTTCTTTTAGTTATGTCGATTTACGTGTCTGTTGCTTATTACAAGCGTCATCCACAGTCAGTAACTTAAACGTAACTTTACTTAATGTAATTTAAAGACAACAGGCTTATCTGTTGTCTTTAAATACATATTTTATGTTTACATGACATGAAACACTAGACATTTACATTCACAATTTATGTAGGAATAATAAATGACTGCAGGCCATCTTGATATGGGATCAAACCAGCAGCACTGCCCATCAACCTGTCGCCACTCGAACCAACAAGTACTCAGTAGTCATTATTACATTATAACACAACTACTCAGTACTCATGAGTCGTACATCTTTAAAACCTGTCCTTCATTTCCCTCTCATCTACAGGCCTGTTGAGTATCATGACAGTGTGGCTGTGACTAAATCTGTCCACAGACACATAAACACCTGCCACAGAACTAAAAAACTGTCTCTGTGGTAGTTCGGCAGCAGCAGGTGTCTCCAGCACCACATTTTGCCATAATGACACAGACACACATACACACACACACACGCACACAGAAAATAATACCGTCCACCATACGACGCCAGGTAATAAACAACACTGATGGCTTAGTTTGCTCATCAGGTTACATGCAGATGCTCCATCTGTCAGTTATGGCAAAGCAACAAATCAATGGACAGACTAATCTAGATTCACATACCATCTGTGGCTTCAACGTGCCTGTTTCCCCCTGCTCGTCTATGACAGTGATAAAACCCAGTCTATCCTCAGAGACAGTGGCACAAAGAACTAACGATTTTTCCCGCTACGCTTCATCCACCTCTGACTGCAACGTTAAGACGGGAACGTAAAAGAGCTGTAACAACATTGTTCACTTTGCATGCTAAAAAACGCATGGAGTTTCAAACTGAGACATTACCTTATTAGGAAAGAGTCCTTGTTCTGTTTACACTACTGTATGAGAAATAGACTTGTTGCAAAGCGGTGAACAATTAGCTTCAGCACAGTAGCTGCATTGGCCGAGAGAGATTGCGTTGCATTGTGATCGCGATGCATTTTCCACCAATGAACTTGTAACCTAGCAACACCCCGAGGTCACAGCATCCGTCTGGGGTGTTGTCGTCTGTCACCTCAGTCGTAGAAAACAATCAACTCCTTTTAATGAGTGAGAAACAACTGCATTATTTTGAGTATTAACATGCTTCATTCTTGGCTTATTTAATTAGAAACTGTAGTAATAGCAGCGCAAGCTACACATTTAGCGTGTTGGTGAAAGGCCGTTAAATCTTTACACATCAGTAAATTGCTTTTTCATGTGGAAATATTACCAGCAAAATAAGTGTGACACAAGAACGCATTATGCAGAATTAGCACATTTAGAGTGTCGGGTCGCTGTACATATATTTAATTAGTAATACGGGCACAGTCATGTTTGAACAGAATCACCTCTTGCAGCTCATTTGTTTATATTGTTTTAGTTCTTATGAATATGTAACATTTGTTTGTAAGAATGTCGTAGTATTCTCAATCACATTTTAGAAGGTCATTGTATGATTTGTGGAATTGACAAGCACTTGGAAACTGCACGTGCAGAGCAGCTGAGTAAATGTACTTTCTTACTTTCCACCAGTAGGACCAGCTTATATCCAGCTTCTGTTTCCAGTATCCAACCATAGTCACAAACTGCTTGTGGCAGCTGTTCTGTTTTTTTTTCAATAAAACAGATGCACTGTTTAGTTTGACTTGTAGCATAACAATCAAATCCTAATATGGGATTCATCATCTACTCAGAAATATTTTGAAATAAAATGCAAATTTGAAAATCTTTAAGAGGAAGTTTTCAAGGATGCACTGGTACAGAATAGAAAGTAAACTCACCACTGCCTCACTACTTAATGAGTGATTTAAGAGTGTTTATTTAATACATTGAAAGTGGTTTGTGGAGCTGCAATGCAATGCCAGTGATAAAAACCCTTTCATATTTACAGTTCTAGTAACATCAGCAGACTATTAATAAACTTACAATGTGTGTGGAGCCACAGGTGGAATGCAGGAGCTTGCACAGTGTGTATCTTTGCATGTCAGAGCTTTCGCACACACGCATTATAACGGCCACCGGGAAAGTTAAAGATGCAAAAGACAGATTTCTGTTGTTTCCTGACAGAAAATTGTTTGCGTGACACAAACAACCACCTCCTAAGAGAGTGAGTCACATTCTGTATCCTCTGTGTTGTTTCTACAAAACATTCCAGTGTTATGTATGTGTATATATAGCAAGACATGAGTTGCTCATTTGCAACATGAGTTAACACCCACTTCATCTGCAATAATGTAATCATATTCTTGTTGTGTTGCATTTTGTTATCTCTTTTTTGGGATTTTTCACAGTGAAGACAGAACATGCTGTTACTGTTAATGAAAGCAGGTGCAGCAGAGTGTTAGCTCTGGATGGGATGCTATTGGACCAGAGCTTGGAGGAGGTGTTACCTACCAAGGTTACAACGTACCGGCCTTGAGCTGAAGAAGTCTCCAAGCTTCACAGAGTGTTCCTCTTTATCTTCGTGATTAGTGTTCATAAATTGGTGCTATGGACTCTGCCGATGTAAAAAGGCCAGAGAAAGGAAGATAACTTAGTTAGGTAGTCGTAAGCCGTCTGTAGTAAACACGTTAGAAACAATTTGTTGCGTTCCATCTAACGTTACACCATAGGGATAAGAGTTAGGGCAACTGAACTGGACTAAGATGAAACATTGTGATAGTGGAAGACATTGTAGATATGGGGGATTATAGGTTTATTGAGCTCATAATCATTAGCAAACACTATTAGCTCTGGCAATACAGTGTAGAAAACTGCAGCTTCTCCATTTTACAGATGAGTAGGTTGTTCATCTTATCAGCTCTGACCCGATAACCCGATAAACCTGATGAAAGTCTCTACCATTTGGCAGACGTAAAAACTCATTCAAAACTGGAATTATAGTGGAGATCCATCCGGCCAAGCCTACTTTTTATACTAGATAATTATAATCCATAGCTGTCATTTATATACAATCAAATTACCCAGGCAATTCAATCATACATCACCTCGTCTATGGACTGGAAATCGCTTCAGTAACTAGATACTGCAGCTGAACTGATGGGACTGTAAATGGATGACACAGAGCCAATGAAAGTCAATTACATTTTTAATGTGCTCAGATTTTAATAAAACATCATGCCTACAGCTTATTGAGAAATTCCTTTGATGAAAGGGTAAGACCTGGGGTAATACATTTTCACTATTTGAGCATGTTAAATAACAAGGAAATTCAATAACGGTCTGATTCATCTCCCTGCAGATAGTGTGCACCGTCCTTGTGTTGGATGTGTGTGTGAGACTTTTACCATTTGAAATGTGTAGTGTTAAGTGTTAATAAGCTCATCATGTCACATCTTTGCATGTGTCAGTTTCTGTCCAAAGAAGTTCCTGGGACTTGTACGAGTGGGAGGTGTGAAGTGACAGGCAGACTTTAGCAGAGAAGTAAATTGTCAGTGGGTGAAAACATGTCACATTTGCATCTAACCGCGTGTCTGCCCTGACAACAGCCGTATTTCACACTAAAGCATTAGAACGGTAGGTTATAGTTTCCTGAAGTGATTTCTGGCTCCAAGAAAATAAATGTGATTGCAAACACTCATGACTGTAATTGGTCACAAATGTATGTATGTGGTCACATTCACCATGAACCCACACAGAGTTCTATTTTCTAACCATTTTCAGGGTATTCTAAATATCCGATTAAGAAATAAATGATTTATGAGCCGAGGAAAAGTTTTGCCCCGGGAGGTAGAAAGCTATTTGAAAGGGAATCTGCAGGGCTCCACGCTTTTCTTATGAAATACCAAAGAGCCTAATCCTCTCATCCCTATTTCATTTATAGGGGCTGGCCGAGGCATTGTGCACGGAGCTGGCTCTGTAGCCTGTTGACTCGTTTTTTATTTGAAAATATTATTTTTCCTTTCATGAGGGCAGCCTTGCATTCTTTGTGCTATAATTAAACAATACAAAACTACACCCAGTTCATAACAATAAACCTAAACAAATGACCTATGATTAGCCAAAATGACAATAGTTAATTATGAGGGGCCATGTCTTCACTGCTTCGTTAATCGCTATTATGGAAACAACATGCTACAGAAACTTAGTGGCTGTATATCAGTGCTGACTAGACCTGTGTTGCTCAAACATCAATCAATTTCCTACAACCCCTTATCTGGAGCCAATCCCAGCTGACATTGGGAGGAGGGCGGGCTGCAATCTGGACAGATCGCCAGTGTAAAACTATTCAATTATATATTCATATTCACACCTACGCTCAATTTAAAGTCTCTGAATAACTTTATTTGGACTGTGGGAGGACGGCGGGTACCCAGAGAAAACCCATGCAAACACGGGGGGGGGGAACACAGGCTTAGAAACAAATACTTTTCCAACCTTCAACGTACCAACAGACTTATAAGCCAGTACATTTAACTACAGAAATATATATAAAGATATAAATGCACTACATTCCAAGCCTCAAGAAATAGAAAGTAAACAATTAAGCAGTTATAGTGCCAGCCAAGCTTAAACCCCCTCGGGGCCCAGGAGGTGATGTGGATAACCAAGAAGCACCAACAAGCACTGGCACTCGAAACTCTGCCACATTTGTGCAAGGAGTGATTCCAACTCCAAGGCTCTGGCGCTTGGCCAGGAGGCACTCAGCAGCCGCACACGACACCAGACAGCGCCAGTCATTATCCCATTGTTTGGAGGCACGCAGCCTGTCCCAATTAGATGCAAAGAGGCAGAGAAACGGGATCTAGTGGCTCTGCAAACAAGGATGGAGGAACTCGTCACCCAGCCTGCTGCAGCACGTTGGATCGAAATAACAAAGTACCACAGTATTCTTTTCTACTGTGAAGGACACGATGCATCAACAGGCGGCCGTTTTGAAACAGGCAGATGGGCCATCACAAGGGAAGACCTGCAACACTGGTCCTCGCACCCTGGTGTCAGGGAGGAAGGGTGATATGTGATTGAGCTGATAGCAGCATCCAGCTGTTCAGAGGAGGATGGATAGTTTCATTGTGTTTCCTGCAACTTCTTCCATCTCTTGGACCTTGACTACGTGTCACACTAAACCTGCTGATCACTGATCGTTCATCCATGTTTAAAGACTGCCAGGACATGTCATGTAATTCAAAACATTCAGGCAGGATAAGTGCAGCTTGAAATTGTATCTGGGTTGTGTCTGTCAGGTCTGTGTGCCATTGAGGCAGGTAGCCAAGACTTCAAACACTCTGTTTATTCTTGTCAGTATTTTTTCCGTGTAGCTAAATTTAACTTGTAAGAGAAACTCTGAATCCACTTGCCAGCCTGGACAGCTGATTTAAGTGTTTCGTGGCCTGGTTAAATGTACTTTCACTTTCATCTTTAAAGAACAGTAAGCATTTTTTAAATCTGGGAGTCAGAAAGTGTGAAGATGGAGCTGGATTTCATAGAAAATACTCTCCTGCAGCACTTTATTATGAATGTGAGGTTTCTCGAGTTGTTTCGAATTAATGCTCGTCTGCTGTTCGCGACATGCACATGGACAGAGAGAGAGAGAGAGAGAGAGAGAGAGAGAGAGAGAGAGAGAGAGAGAGACTGCAGGGGAATATACTGAGAGATGGAGAGAGAAATAGGGGGAATGGTAACATCAGTGGAATACAAGCTTCTAAAGACCACGGGCCCTGGGCAACCAAAACTATCACGCTAATGCTCTCTCACACACACACACACACACACACACCTTTTTAAAGCACTGATATATTTTTTGAAACTGTTAAGACCAGGGTGAGGTCTCATTGCCAATGCGCTCACATTATATAAAACATTCTTTTCCAGAGAATGTGGCAGTGGTTGAAAGGGATTAGTGTTACATCTGTGTGTGTGTGTGGGTGTGTTTGTTGTTGTTTACACACAATGGTACACAGCCAGAAACGTGAATGGCAATAAAGTGTGAATGAATAAATTAGGTGATGCGTTTGACACAAAGCCGTGAAGACATTAACGTCCCTTCTTGCATGAAGGATTGGCCCAGGATGGATCATCTTCATCAACAGCACACATTCAGTGGTTAACACATCAGCTCAGAAGTGAAGTTCATTGAAATTCCAATGCCTAGAAATCAAGTATTACGTTGTACCTTCAGTTTATCTTTCCCTTGAACTGCAGTTTACTTCAAGTCAGTTTGCTAACACTGTCCTGGGCCATACACACAGCACTGAACATAATCGTCCACAAAAGTACTATTTATCCTTTGTCCTTTGAGTAATACCCCACTCAGAAACCAATCATTTTAATAAAATAAGTTCACAAATCTGGAGTCAGATCATCAGTAGGAATGAACAGATATGGCCGCTGAGAGCCAAGAGAACTGAAATATTGATGCTTTTAAAATATTTTCATTGGATTTGCTGAAAATAAGAAAAAATGGCGAATAAGAGCAGCCTTAAAGTTGAAGGGATCCTGAGGGTAGATCAGGGGCAATTACATAAGTTGTGTAATATAATCTGTTACAGTATATCCAGATCCCTCAAAAATCATAGAAATAAACCAAGTGAACAGCTTAATGCTCACCTAATGAACATTCCATCCTTAGATTTGTAAGTGCACCCCTCCTCTATTGAAGCCAATCAGCATTGAATATCTGAAATATAAAGTATGATATTCTTATTAGCCCTGATAGAAGCCTTTCTTCTCTTTGACATGTACAGGTGTCTGTCCATATCAAGACGCTTGATGTCAATGACACTCTTCCTAATGGAATACTCTTTGGCCCTGGTAACAGCCAACTTGGGCGCTCGAGCCCAAAGGTTCATGTATCACATGTTCTCGTCTTATTTGTGGTTTTCACATCTACTCGTCAAACATATCAGACAGGACGCAGCAGCTGCATCAAAGAGAGGAACTTCCCTCTTAAGCAGCTCCAATGGGGGGGGCGCCTCTCTCATCTTCAATCAAAGTCTACGCTACTAATTGGAGAGGTATGCATCTTCCACGGGCCAGTAATCACCTGTGACATCATCTCATGTCAAAAAATATCATCTTATTTTGAAAATTCACAGGACACAAAAGGGCACATGAACTAATAACCGCTGCTTACCCTGGATTAAGTGCCGTGTCATCAGATCTGACGGAGCCGCCGCTGCACATTTCCATTAGAGCGACGGCAGGAGCAGCATGTTTTCACCAAAGGTCATGTTTTCACTTCAGGTGAACAGATCCTTACTTTTCTCATTAGATGTAATTACCACTGACACCTCTAGGACCGCAGGGGAATAACAGAGAAAGGGAGGTTCAAGAGAGACAAAAAGAAAGTCTATTCAGGAGGTGGAAAAAAAAAGACGCATCTGACCATTATGAGGGAAGCGTATTGCAGCACTAATTCTATTATGTGCAAGGTAGATTTAGTGAATATGACCAGTGATCCGAAGTTAATGGGGATGATGGAAGCCGGAGATCCAAGCTAAAAGGCCAATGGGCCGTGGTGAGGCTGACTGGGTTCGGTGACAGCTTCCCTCAGCTGCCTGACACGTGCACAACGCCCACAGAATATCCTGCGTGGCCCGATAGAGAGAGCAACACACAAATGAGCCCACTGCTTGACAAAGACCCTTGAGATAAGACCTGCTCGAGCTCCTGCATTTGTATTCCAAGTGGGGTGTGGAGTGGAGGCTAATGTAATTGAAATCTGTTGGGGTGTTGGGGGTCAGCAAATTCAATAGACTTGTGGTGGGGGGAAAAAAGTGTTTGTGTACTGAGTAGCCATGTGAAGCAGCAATGGCCCGGTCGAGCATGATGATTCTTCTCTGCTCAAATAATAGCTTCCAGATCAGACTGATGTAAAGAGGGCTGGCAGCAGGAAATCAGCGGCACTAACTTTGACAAGGGACACGCCCACTAAAGAGCTTTCAGGATTTCTCTATTCCAGTGGGTTCAGATGTTTTGAGCCACAGGGAAAAGTGTCGAGACCGGTTCCTCGTGACAAAGCTGAGGAACAGAGCCACATGCATCATCTGTACAGGTTTGATAAGCAGGAACATGTCAACCAATAATACTCCCCTCGAAATGAATGAAGCACAGAATGAAAGGAGAGAAGGTGAGCACCAGCGAAGGTCAGTCACCTTGAGTGATTTGACCTTCTCCTGATGTCGATATGAGGCTTTACTGACCTGTGTCAGCAGAGGTAATGAGATTGAGGTATCACTGGATGCGCCTGGCATGGTTAATCACTTGACAGCCGGGCGCTGGAGCACACACACACACTCTCACAAACACACACAAACACACACACATAAATTCCCACATGTGCACCCACAGATGTTTTCATACGAGGAATCTAGTCATCCACCCCGACATAAATCGAGAGTCCACACAACCATGCTGCGGTTATTCCACTGTTAACGACCATAGCAGTTTGAGAAGGGCTCTCACTCTGCACATGCTACTCAGGAGGAATGTGTTGCATTTTAAAAAACTGTGATAATTATACATTTTCTACGCAGATTGGACGTTTACACCTGCAGATCCCCATGTGGTGGGGCGATATTCTCTCTGGAGCTGAGAGCTGCCTGTGCCTTCCTCCAGCGAGTCTGAATAACTTTCATTTTCTTTATGGACGTTTAAAAATAAACTGAAATCAAAAGCCAATTTGAATAAAATAGCAGGAGAGAGGGTCTGTCGCATTATGAAACCAATACACCTGCTATAACGGATTCAGAGAGAAGCAAAGGGATTGTTTTTAGATCAAATAAGTCTATTGGACATTTTCTTTTCCTTTTTAAAACAATTATGTATTTTTTAGGACTTCTCTTTTGTAGTGGTCATCGAGAAACATCCAGGCAGAACACCACACACACAGGGCTCACTGACTTGTTATATTTAACGTTTGTGTTATTAACCAACTCCTACAAAGCTCTTGGAACCTTTAATTACCTGAAACAAACATCCTACCTCTTTCACCAACTGCTCAACTGGCAGCCAGTTTAATTATGATGGACACAACCCCATGAATAAGATAAACCGCTTTCAGATATGCACTGAAGTCCGGAATTTACTGACATTTTCCGAAAGGGCTGTAGGTGAGAGCGAACATGTCCAAGTCAGCTCCTCCAGACTCTTGACTTTTCCTTCCAGCTCCCTCGTGAAATGTCAGGAAAAATGTCCCAGTGAGCCCAGGTGATGATGGAAAATGTCACAGCAAGCAAATGGGCGTATTGATAACGTGATGGACATAAAACCAGGATGGAAGAGAGGTGTTGTACATGTAGACGACACTGACAAATATGTCGACTTGCAGAGACAACAAGATCCAAGATCTTTTGGCTGTGAGGGCCAATGCCGGGTTTGTTCTTCCCTCAGTGGAATGAATGTGTCACGCTCCTGCTGCTCCACCCAGACGCCTCTTCTCACTTGAATATCCTGGACATTTTCCTGTTGTTTGTGAACCTGGAAAATCTCCTGCTGTATTCTTCACATGTTAAAAAGCAAATAGCTGAAAAATGGCTGAAAGTTCAGGTTTGAAAACGGCTATTGTGTATCACTGAAAAAAGTGATTTCAACACCAGAGGCTATTTTTTTCATTGTAATGCAGAGGAGAGACGCATTTGCCCGCAGAGGATAGAAATACATTATTCTACCTGGGAAACTTTGAAAGTCTGCAGGGAGTAAGTCACTGATATAAGAAAGACATAAGGGAGCAAATCGCACCTAACACCATGCTCAGACTTGGTAAAGGGTCGCCTGGATGATTGCAGGTGTGCAGCTGTTTTTTAAGGGAACAGATGGTGCTGAATGTGGGTTAGCGTTCCCATGAATGAACCACAAAGCCCCAAAATAAATAAGCGGCAGTCAGCAGTTTGACTGGAAGAGTCTGCGAGCGGTGCGAGGAAAGCTGTGATGAGTAAATAGGAATTAAAAAAGAATATGCACCACCTCTCTGAAGTGCTCCTGTTGGTTTAAAACTGGGTTTGAACTTCAGTTATTTGATGATTCTGAAGAGAAAGAGGTCGACACAACAGGGCCCCCCCCGCTGACACATCTTAGTTCAAGGTATTTTAAGGCAACCATCAAAAGAGAGCCGTGACGCATGCTGTATTTTTAGATGTTTACAAAAATCTTCAGACTTATTTTGGATTTGCTGAGCAGACTTATGATCAAGACTTCAAATAAAATATATATATATATATATATATAATTAAAAGATTGTCTGATGGATTTTTAAGAATGTATCAGATGGAAATATTGATAGAAAACCAGACAGAGACGTCTCACCTCACGCAAAGCAACTGGTGAGAATCTCTTCAAACAAGCTCTGTGTCACTGATGCCTTTCTGACAGAAGTGAAATTTCTATATTTCTCTTTCGTGGCCCGAGTCAATTTCCTCTTGTCTGGTTTCATTATGGAAGACGAGTGAATCAGTAAACTGAGCTCAGACTCATCCAAAGATGATTTGCTAGAGAGCAAGAGAATTAGGCCTAAAAGAGAAAGAAGCAGGATTCCATCGAGAGACTTTGATTGGGGAACAACACCAAGTGTCTCTCTGGTCGATACTTCAGCATTCAAGTGACTTTGGGTTTTCGAAAGAAAAGAAGTGAACTGGGAATAAAATACACACATCAGGTTGACCAGCTGCCTCTGCCTTCACATTGACCTGATTGGATAGCACCTGCACGTAAATGTCTGTTTTAACCCAACTTGATTGGCTGGTGCCGACTCTCGACTTCTGCCATAAGCAACATAAGCAACACAAAGGAACCACAATGCATTTGGGCAACACATGATGTCACTCCAAGGTATAAGTTGTGGAAATGAAACTCGCACCAGCATGAGAGTCCAGCAAACCCTTCAACCCTCCTTCCCTTCAGGTCGTGCTCTGCCCAGCCCTTCACTTACAGTATGTCCTCGTACAATTGCAGCGACTTCTCTAATGCCATAAACAATAACTTGCTAGTCTGTGAATCTGCAACAGTAACGACTTACAGCAGCTAACACAGAAGTCTGTTCACTTATTGATTAACAGACTCTGGCCTTCTCTTATTGTTTCTAAAGAGCGAGGTGTGCACAAACAACTTGGTTCTGGGTCACTGAGGCCTCATGGAAACCACTTATGTTATGATGAATATTTTAGAGAAAAAAATGTTTTGCCCTGTAGCTTTATTAAAAGCCGGCAAATAGATCGACTGATAGATTCAAACAGATTCTTGTTTGCATTCACGTTCCGATAACTGATATTAGGCTGATCACACAGCTTACTGAGCTGCTGAGGAAAATTATTTCACAATTTATCGCTTCAAAGCCGCTGTGAGCCCGGTATCTTTTATTAAGTGTTATTGCGGCGATGTACATATTCACTCCATGAAGCCCCTTTTGAGGGCTTTGCAGCTGCATCTAATCCTATTAGCATAAGGATGTCATTGACAAATAGCCTCCTACCTGCTCTGCCCTTTCATTGAATCATATGGGAACACGGATGTTCTTATAAACATAGAATAACCCATCGTGCGTAATATGTGTGGAATAAACCGTTTGTCCCAGGTTCATCTTTTTGTAACGAGCAAAGCAAGGAGGTTGTGTAACGTTCCATGTGCAACACAGAACAACCTGCATAGACTCAGTGTACTGTACAGAGATGACTGCAAGCACCTGTAATGATTTTGCCTCTCTAGGTTGCCACTGTTTGTCGTTTGCTCTTTAAACAAATCAGAAACTGCGTCAACGATGTTAAAAGTTGGTAGAAATGTTCTAATGGGCCACATTTCATTTATGAAAATTGCTTTTATTAGCCCTTTTTCTGAAAAGTCATTAGGGCATTAAAAGACTGCACGCACCTACACAATGTGGAAAATGCACTTAGGTAAGTTGCAGACACCGAGGGTGGCTGTGACTGATGTGATGAAACACTATGTGGCTCAGAACAAGACAAGACTGCTAATGTGTCACTTGTTGTTTTCCCTATAACAACTAGTCTGTCGGAGCTGAAACATTATGGTTAAACAAATGTTCCAGGACTCTCTCTCCTCTTTCGCTCTTCTCTCCCCCCATCTCTCGCTCTTCCCTTCCCTCTTTTCTGACCACCTCTATTCTCATCCCCAATTTTTCTGCTCACTCCCACCGGTCGAGGCCGAGTCTGTTTCTTGAGGTTTCTTCTGGTAAATGAGGGAGTTTTTCTCTCCACAGTCGCCAAAGTGCTGCTCATTATTGGAGCTGTCTGGTTTCTCTATAATTTCTAAGGACTTGACCTGCTATGTAAAGTGTCGTGAGAGAGTGTTGATTATGATTTGGCACTATAAAAAATTAAATCGAATAAGGTCACAATGTAAAATGGATGATAGAAAAGGCAGTGAATAGTCGTCACTCGGAGTGGAAAAGTAATGCTGGTTGTTAATGTGCTTGTTATCATAATTTCAGAGTTGCTTTGTATATTTTGTGTATTTTTTTTTCTGTCTTGTCATAAACATTACTGTCAAAACAGTGGTCTTAAATATGTTTCATTCCAATGTGGCAACTGTCAGCAAACTAAAGTCACAGTAATTATTAGCTTTTTTTTCACTATTTTGCCCGTCTCTGACTCTGGGTCAGTTGGTGAAGCCCACGAGTCCAGAACGAAACAGCTCAACAACTCTTTAAGTGAATTTCAATAAAGTTTCGTAAAGACAATTGTGGTCCCAAGAGGATACATCCTCAAGACTTGAATGATCGTCTGACTTTCCATCCTGAGCCATCAACTGGTCAGATCTTTTTTCTAATCCAGTAAAACCAATATAAATGAACCACCTAGGTGGGCACATATTTCTGAACAGACATTCATGGTTCCGAGAAGATACATCCTGATCGTCATCTGGTCAAAACATTCCTTTGTAATATGCATTATGCAATATGACATCAGCCTTAGCTATAGTCTCATGTACAGCTGACTTCTCCTGCAATGACTGTAACTGCTAGTTGACTTGGCCATAGTATTTTATTGACAAATTGTTTTATACCTTGTATTACTGTGTATATATATATGCATATTTATTTCATTCCTATTTATTCAACGTATTAACTTTTAACGTATCAACTTTTTTATTGTACCCTCGGCACCATTGTAAATGAGGGTCTTATCCCTCAATGTGTCTTCCGAGGCTTAAATAAATATTCAATCAATCAATCAATAGTAAGCACTAATGCTTTTTTGCAAATTAAATTAAATTAAAAAAGTTAGCGTTCTAAACTTTAAAGCTGAACTTGGTAAACAATACAATATGCTATGGTATTAGTAGAGCCACTTACGTTGCTGTAGGCTGCTCATTGGTCTACTCTATATCATATTGAATTTATTTATTAACATAATTAAGATGATACCACATTCATATTGTACACAGTACTGTATATGACACGTTGCATTGACAGGGTTAATGAAAACAAGGAGTGAGGAGATCAATCATTTCAGTACTGGTGCATGTGGACGCTTCCAGACGGAGCTGTAGAGTGAGAGTGAACAGGGGTTTGAAGTCGTACAGGAGCCCACGAGGAACAAACACAAAGCAAGTGGGAGAGTTCATCCCTCCTGTGGCTCCTCTCTCGCTGCCAGATGAGGTCTGTTTGCCAAGAGACACTGCTCTCTACTGTACAAACTGTAATGTAATCTCTTGGCCTCGGCTCCTGGTTATGTGCCCTGATAGGCTTATAAAAGATTAATTATCACATAAACTCCAATATTAGTACAAATCCCAAATGATGCTGTAGGAGTAAAAATCAGGACACACACACACACATAACCACACACACGGCATCACTATAGATTCCATGCTTTTCATCCAAATTCCTTATTTACAAAAATCACATTATCGATCACTCACCCGGCCTGTAACTTGACCACCAGCGTCATCGGGGGTGCAACACAACCACCTGGCCTCAGAGGCTCCATGACACCGATCCACCGCTCTCAGGTTTCAATCAGGGCGGGATGCTATTAGCAACGTGGAAGCGTCGTTAGGGTCACGTGACAGATCACTCAAGCACAGAGGTGGCACCCTCATTGGAGTGATTCACAGGCCCGACCGCTTGTCCCCCCCGCTCAGCCTGAATCCATGCCGTCTATCTTCTTTACACCAAGCATTCAAGGCTGGAAATATGCATCTGTCAAACATCCCCCATTACTCCGGCTGCCTGTCACACCTGGGGCAGCTCACAACCAGGCAGAAAAGACTGAGTGTAGCTGTCAGCAGAGAACCCTCAGCGGACGGGAAAGGCACCAGCTCCCCCCCCCCTCCATTCCTCTGACTCTAATTTCCTCAAAAACGCAGATCTTTTTCTGGGTCTCCGGCTGAGTGCAGGGTTAATGACAGAGCCTGTGTCAGGGAAGTAGCTGAGGCAGCTCCTTTGTGCTCCAGATAACATTAAAAATGGTTTTATATTAAAGGTACGGTGAAGCAGAAGCTCAATGTGCTATGTAAAGCACAGCACTACAGTCGTAATCCATCTCCAGGCTGTGTGGCTGTGTGGCTGCAAAGGGGAGAATGCATCATTAACAGTGGTACGAGAGCCACAGCTTGTATCATGGGTTATTCTTTTGCAGAACTGGTGTGCAGTGTGTGCCACCAAATGGAATCAATGCAACAAAGCTGCCGCGCTGTGGGCTGTGGGCAGTGTGGTTGAAATGAGCAAGTTTCAGTCCTGGCGGTTAGAGACCAGCTGATGGTTCATCTCCTGCTGCTCATGCTTCCACTGCGGCGTGTCTGGATGTTCTCACATCACAAAGCTATTTCTCTCATTGCTCAGCGCCCGTCCAAATGGAGCGCCGCAAACTATGTCATGAAAGAAATATAAGCACACCGCTGTATTACTTATGAGACCTAACGCAACTTTGCTGTGAGCTATTTTCAGATTTCATTTAGGTTCATCGTGATGAATATTCTCCTTGTGCAACAGACACTGGGGCATCAGAGAATATTAGCTGGAGATGAACTTCAGAGATTACTTATCAGGGACGAACACCTTTCAACTCACCAGTAACGTCCACATCAATCATTACAGTAGACACCTCTCAGTAATAACACAGCAGAGCCAACATCCACCAAAGCCTCTAGTGAGACATGAATGAAGTGACACTAATGTGTATAATTGCAGATGTAACATTGCATTGTGCTATTGTTAATTTAAACATCAGGGCCTGAACATGAATTATTCTTAAAAATCATTTATCCTGAATGATTGAGACGAGAACAAAAAGGCCACTTCAGTCAAATTTACATCTCAATTTGAGGCTCTCTGTTTGAAAAGCAACCATTTTCACCATCGCTATAAATATCAACGAATAACAATTACTACATAACCTCCACTGTGACCTAACCCTGTGTTACGCAGTGGTGGACTGAATCTAAATTGCCTTTCCTGGCCACACATGAGTTAGTGTTCCATGCACAGAGATATCCGTTTTTTGTCAATTAGTCAGGAGCGGGGGAAATCCATCTCAATAATACAGCCACAGATGTTCAGAGAAGCAGAAGGTCTGAGGGCAAACACCCTGCTTCCCTCATCCTTCCACCACACACAGAGAGAGAGAGAGAGATGAGAGAGAGAGAGAGAGAGAGAGAGAGAGAGAGAGAGAGAGAGACTCCCCAGGCAGGCTTCTGTTTGCTGTGGATAAAGTCCCATCTGAACACTCCATAAATACACCGAGGAGACAATCTTTCCCAGATCAGCTTCCAGATTCAGCCTCAGCTTAGTTCTGGGAGGACGCCGGGGCTCCAGATCAATAGATTGTCCACTCGTCACCTGCTGCTCTGTGAACCATCACCTGAGCTCCTGCTCCTGCACTTCTTAACTCGCTTCCCACCACTTGCTTTGATCAGCGAGAGCCAATTCCCTCTCTGTCTCTGTCTGCCGGTGCGTTTCTCTTTCATTTCCTCTGCCTCTGCCCATCGCTCCGTCTGTATGATGGGTGTTTTGTCTCATGCATGCTGTCCTCCATGCACCTCTCAGGTACACTCCCCCCCTCTGACTGAAGCCCGAAGTTGTCTTTGCCACACAGCTGACTGGCAATAAAAAGCACGGTGTTTCTCCACAGATGTATGAAACGTTTCAAATTCATCGCATCCAAACAGAGCAGGGAGAAACTTGAAATGGAGAGAAATCAATTTGTGCACGCTGGAGAGTCGAGCAACCGAGGGGGCTTCTGGCTCCTCGGATACAGCCCCTCTGTGCAAAGTGCATAAATCATTAAAAATAAGAAGAGGTCTTACCTGGGCTCTTGGTGAAGCCGCTGCTGTTTGTAACAGATCCTATCTCTGCTTGTGGGACAGAGTCGGAGAGAAAAGGGGAAGAGGAGGAGGAGGAGGAGGAGGAGAAAGGGAAGAGACAGGGGAGGGCGAGGAGAGGGAGCACAGAGGAGCGCAGGGAGAGAAAGAGAGAGAGAGAGAGGGTGAGAGGAATCCGAGCGAAGGCAAGAAAGTGTCTGTGGATACACAGACTGGGAGGAGAGAGAGAAGAGAGAGGAGAGAGAGAGAGAGGGAGCAGTGGCAGTGTGGCTCTCACACAGCGCTGCCGTGCACTGAGGGGGGGGATACGCCGGCTCTGGGAGGTGGTACTTCTCAGTCAAATGACATCTGCCTCTCTCTTAAAAACCATTGGCTAAGAGGGATGATTTCCTAATAAGCCATCCCTGCTGTCTCCAAGTGAACACACCCCCCTCCTTCTTTTCCCACTGCACATGCATAAGTAGACGCTTGCACACACACGCACACACACACGCACACTATACACACGTGCGCATACATTTTTCTCCTGCGCAGCCTGAGGATTGTCTTGATCACCCCTTTTGTCTCTTCTCTCGCCTCCTCCTCCTCCTCTTCCTCCTCTACCCCCGGTGCTTTCATGTCTCTTTATTCTCTCCGGTCCTCTCCTATATGTGCATTGTCAGGTTTCCTTTTTTTTTCACAATTGTTGCAGGAACAAGTTCTTGTCTTGAAATTCAAGATTGCTTTAGCTTTCCATTGTGCCTTCCTTTAGAGAACATTTCCTGTTAATACAAGAGTAAGCTTTCCTTACTCTATATATTGTATACAGCCATCCCTGTAAAGTATGTTGGGGTTCATCTGATGGGAGCTGAGCCACTTGTTGTTTATCATATGCATGATCCCATCAACTTATACTGTTTGTGTGTTCAGGATTTGTTCCAAACAAACAATAAAACCATGGTCTAATTGTTTTATTCTAATCACTTTAAATCACATTACTATAATCTACCACTACTATTTCAAATGTGTGGGATGTGGAATTTAATGGAATGCCAGATATGAATGCCCACGTCATTTTAAGTCTTCGAGTGTCATTGACTATAATGAGTAATTATACCGCAGCTCTCATCGCCTACTCACAAAGCAACTGTTGTTGGTGGATCTGGAAATAATTATGCTTTAATGTCCTTTCATAATAAAAACTTACGGGCTGTAGTTTTGTGCTGTTTAAGCCACAGCTTGATTTAATGGAGATTAAAAACAAAAACAAATATTCTCTGCCTCTTCCTTGTTGTATCTTTTCCCTAAAGTGAGTAAATATTGTTCACGTGCAAATTCATTTTAAAATGCTGTATGAATCTCTGTTTTTCTGTATTTGTAACTGTAACTAATTTACAAACAATATGAAGTAAGAGACTTAAAGCTGGGGGGAGCTTATAGGGCTGTAACTTTTAATTAGATATTTTAACAATAATTTGAACACCGGGGAGGGGAGGGGGGGGGGCATATATGTACTGTAATGACCTGTTCTATTGTGCTTCTGTTCGTCCTGGGAGAGAGACCACTCACATGTTTTTATGTAGTTTGTTGGTAGTTTATCCTCAGGGTTAGAAGAAAAGAAGATGTCGCACCTTGTTGAAACCCTATGAGACAAATATTAATTTGTGAATATTGGTTATTCAAATACAATTTGTTTGATTGATTGATGGATTGATTGAAGTAGTTTGCCTCATGACCCAGCAGAGGGCGTTCACTATTATCTTCACCTATTGCTTTTACTTCTGAACTATCAGTCTATGGAGTCAGAAATACTTTTTCTGCGATGAAAATGAAGGACGCTAGTGATGGAACCCGTTCTGAGCTGAAATTTAATTATTATTTCTGATGAATTGCATGTCATGTCAAATTCGGTCAAACTTGATTTTGAGATAAAGTGACAGACCTGGAACTTACAGCCTGAAATGGTCCTTTTGGAGTTGGTGGAGACCAAAACTGAGTTAAAATCAATGTTAATAGGAGGCTTGTATTTGCCAAGTGACGAGAAAACACGACTCCAAATAAATGTGAATGTGGCACCCTATTGGCTGGTTGTGCAAATAGGCAACTGTTTGTTATCACCTCTAGTTTGTTGCATTCCCCCAAAAAGTCCAAAACACCAATGAATGCAGGTCTATTTGAGGCAGGTGTAGTTCATTCTGGACTTGTGAGTGTTTTCTTCTATTCACAGACTTTTTCTCATCTCAAACTATTCTTTATCTTTGTATGAGAAACAACAATAGTGATTCAACACATTCACAGACCAAGATATGTGACTTGCAATCGAGCAGTGTCAGTCAAAGAGGTCAAGCTCCAGGCAAACTATTGGATTTCAAGTTGCAGGTGCATGAGTAACCCAAACAGCAGGAAAAGACACTGAACTAACAAATAGTAAAAAGGTGCATTGCTCAGCTCTACGCAGCACACTTACCACAGATGTAAAGGCTTTGGAATTACCACGGACCTGACAAGCACTCCGGTAATGGGGTGAATGGACCATATTTTCAACATCTGCATGGCTTTCATTTTTTAAACGAAGGATGCCTGCAAACCAAAGTTCCCACCGCCAACTGTTCCAGCCCTGTGCAGGATCTGTAATGATGTTGGCAGTCATTACTGGGCAGCCACGGTAATTGCATCATCTTACTGTTGCATAAAAACACAGCTAAACAAAGTTAAGACTGGTTTCGTAAACAGCAGGAGATGGTGAATCTCGTCAGTCTCTACGTCCAAACAACACTGACCTGTTCCAGGCTACAGACTGCAACACTCTATTGTTAATAGTGAGCTGGAGGGGAGTGCTACATGAGCAAAAGCAGCAGCAGCAGGAGCAGGTTTGTGCAGCAGTAATAACAGACTGTGTAAATGCAAAGCAGGGAAAAAGCATATCGAGCATTACCCACTTAAATATTGAATACATGTTGCAGGAGGCTGGGTGGGCTAGGTCAAGTGTGAGTGAGTGTCAAGTCTTATAGTATTTGTCGTATTTAGCAACTTTGCCTACAGAGTTTGACACACAACAAAACCCACTTCGACTACCGAGTGATGCAATGTTTTGCTTTTAGCTGATGATGCAGGGAAGTTGTTTTTTTGCAGTGTAATGCATTTTATTCTGCTTTTCATTTAGAGCCTGAATGGAAAGTCCCTTTTGACCTTTGACCTAACTCTTTTTGAATCACCGCACTCGTACTCGTCTGGCACCAATCTCGTTTTCCATCTACCTGACAGGCCATCCACAAATAAAGTAGGTTTTTATTGTCCTGTAGATGTCATAGCAGTTAGCATTTTTTTCTTTAAATCAGATTAGTGGAAAATTGTGATTTGAAAGAGGGCAGTTTGCCAGTTGCAAGAATCTTTTTCAATCTCTTCCATAGACTGTATCTCTAGATGGACCCAAAAGTGAAGCTAAACATCTGCGTCATCCCCTGGTGGCTGGTTGCAGTATAGGTGTATAAACCCGGCCTCCTCCATGTTAGTAGATGGGAGGCAAACTAAGTCAAAGTACCTATAAAATAAACTTTTCCAAATTATTATTGGAAATTGTTATTTTGTTGAACAGTTTATGTCTCTGGTATGACCACTACTGTGCAGACTCTGGATCTAAATCATGTCAGGAGGGCCACTAGCAAAGATGTTTTGGCTTAATTTTTCTTTTTTTTTATGGGCAGAAGTGAAAAAGCCTTGTCTATCTTTGTATAAATTGTATTGGTCCGGGCTCTCAGTTAGAAATCTTTGTCTCCCGGCTCAAGTCAAGATAACTACAATGTCAACCCTTTTAAAAGATCCATAATTAATTTCTCATCACACACACAACCATTATCCCCGAGCTGAGAAGTGGTCCCAATCACTATTCAGCATATCTTGATGTGTAAAATCAGAGTAGCCACTTATCAGTAAATTGTGCCACTTTTCATTCCGTATTCACTGTCTGATTGAAATTGCATTAGCATGTGTGTGACATTCATCATCGGGTTATTTTTACCCTCTGTTCTGTCTTCATTCCACATGTTGCAATTCATTATGTTTACAATACGGTCGACTCATCACCACCATGGCACGTCACTGCTGGTTGTTTCACATCCTCCATTATTGTATTTTTGAAGGAATCCTTTTGTTTGACCCGCACTTTTCTCTCTGACCCTTTGTGAGATAATTGGCTGTGCTTGTGATAACCCCCTTGAGTTCCCGTCATTCTGCCCTGACATCCCTCCGCCGCCGCTCCATTCTTTTCCATCCAATGAGAAACGTATCCTAGGATAATTGGGATTTTTCTCTTTCTTCAGCATCCGTCAACTTGCTTTTCCTTGCTCCTCAGCAACAAGAAACTTCTCCTTGACAGGAGCCAGGAAGCAGCCGACCCATCACACAGCTCCGTGTGTACCGCAACGTATCTAACAGCGTGAATCCAAACAGCGTCAAGCTAATTAATCTGACGGCAGATTAGCCTTTTCCTTTCCTCAAGTGGAGATGGCCAAAAGATGGCTTTCATCATTTCCCCAAAAGAGTCAGTTGGGTAATGGTAAGGATATTCAGACAAACATTTTATCCTCATGCTGTGAATAAAGAATCAGGGCCGACTCCCAGTGTTGTCCTCCCTTATTATTTCCTTTTGAAACTCACATGCGGCGAGGCTGTGTGCTGTGGTGAGAGCGCAAGGCATCACTTTCTGGAGGTTTCCCCCCCGCTCCCAAAAGGGGCACACGGGAGAGAACTCCTACTGTAATCTCCCGAGCTACACAGACTGGAAAACACTCCGAATAATCAGTCACAAACTGAAAAGCCACAGACCAAATCGAATATCTGGGGATGGTATTAATCCTGACAGTAAATTCGAATCACCATACGCTGCCGGGGCTGATAGCTGACTCTCTGCATCTCAGCCTGGATGCTCTCCTCTGCCCGTGGAATCACACAGAGCACCGTGGCTGGCTGCAGTTTGCTATCTGATTATGCATTTTATTTAAAGCTGCTCTTCCCAAGAACCAATCAGGTTTTCCCATCAGGTCGCCTGTCTGTTTTCCTTTGAGGCATTTAACATCCCGCGTCAGTGTCAGTGAAGAGGCAAGCTCCGGCAGCCATATCTTAAATGGTTGTGGTTAAATTAACTTATCATATAAGGAACCGGTATTGGTGCTTGTCGCTATCGCCGTCTTCATGCAATGTAATATCTCTTAAATTATATCACAGCTATTGGAGGGAGATAGCCTATCATCAATTTAAACCAGAACATATCCCCTTGACATTTACCAAAGTATTATACTAATAAAAGGCAGCATAGAAACACAACACATATTTTCATAAAAGTATTGTGGGAAATGCTAAGAAACATCTGTATAATTTAGAACTGAGCAGATATCACTCAAAAACCCTGTTATGTATCAATAATATAAAATTGTTGCGTATAAATGTGAAAAAAATATACAAAATTAGTTAATATGAAAAGGTAAAAACATGATTCAATCACACATTGTTATGGAGACGGACTGCTGTTACTGGATGACCTAAGTTAGGAAATCACTTTTGCAAATTTGATCAAACTGCTATAAAATGGAGGGTTAATCTTTCTGCCTGAACAGATGGGAATACTCTGATTAATGCCATTGTGAACGTGCCTGTTTTTTTAACGCTGCTACACACTTGAACTACACATTGGGTGTAAAGCAACCACCGGTGTGATTGATGGGCTGAGAGCACAGTCTTCATTGTGCCTTTGACCTGTGTGTAATGGGATGTGGCCAGTTAAGCGCGGGCCGCAACATGCGTGCCGTCATCGTGGTGGGATTTGGCCGTGATTGAGCGAGACCACTGACGTGCTACCACAACAAATGCCGGTTGAAGATTTTTTAGATCTCAATGATAATAGGGGGAGGAGCTGACAGATAAAGTGAGCCACGCTAAATGATCCGCTGCGTTTTGTCCTTGAACACGACAGTTATGGTGAAGGAGATGATTTGATTCTTTTACGGCCGTGTAAAACCCGACCAGCCTGACGAGGTCAAACATCTCCAGTGGACAAACAAAGAATTATCTGAATGGTGCTTTTGGTTCGGCGATGTCCACCGCTCCAAGATTACCAAGAACTTACTGCTTGAGATGTTATGGTCTTTTTTAATGGCCTTTATTTCAGTTGAATCAGGCCAAACCCTCCAACAGGCCCTCGACCGACATGCCAAAATTAAATAAATCATCTACTTCGTAAAATGATCTGGAGACAAGCTGTGAAAGTACTAATAGCAGAGTAAGACTAAATTGCTACTTGTGGATAATGGGCTGAAACCAGCCCCATAATGCCAAATACATGAGTCCCCCCCTTGCTGCTGAGTGAGCCCCTGTTCTGTAGCACAGAGCAGGAAAAAGAACATTTTACATTTCAACAAAATCAACGGAAATTAATGTTAGTCACCAGATGGCTTGAGAACAATTGAGACTGATTGTGGAGTTCATTCCAATGAGAACATTGATAATTGTCCGGGTGCACACTTGACACCGCTCTCCCTCACCTGACTCACACGTGTTATATAGAATCAACGAAGGCATGGTACATGTAGGGTCCTTGGGCCTTGCATGGGACTGAAGCAAAGTTTCGATGATGGTCCTTGATGTTCTTTATATCAATATACATTCACCTCAGTCAAGCTTGAAAACGTTTAGGCGCTATTAACCGTTTCTCTCCTGCTTCTCACACCTGCTTTGCTTATATGTTCTAAACCAGTCCAACAGTCATGCCTGCTCTGGACAATTTGACCATTTACCATCAGGTAGAGCTCTTACCTAGAGGGACGGCCCTGCAGCTTATAAGAGCGAGCACAGTAATAATGCCATTATCCATATTAGAAAATAAACCCACTAAACACTGATGATAGAAAATGATGAATTATTATATAAATTATTATTGAAGAGTGAAATTTAGAGAGATGAGATAAACAGATCTCTCTTTTCATTTTTTATACAACTATTTGTGATACGTCCCCATTTTTAAAGCACGACCCACGCCCCCAACCCCATAAACTGGGCTACACGACAGCATCTTCAAACCTTTTCCTTTATTTTTCACCTCATGAATCATATTAATGCAATTTGGTGTCACTCTATAATTGTTCATCCATTGCAGTGCCACTATGCACCCACAGGGGGCCCTCTCCCCAGTTGGATAACCACTGGATTCAAAGTTGGCTACATGTGTATTTAATAAGGTTTGTGGAGCATGAACCATATAAAGTTAATGTTAAAATACTGAAAGTGTGTTTTGCCAAGAGTACAAGCAGTAGACAAGGCACCAGAGCTTTAAGGGAACGGCTCCAGCTTGTAAGCTTCTTTTAATCACCCTTCATGCTCTATATTCACTTTCCTCATGCGACAAACACACACACACATACACACCTACACACACCATACACACACACAAACAAATACCTGAGAGCAGTGGTGGACCCTTTTCCTCAGGAGACATGTTGACATGTCACAGCACAAGAAGCAGGTGTAAATGACACAATGCAATTTAGCTCCTTTTGGTTCCAGGGTCCTGGCTCTGGTCCCTTTTTTTCCAAAGCAGACGTTTTGATTTGCCACAGCGAGGGAGGTGAGACAAATCTCTATTAATGCTGCTCAGTTTCATCAGTTGTGAAGCACGACACCAGAACCCTGAGCTGCATCACCTGCATGTCCTTTTCAATGCTCTCAAATAGGATTTCTGCCCATTCTGTTTCTTGCGAATTCACTGGGGTTGAATCACCGAGCTGGCATTAATGCTATTTGCAGAACTTGTACTCGTGCAAGTCAAAATGTCAACCAAAGCAGCTCAGTAGAAATCATTATGGCAACTGAGAATCCAGTTTCAATATTTAGAAAATGAATAAATAACTTTCTGAATAGATAAGTGTTTTTTAAGCGTGCTTTTAGTATTTTTCCATTTTTTTAATCATGCAAAACATTTTTAGTGCTTGACACATTACAATATATTTTTGGCTGTATCTTTTAGACATAAACTCAATCATTTTGTTTTAATGTATCAATTAATTTTTCAATCTGTACGCCCCCAGGCCCGGCAGCAGCAGTAGCAGCAGCCATCAAGGAGAATGTGGAAGCCCCCCCCAAAAAACTGTGGCTGAAGAGGTTTGATCTTTCTTCATCAAAACATCAACATAAATAGAGTTCAATTTATTATATTTTTCTTTCTTTATTTTCCCTTTCTCCTTCTAAAGGGTGTAATGAAAACAGTGGCAGCGAGAGACAGTGAGTAATTGCAGGCCTGGCAGTGTTATCCATTATAGCTGAGAGTGCCGGGAGGAGGGTGGGCTCACCCACAAATGCTGTTCCCCTATTTACATTTAGACAAGCCTCTTTCTGAAGCCCAGCCCCACTCCCTCATGACAGGGTTAACAGTCTTTTAATCTGCCGTCGACAGGCAGAGTCATGTGACTGATAAACTCAAGTTGTGGACAGTGGTGTTGGTGAAAGTAGAATAAAGAGTAAAAATAAGAAAGTAGGTTTTTCCTCTCTTGCTGGAAGTCACGGGCTTTTATCATTTTTCACCAGCATTAAAAGGATCCTGGAGAGTGGAGCTGCTGGGCGGCTGAATGTGATCCATCATAAAATGTTTTCGCCAGGCACGATTTATAAGCTTATTCATAATCACTGCATCCAGATGTGATTCTTACACCGGCCATGTTATCTTCCATTGTTCCTTCAGTTCACAGCATCACTGACTCCTTCAACTTACATAATGCAACACCTTTCCGTTAAGTAAAGTTCACTGTTTTACGAAAAAGAAAGTCTTATTTTACATATAAAAAAATTATAAAAACAGCTTCATTTTGAGTAAAACTAAGACAAAGAACCAAAAGTTCAGGATACAAATATTTTATACAATTTCCAAATCCCTCCTGTATCTCCAGAAGCCTTCATCTGATGAGCTTCACACTTGGTATGCGTATTGTTTACAGCCCCTAAGAATTAGGTGAGAATTGGAGACATTATACATTTATTATTAATAAACTTTGCTTTGTAGCAGTGGCGGCTCAGACTCGTCAACATCACAACAACTGATTCTCCTGGTCCTGCTTCTGCATATCGAGTCAGGCATAATCTAATAAGGATAAGAAGCAGAACAGGCATCAGCTGCAGTTTCAACGACTTGAAACACAAAATTATTTTAGATTTAGGACAAAGACATTAAAATCATTCTTTCTGTCTTTGATGTTGTTTTTGTTTCTGTATGCATGTGTATGTATGCATGTTCACATGTCCTGCATATTTGATATATAAATCTGTTATACTAAAAAAAGAAAACATAGCTTTGCTCCTGTATTTTTGTATAAAGAATGCTTATATCTTAATTATGTAAACTAATAAATATAGTGAAACCATTCTAATAAATATAATACAAACACAGTTTAAAGGGCTGGCATGTAATTACACTTATTATTGAATATATATGCAAAAATGTGGCTCCACACATTTCACAGTGTCGCTGGGCAGATTGCAGCACATTGACAGATGTGGCAGTTATGAGCAACAACCGTGAGCTATGTTTTATGACAAAACATGAGTGTTTGGCATTCCTCAGCTTTGTAGCTATATTTTACAACAAAGAGCCGAGTAAACGCTGACAGTCCCTCAACCTCTCAGTCTGAAGCCAGTTTAAGTGCAAACACAGAACATCCCGGCCGGGGCGGACAAATCAATCTAGAAATGCATTCAGTGCAACAAAGACAGGATTCTGCTGCAATATCAGCCGCCATTAGAGCAAAGCAATTAGCCTTTATGTTGCTTTGATAAGGACCAATGCACAGCAGTGGTAGAGGCTGTATCTGTGTGTGTGTACGTTGAATGGTCCGAGTCATGTGCAGTGTAGCCTTGACCAAACCAAATGGTCAGTACAAAACCAGACCCTCAAATAATACAATTATTAATCAAAGAAGCCCAATTAACTCGCTGGGTTAGAGGAGCAGGTGACAAGAAACCAGTTCACCCTCTCAAAACATCCCCTGCTGCTGGATATACGAACTGGTTTGGCTCTTGAATAGCTCGGTGTGGCTTCACAGTGCAACAGCATCCATGGCCATTTTCTGTCTTTGCATTTGTTATAGCTCTGCTCATCTTTAACCTTAGTTCTTCTATTCCACTGCAGGACTTTCTGTGGGCTTTTCCTCAATTGTCTAGGAGCATGTACAGGAAATATTAAAAATTCTTCCCATCTTGCACTGGATTATTCAATCTCCTTCATCTCTCCTCCTGTTCTCCCACTAAGGATTCACCAGATCTACTTTTTCTTTTAACATGATTTTAACTTTTTAACTTGATCACCTCCTGAAATGTACTCGTCCTTCGTAACCCTCTGGTCTGCAAATGTTGAGTTCACTGCTCTGAAAGAAAAATACCATCAAGCACATTTCCATAACTGTCTCATACTCTTATCTCCCATTCTGCACTTTGTCCACTGACTGAAATGAACTGAATTTATATTTACTTGGTATACACAGAAACACAATTCAAACTAAACCCCACTGTTCCCTTGTGTCTGTTGGATGTAAATATAGGAAGCTGTTCTCTAACAAATTACCCGTATCAAAGGGAACTCAGAGAGCAAATACATTACATTACATTAGATTAATTTAGCTGACGCTTTTATCCAAAGCGACCTCCTATAAGTGGATTCAATCATGACGGTACAAACCCAGAACAACAAGAATCAGGCAAGTACAATTTTCTTCAAGAAAGCCAAACTACAAAGTGCTATATGTAAGTGCCATATAAGTGCAACTCGATATAATGTTTTGTTTTTTATTTTGCTTTTTATCCAAGGTCTAGTCTGAAGTGTCTTCAGTCTGTAGCGGAAGATGTGCAGACTTTCTGTTGTCCTGATGTCAGTGGGAGCTTTTCCACCATTTAGGATCAAGGACAGCAAAGACTGGTCATTTTGAGGGAGCTGCAAGCCGATTGGCAGATGCAGATGGAGTGGACGTGTGGTTTGACCATGTCCCGGATGCAGGCTGGACTCGATCCATTCGCAGTACCAAGCACCATCAGCTGCTTTATATTGCCAGATTCTTTCCATAAACATCTCTCTCTTATTTCTTAAAAAATTAAAAACAAATTGTAATGATGAGAGAAGGCAATAATAAAAGGTATAACAGTGTTGGGCTCAGAGCTTGTTTCCCTTTGAGAGGTGCCAAAATCATCAAACATTTTAGGTTTAAATAAAACTAATCTGCATATTTACTGTATGAGGAATGTTCTCAAATTGTATTGCCTGAGAAACATTCTTATTCCCTTTAAAACAACATATAGAGGTTTTGAAAATAGTCTCAAAACAATAGCAACAAATATTTCCTTTTGTTTCCATACTGTTCATGTTTTATCATATTTCTATCCCCTGACCCCAGTAGGTTGGTTAAATGATGATTGCTGTGACACTGAAATGTTCACAAGCTTTCCTTTTTCCAGTCAGTACATCTCTGCTTATTCCAAACCACTACAATAAAACCATTATGCACTTCTACTACATTTATACAAGGAGCATGTGCTGTTTAAAGGACGGAGCCTGCGAGTGCATTTTTCCTTCAGCCTTGGAATGATTCTAATAGGAATTAAAATTCAAAGGATCAATCACAAATTCAAGAATCCATGCCAGGTACGCTGTGAGAATCTTGGGCATGAGCACTTTTTCTGAAAAGCCATTTGCAGTGACTGTATCAAGTAATGCTGAAGGCTGAAGTACACTGACGCATGTGAGAGCTGCTGTGAGAAGAGAGCCATAATGGACACTTTCCACCGCCACGCTTAATGGTACACTTACACAGCCTCGCACATTTAGCATACATAACATCTGTGCGGCCCGTGGCGCGTGTCCTTGGTGATGCAAATGCTGTGACGGAGCAGCTGACGGAGCTCATTTGCGTGTGAAGGTCTGGATCAGGATTGAGATCTTGCGTCCGTGCAGTATCTCACCTTCTGCAGTCGGACATCAGAGCACGGCGCTGGATTTAAATTCATCGTCTGCAAGCTGTAAATCGCAGTCCTCCATTTTCTGAGTGAGCACAATTACAAATGTGTTTACAAGGAAAGTACTGTAGCCATTCCAATTAATCCAATGTACCAGAAAATAGCGTCTATTAAATAACTGCTCTGCCTAACTTGCATGGGTGGCTCGTAATCACACGTTCCTCCCTGTTGTTGTGGGGAGGGTTGGTTTGCCTTTAGGGGGAAAAACAAGGAGAGACGGTGAAGTATGAGGTACGAGGCCCTCGGAGGCCGTGGAGGAGATGATTAAAGTGCTTCATCTAAAGGAATCATGTTGAAAAGCAAAAAACTGACAACTCCGTAAGGGCTTTGTGTCTGTGGAGCATTATCTGAATTTTAATTTGGATAAAACCTATTATGTCAACATATCCTGCCAAATATATGGAGGTGCAATGCGTCAAAAAAATGTAAACAAATCAACTCAATAACTATAGGAAATGAGAGTGAAAAAAAGATAAATATTTCGGAATGTTTAAGGAAGAAGCTTAACAAACTCAATAGGTTGAAATCGGTGACGAGTTGTGTTAATAGCTGAGGATTCAAAATCTTTTAGGCAAAAGAGCAAATTTAACGAGAATGGCACTTCCTTGGCTCAACAGTCCTTTTATGAAAACACATTTAAATTCACTAAATCCACATTTTAATTTATATCTGCACCAAATTGCACAGATTCATAAATATCAGTCCTGTAATGATTCCATCTAAAGATCCTAGACATGCCCCCCTTATTTAGACATTTAGAGATTTCAACTCTAAAGTCAAATCCCAGCCCTCCACAGACTATCATGGAAATCAGCAGAGTAGTGTTTGTGTAATCCTGCAAACTAACAAATTCAGACTAAAACATCATCTCCCTGCTAGAGGTCATAATTTAATACGGAAGACAGATTTATTTGCTTTCTCCACCGATACTGTTGGTTTACAACAGCATCAATTAGCAAAGGATGAAACGTTGAAAGCCTTTTTCCAGAATGAGCTTTTTTCTACATCTCACTTCAAAGTGTCTGGCTGGGGATGAAAGAAGGTGAGCGGCTCCGGGACTGAAGAGCGGAGCAAAGGTAGTTTTAGGAGAAGAGTGAAAACATAGCTTGTGGTAAAACATATGAATTAATGCTCATTTAGATCCATTTGTAATGTTCATATGCTAATACAGACGAGTTGTGGCTCGATTTTAAAAGGGTGAAATACATATTTGTTGAGGCTGGAAGTAGAAGCAGTTTCCGACCCCTGTTTTAAACAGTACGTGGGAAAATAAAACTACCACCGACAGTGTTACAGGGACATTTAAAAACAAATAAAATAAAGTTAGACTATTTTGAAGGAACACGCTGCTGTTGTGACTGTGCAGTGTTAGTGGAAAGTGCTTTTCTGTGGCCACTAAAAGCACAGCGGCTGTCAAAGAGGCGTGCTGCCACACAGCGTAACACTGAGCTAATGCTGTGAGATAAATTATAAACAACAACACAGGCCCTAGACTGAAATGCAGCTGAAAGACACGTCACGCAGAGGATGAATAATTCAACTGCGTGTCTGAACGAGAAATTCGATTGGCCTGCGCGATCCGTGTTTTGAGCGAACTCATCAGATCTGCTGCCACGCGGACTCAAGGTGATGTCTCCTGTGTGATGCTCCAAAAAACCGTAAACACGTTGGAAGAGGGTCATCGGATTTGCTCCCGCAGCAGGAGCACAGGGCTTCCTCCTCCTGGTTCTGATGTCGGAATGATCGCTGGGAACAGACCATCACACGCGGGGAGGAAAATTTGTCTGAAATTATTCAGCGAGTCTTATTATCGCTGTGTGTGGGTGGCTGCCTGCAGTATCCTGCCATGTCAGGCCTGCATCAAGAGTTAAAACACACAGTAAGAATGGAGGAAGAGAACACATCGGGACTAATTTGAGATATAAATGTGAGATTTTCCTCCTTGAAAAACCCTCAGCGCTCTACAGGATGCTGTTCTACCTCGTGCACGCCTAATCTAATCTCCTTCCAGCTCCTGTGTTCAGAAAAATATTGTTTAATTAACGTCCTTAAGGAGTTTTAGTCATATCAGCAGATCCAGCTGCTCCTCATCTCACCTGACAGTCTCCAGGCGACTGTTTGTCCCATTATTTTATCTTTGATACATCGTCCCCATGCCAGGTCGGTGCACAGCAGAATCCACACCGTGCAGTCGATCTCACCTTTGCCGTGATGCTGCAACGAGTGAGGTGGGAAGAGCTTGAGTGTGTGAAAAGAGAGGGATGGACACGTGAAGGAGAAAGAACACAGAGGTCACAAGGTGGTGTTAGAAGATGGCAGGCAGCGAACAAGCTTCCTGTACACACACACACACACACACAAACACACACACACACCCAAGCACACACAGGGGGGGAGCAGCATCAACTCTGACCACTGCAACCACGACATGAAAAGAAAAGGTGTTAGATATGAAACAGCAGCTCTGCGAAGGACGGGCGAAACACCACAGATGGTTATTTTACAGCCAAGTGGTGTTCACACATGACATGACACACACACAATGTCCCTGGAAGTGGAAGTATGTGTGTGTGTGTGTGTGTGTGTGTGTTTGTGTGTGTGTGTGTGTGTGTGCGGCCAACAGCAGCTGTGTGGTCACTCCAAGAACTTTATTGTCTCTTCATATCCATGGGCCAACTGGTGTTAAGCACAAACAAACACACACACACACACACACGCATATATATTAATATAGTCTTCCATTCAAACCTGTGACTCAAGTCCTTTGCCATACAGCTACGTATATATATTCTGAAATTATGAATGCGAGATACGTTATCTTTTGAGTGCTCGGTCGCCAGTTACTTCAATTGTATTCGTTTTGGCTGCAACGCTTTTTACCCCTGAAACTCAACAAAAATGTTTTGTGGACTCAAACACTTCACCCACCACCTCCACCGGCATAGTGGTGAGTGAACTATCCCTTTAAGGGTGAGGGTAGGGGCATGTATTGGTCATGGTGAAGGTCAGAGGAAAGGCTATGGTTAAGCTGTCAACAATGAGTGTGTGTGTGTGTGTGTGTGTGTGTGTGTGTGTGTGTGGTGTGTGTTCACCACCAGCATCCACACATCTCATCGGAGAGCTACTCAGTCATTCACAGCTCTATAGTCCCCAGCCACAGCAAGGCGACATAGAGCTGGAATTAAAAATGTGACATGCAATCCTGAAAATGTCCGTTTATAAATTGTGGAGCAACTAAACGTTGGGAAAGGCCCCCCCCCCATGCTTCGTCACACTGCCAAGGCAATTTCCTGCAGAAAAGGTTGGTAGTAAATAAAGTTAATGTGCTGAGGCGGCAATGCTACACCAACATGCTGTTAAACCAAGACATGAGATACTGGAGTGATTCTTCCCACAATCGGGGACGTGTAGTCCTGAGCCGTAAATTAGAACCCGGGTAAGGATTAAGACCCAGAAGGTGAGCGTCGAGTCCCCCATCCCATAATATGTCAAGTGTTCAAAGTGAGACAAGATCGACTTCAGGAGGAGATGCCCCCCCCCGTGCTTTATTTCAAATGAGCCTTAAAATGAGTGGAGGTGCTCATGTTTTAATGTCTCTGTACAAGGGGGAAACAGCAGGGAAGGACTCAAAGTGATCTTAACTCAAAATCACATTCAGGGCCATCAGGGTCACAGAGCACACAGGAAGCTAGAGCTGTCGAACTCCGTCGCTCTGTGATGCTGACGAAAGGCTGAGAGACCGGAGAGGTGAGAGATGAAATGTTCGGCTTTTTGTGAAAGGAGAGCTGCCGGTGTTTTAGACGACAGATATTTTTGCCTTAGATTTAAATCGGGTAATGTCAATTTAAAGAATCTCACACTATTTCTAGGGCTCCTCCTCTGAGACACGAGGCTGTATCATTGTATCACTGCAGCTTTGACATGGCATTTACTGAAGGCGGGGGGGGGTAATGTGCAATGATCATTGAAATAGCTACTGACAGTTTAGGAGTCCGAATTGTCGTTTAAAAAATAATCTAAAAATAATACCACCTCACGTTATGTCAGTGTCAGTCTTTACAGTTTTTCGGATTTTGTTTCGCTGCATTTCAGAAAGTTGCTTGATCCCTCAGAGCCACCGTACTTCTCAAACACAAAGCCAGCCACTGTTCACGCTCTTATTGTTAATGTGCTGCTCCTGGATCAGACCATGAAATGTTTTCTTTTTTCTTTTTCACAAAAATCCTCCTCACTCCTCAATCATTTTATCTCCTACTGCAATTTTCAAAGTGAATAACATAATAAAAGACATTGGAGTCGGTGTGCAAGGTTTTTGTGGAGGCAGGGACTGTGCTTTCAAACACATGGTTACACAATACATGAATATTGAGTTATCACATAACTGTTTAATTTTAACTGACATAACACGACCAAATAAGAAATAGGAAATGTTGTTCTGCAGAAATTTAACCCAGAAGTCAAAGAAAATTGGACTGCGCTGTTTCATTTTCCTGTGCAGCACAGAAATCATTATTTCAACACTTCTAAATGTAACATGACCTAAATGACTGAGAACAGGCACGTTTTAATTATGGAAATCAGACCACTGAGCATTCACAGGCTCCTGGCAGCACAGTTCCCTCCACAGAAACTATTAAACATTTTACCTGAGGCTGCTGTGGCCCAGTCCTGAATGATGCTGTCCTCAGTGTTGACTGAGTTTTCAGTAAAACATTTACCTTTGGACTCGTCGAATCATTTTTCCTGATTCTGTTTTAGTTTTGTTCATTTCTTCATCACGTTGTCAGTTTAAGCCGCCGGCGTCGCCACCAGCTATCTCTGATGTGATTTTAGCCAGAAGGCTGGACTTCATTCCAAAGGTACTAATCCCAATTTAATCATCTGGATTATTCATAGTCCCAAACTTTCAAAATGCCCTGTGATGGAGCCAAACGAGGAATCCTCAACTTCACAGAGGTTATAGAAAAGTTTGTCAGATAACGGGGAATCAGAAAAACACACACACAGACGTCTGAGTCCGTTTCACTGCCACAATATCTCCGAAATGATTCTGCAGGATTTCTGCTTATCAGAGGTGGTTATCAGCGACCGGGAGAGAAGCTTTCTGAGCTGTTTCATCCCGGGGATTAAATCTCTCCAACCCTCTTGTGATGCTGCCGAGTGCTGTGAGGTTTATCCCGTTAATGTCTCAGGAGTGGAAGCAAACTTCTCATGATTGACAGTTCTAACACTCAGAACCTCTGCAGCGATACACAGACGCCATCTTCACAAGACAACGCTCCATTTGCATTAAGAGACGTCTTTTCCTTCTGTCTGCGATCAGACTTTTTGTTTCACGCTGCCTGAATGTTAAACATCAATCTGGAAATTCCACCATTTACTTTGTGACCAAATTGCAACGTCTTCTATCTTCTTAAAAAAGAAAACGAAACCTCACCCTATCAACCTTCAGCTGTCTGGGAAGGGTTCAAGCTCCCTGCTGTTCCTCAAACTGATCCGACCTGGACCCTCCACTCGTCCCTCAGCTGTGGAGCTGTGAAGTGCATCTGCTTCCATCAGCTCCAGCTCTTCAAAAGGACACAGTGGAGCTCAGTCAGTGGAGTTTCTCCTAGTGTAACTTTATGAGTGATTTTCTACAATATCGACTTTCTAGGAACTCCAACCTGACTTTGAATCTTTCACCAAGAATAAGGATCCCCTGTGGGGTTGAGGTTTTGTGTTTGGTGAGTATGACCGATTCAGAACTGAATATTTCTTAAAGTCTAAAATTATGGTTTGGTAATGTCAAAATCTCTGAACCTTTTTACCATCTGAAGTTGTACTCATGACCAGCAGAGGTGCAATCATGGCATCGCTCAGAGGGAGACAACAAAAAGAACAGAATCCTAAAGAGCTTCTCTAGAAGGGAGATTAACTGTTCAGAGTAAAAAATATAAATAAGAGATTTAAAAAAACAATTGATTCCAACTTCGTCTGAAAAGAAATGTTATGATTGTGTATTCCATCCTCCTGTGAGCGCTTGTCGAGTTATCGCCATTCTTTTTGAAACCGACTTTTTCATATTTACTGCAGATGATGAAACACACAGATTCTGCATACACAGAGATGGAATGAGAGACAGTAACACAACTACACACTCACAAAATTAATACTGCCAGTGTGTATGTGTGTGTGTGTGTGTGTGTGTGTGTGTGTGTGTGTGTGTGTGCACTGGGCACTGGTTACTGGTCACTCCTGCCAGATCCTCCTGTGCACCTGCTACTCATCTGTTAATCAAACACTCAAATGATTGCAGTGTTTAAGCTCTGGCTCTCCCTCACTGAACTCGTCAGGTCCATCAGTCACATTAGCTGCGTCTCAATTTCCAACGTCCTCAAACGGCCGAAGCCCAAATGAGACAGACTGGTCCTCCTATTGTGTCTCCAGCTCGTCGCCATAGCAATGAAGCTGCGGACGGAAGAACGTTGAGCGGGTTGATTCAAAATGTTGAAAACAGGATTATTTTTAAACAAATACACCGTTAGCTGTTCGGTTGAGTACTCACATTTAAAAGTGAGTGTGTCTGCCTCAGTGTAAGAAGACATCTCTCTCTCTCTCTCCTGTGCTCTCTCACTTACCTGCCATGTCCAGGCTGCATCTCCTCTGCCTTCGTTTGGAAACTCAAGTGGTGTCAAAATAATTGGAAAAATTAGTTCCTGAAAAATTCAAGTGAACTCCACCTCAAGTTTGAATAACCCCCTGGACGGTCGGCGAACATGTTGGTCCAGTGAACAGCTTTAAATAGCAGCTTTGAACTGGTGTGACCTTGTGTCCAATGCAGACTGTGCGTCCATCTCCTGGTGTTTTAATGATTAAGATGCACAAGTTTGAAATAATTCATTTGCCTGCCACAGCTGATCCTTTGTCTTTGCTCTTCACTATAATGCAAATATTGTGAAGAGGTGTCAGAGTTTTGTTTAAATGCACTAAACACATAAATACAACACATTTTGTTTAAAGCCTCCATGTAGACAAACGTTCAGACACGTCCAGGTCCGTGTTGTGTTGCTTTGTGCCTGACCTAAGTGAGAGTAACAACAGTTTCTACCACGGGCAACAGAGTTTAATTATAAACTGCAATGAAAAGTGAAACTGCATCGTGAAAGAGACAATGCCTTCGCAACACAATGTGTCCACACGTGACCCAGACCACCTTCAAATGTGATCTTCGCGATTGGATCTCACACACGTCCTCACTGCCCCTGTGATTGGAGCTGTCCACATGTGATTGGATCACCCTCGATGGATGTCTGACAGGGCCTTTGTCCCCTTTTTCACCCTCCATGAGTCTGCGGGTCTGGGGAGCGGCCGGGCTTCTTCTTCTTCCCCCTTCTACTGTCACCGCCTGCACAGTGGGACACAGGCATCTCGCTCCTCAGCGTCTGGTCGGGTGACTTCTCCGTAGCTGGCTGCCATGCATCTCGGTGACAGGAGACAGATGGTGGTTGACACAGGTCACCCATGCAGCGCAGTCGCGAGTCTTCTCCATCTGTGGCAGCTCTCAACTTCTCCACCTATTCATTATTCATAAACGTGTCAGTGGAAAGAGCCGTAATTGGCACAAATTACAGTCCACTGAAGCCTAAACATGATGCAATTTACATTTCTGAGACATTGTTTTAATGACTCATCAAACTTTGGAAGTGCAAGTTGGCATATGACTCATGCCGATTCAGATAAGACCATTACACTATTGTCATTTCACTCTGTTTCATCATGAAAGCCTCTGAGTGGTTTATTCCTAGTAGAGCTAAATCAGTGGGATTTAGAACATTATTTTCTTTGACAGTTCTGTGCAAACTCATGAAAGACGGGTTGAGGCGAAGCGTTTCACCTCCGCTTCATTAAAACAAGGAAAAGCGGCGTGCTTTGCGAGGAATGTGTTGAATATCTACTAAGTGACGATGATCCTGCCTGTGCTGAAAAACAAAATCACCAAAGAGCTCGCATTCAAGGTTTCCCCCCCCTCTGTTTAATAGCGTAGAAAGAAATTAGAGATTTCAGAGACGCTGCAATTGTAATGAAACCACGGTCCAGAATCCCTTTTAGTTTTTGAAGGCCTTGTTATGTCTGTTTCCTTTCTCTCATTGAGTTTCAGTGTATTTGTTCCTAAGTGGATAAAGTGTTCGATGGTTCGAGGGGTCAAGACGGGTGAAGCTGCAGACCTTCACACGAGTAACAGCTCCTCTCCACACTCCGCCAGCCAAGGAACCCACCTTCAATTGTGCTTCTTATTTTTTTTTATCACCACTTCTGGTCTTTTTCAAATGGTGCGGAAACAATGAGCCTTCCCTCAATTTCACAGCAACCTTGGCCCCTCCAAGCATTAGCAGTCATTTGCGATTGTGCCCGCTAAGCATTTCATCCGCTAACTTTGCTCATGTTTTTGCAATAAAGGGAAATGAAAACAGCAGAGTCCGGACCCGATAATGACCCGTGCAGCTGCTAAAGAGGGTACATGAGAGTGAACGGGAGATAACGGTGTCTATCTTTTTCGGCGAGACGCGAGGGGGCTGTGGCGCTGGCAGGCCTTTTGTTCCCCGACCTTCAATGCAGCGAGAGTTCCATTCTCTCCCGGTGTGAGGCCATTTCCCCTCCATCAGCAGCAGCACACGTAAGAGCAGTGGCCCACAGACAGAGATGAAGGAAGGGACAGAGGGAATCGGATGTGCCGAGACGCCGGCAGTTCCCCCAGGACGTAGAGGGGCTGGTTTAATGTCAGCTCTCCACCCCACGGCCCTGACAAAGGAGCAGTGTCAGCCAGTACAATGAAAGAAGAATGGCTCTGCCAGGCAGGAACAGACGACCTGGTGACTGTGGAGTTTCTCTACGAATGTACGAACATTGTGTTGTTGTGGAAACATACATTAATTCAAGTGGAGGATGAGAAGCAGTGGGGCTACCTGACAGCAGCCACGTGGGTTGGGCCGGGTGCAGACAAATATTTTGAGATGATATTCGGATTGGATCAGGTTCGGTCACATGGGCCGGACTGTCTAATGGATTCTTTTAAACCTGATGTGACTGTAATAGGGGGAAACATCAGGCTTGGGTCAGGACACTGAGAACAGAATGCCTGTCAGCTTCAGGTTGGGGTCTATTCATTTTGCAGGAAACAGCAGCCAGAGCCGCTCTCTGTTCAGAGCACGGGTTTGGATTTCATTGATGTGTCATTTGTCCCGTCCTGTGTGTTGAAAAATGTTTGTTTAGTTAAAAATGGATAATTACTATTTACAATCCACCAAGTTCTATCAAAGTTATGGCAGATTGAAAGAGTTTTCAAGAAAGTCAGAACATCACAAGGACAAAATCGTAATATAAAAATAAAACCACAATATTATGAGAACGGGATCCAAACTCCAGGATTTCCAGTCTCACTGCTTCTGCTGCAAAACTCAATATCACACAATTGCCATCAATGATATTCCTGCAGCCGCCCACCACCAAACATTCCCTCCTCCACAAAAGAGGCAGTTTCCTTGCAAGTCTGTGTAGTTCTTATTTAGGAAGAGACACAGTTTCTTGCATAATCTTTTCAAAGTCCTGATATTTATGATAATGTGGTGTTTCACTGCTGGTAAGACTGCTGGATTCTTTTCAACTGTTATTTTCCCCGAGCAGCTGCAAAACCAACTCCATCCAGGGATTGGATTTGGTCTCACAGGAGCCTCCAGCACAAGCAATTTAGCTACATGTGAAATAAAGCATTCTGCTGGCAGTGGCATCTTTCACAAACAAAATGATATGAAGCTTTCAGTGTTCATAATAACTAAAGCTCTTAGTCATGGCCCATGAGCAAGAGAAGCCACAGGAAAGGTCACCGGGGTAGAAAGGTCTCCTGAATAACATGTGGTAATAAATCCTCAACCCTCCGTCTCAGCCAGTTATTATGAAGCCCTGGGCGCAAACCAGTGTCAGCAGGTGGCAGACAGTCCATTAACACGTTACCTGGAATGGCACATAAAAACTTTACTGCCAGGACATCTTTCATTTATCAGACGGTCACCTCTGGTTTCAAGGCCTGGAAGAACCTCAGTGCTCCCGACGGCTGATTTAAAAGCTTGATTCGAGGTCTAGCCATCTTCTCCCGGAAAAACCTTGTTGTCTTTAAAGGAAAAAGAATCTCCATTCATTCCACTATGTCAGAGGATATACTTAGAAGTACCTTTAGCCGATTCTGCTGAAACACTATACACGTCTATAACCACTGGCACATTCAAACTTGTGGGATGATGCTTCCTAATTTGTATTTGACATTATCAAACTCAAAACACACACAGTTCTCTGAATGTTGAAACACCCGCCAGCCTGGTTAAGAGGTGTGAGTAACAAGACCCGGAAAACATTCAGGTAAAAGCGTTAAAGCAAAAATAAATGAATACAACATTTTATAGAAATAGAAAATACAAAAGCAATGACATTTTAATCATCATCAATAATTGAGAATTATAATACTGTAAAGTAACAGATAAACAGAATGCCTCAACTTGCCTGGGGTCTGAGGGGTTCTAGTAAGAATAGGTGACTCAAAATGTATCCAAAACATATTGATCACATTTGTTCAACATGTTTATTGCCACTGAATTAATGGAATGGAAGTCGTTTCATAATCTGAGAAGTAGCACGTTCTTCCTTGTGCATGTTGCCATCAATTTCAGACCTGATCATGATTGTGTCTTGATTTTGTTGGTGTTTCTTTCTTTTCTTGCACATTCAGTGATTTCCTGTTTCATTTTGTAAATGATCCTTGTGTCTCACTTTTGTGCACTTAACTTCCTGTCTGTTTTCCCTCCTCCTCTGATCACATGCTCTGCCCTGCTTTGTCTCACCTGAGTTTTGTTAGTTCCTGTATTTAAACCCAGTGTTCATATGTGTTCCTGCCAACTTTGTTTATTGTTTATTTCCTGTGGTATTGTGGTTTATGTTGGATACCACCAACTGCCAGCCTATTTAGCTTCAGGTGATTCAAATTGAAAACTTGCATGTGTGTCCTCATCTTTTTACAAGTGTAACTTCAGATCTGCCCTTGAGATATGACTTGTTGGACAGATAATAAACTAACTGTTGGAATACTTTTAACACCTGATGGTATATACTGCTCAGTAAGTGGCCATCGGCTGTGCACCACCTTTCACAATGCATTGTGGGAAAACAATGAGTGAACCATTGAGGGCAGAAAACTTCACAAAACAATCGAAGACCACAACAAAATAGCAAACTCATTAAATAATGCATCATTGTTTTTAGAACTACTCGCCCTTTGGACACAGTCTGCTCTCTTGGTCCTGTATACCACAGATCAGGGGCATTAACCTCCTGTCTGTAGATCAGATTCTGGTTCGGTCCACTATTCCCAGTCCAAACCCAACCAAGCCCGAGAAGAACTAACCGAGCACAACCCAAACCAAACAGTTCTGTGTTCTGTGTCCGAACCTGGTGTTTGTAATAAAAGCTTTTGATGATGTTATACAACCCGAGCCTGATGATTATTTAAATATTCCCTAAAGGCTCAGGTTGTGTATCAATGCTCTAGTGTGGATTTCTGATGAGCTTTTGAAGGATGGAAGTGATGGTAGCTTGTTTTAATTGGAGGTGAGGGGTTGTCTGGCAGAAATTCATATCTCCCATAACACGATGGGCGTTTGAATAGTCCTGGATGAGCTTCTCTGTCTGTGAAGTTGTTTTCTTTGGACATGCATTGTTTTCTACTCGGGGCATGTGAGGTAATGGAAGTTATTTTGAATTTGTTTTCCAGTAACTTGGTTTAACAAGCCACACTGGAGGGAAGTAGGCTGCAGCGTCTTTTTCAACAGCCCACACTGTTGAAGTTGCTGTACAAAGATCTGTGGGATTCCCAGTGTATAGGACCCAGGTTTCCTGTAACAGAAGGTGCTGTGCAGACAAGAGTTCATAATGAGATTTTATATGGTCATTGTGGGCCGGTAGTGATCAGATGTTCAACGAGATTTGTGTGTAAATTGAGGGTGAAGTGTGTTGTGGTTTGCTGAACATCTCACAGTCTGGGCCACGACTTAATTGAGTTTAAAGTAATTAGAGTATGAAGAACTGTGACAAATATTATACCTGTGAGAGCAAAGCACGCTGAATATTATTGCAGGGTGAGCAAGGATGGGTTGATCTGCCATTTTAAATTACATTTTGTGAGCAGTTGTTGCACTTGCATGTGTTCGTAGGAAATGCATCTCTGTGGTGCTTGAAGTGTTTCTATCTCTTAATTTAAATTCAAAGGCAGAGGCACATCTTAGTCACACTGTGTCAACGTTGAGACTTTGCGTTTTGTCTCTACCAGTGTTTTCTTTTTTAAAGTATTTCTGCTGTGAGATATTTCATGACCAATGCCTCAGATCCACTTAACATGTATGTATTTGCTATCTGTTAATATTGTTCTGTTGTTTACCAGCTTTATTTTTAAACGCACATAATGTTCCAAGTTGCATGTGCTGCATCCCAGAACTGAAAAACAATTACTTGTAGCTGTAGGATTGTTTGAAGAAAGCTTCTAAGATTCATAACATGTTGGATTTTCTCTTTATGGATTATATTTGAAAAGGTTTGCTTTAACTATGAAACTGTGCCTGAACCATTCAATTTGACAGGACTGGTTTGAGATTTGTATTCAACTTTTTCGGGTAAAAAGCCAGTGCTGAAAAAAATGTGTGGAATTGGCCAAGATTTTTCGGTCTAGTGATGAATTCTTCTGTCCTTTTTCCGTTTCTTACATTTTCTTACATTTTTTATTTTATTACAGGCAAGAGCAGCAAACCCTCTTTTGTGCATGGTGGTAAATCTCCTTTCACATTGAGGCGTCTATTTCGAAAAGATTGTTACACTCGTATGAAATTGTCTCTGATTGTGTAAACCATATTTGCCATCTGGAGTCATCCCCATCTCCACCAGGGGGATGACATCCCAATAATGCTCTGAAAGATGGCTGGTATTCACCATCTGCTATTTGTTTAGGTTCGTGTTAGCGTGTGCAAATGATGCAGAGTCTTGACAGGAGGATGTTATGATGTGGATTGAATCTGGGTCGTCACGAGGAAACATCGTCGCTCTGTTTGTGTCAAATATTTGTTTATGAATGGGGTGGTTAATTTTGTATCATCGTCATCAGAGTCAGAGAGATTGGTGCTTTTAACATCAGATCTTTGGGGCCTGCCATCAATTTGTGTTTTCACATTTTGGTCAATGTTTTCACCATATGAATAGCTTCAATTTGAAATAAGCAGTTGCAGCAAACAGGATCCTTTTGTAGTAGCCCCTGTACTCCGGCTTGTTGAGCTCTGATGCAGACTTCTGCTTTAGTCACGTGTGATTTAGTTAAGGTGTTGTTAACCTTTCAGATTGTAGGTCTCCTTCAGATGTAAGAGTTTATGTGGCTATTGTTCCGGATGTCTTCCGTCACTAGCATCAGTGGGTGGACTCCGTGCTGGCCTGAGGTATTTCTGTTGCTGCTACAGTCCATCTCTTTACTAGAGTCCTGGATGCTTTAACCCTCTTCAGCTGCTGTCTGTGTGTTTGGACCATATGTATGATGCTATGATCCGAGTGTCCAGAGGGGGCTCAGGGGAAGGAGCACTCTGCATATTTTATGGTGGAGTGTAAGTGCTTGAGTCTATCAACCCCCGAGTGTTGCATATGTCTCCAGCTGTTTGGAGCTCAGAAATGAGTTCAAGTTTAGCTAATTTGCTAAACCAGAAAGTCTTGGCTTTAGTGCATATTGGGGAAAAACATATTGATTTACACGAAGAGGTAAATACAGTGGCTACCAGCGAGGAGAGCAGTGCTCGACTGCTTGGGATCAAGAGTCAGCAGATAATCCAACCAGCATCCACATTGAGCGAGGGGTCACTGAATGGCTTGAGCATGCTCCCTGCAGTCACCAGAGATCAGCCTCACTGAAACCCTGCGGGAGATTTGGAATTAATGTTTCACCGCTTCACAAAATACAACAAATGAATATCTTATCTATGAGAATGGTGTTACATCCCTCCAGGAGTGTTCAGTGACTTGTGCAATTAACACAAAGCAACACTGAAGCTGTTCTCCCGGCTCGTGGTGGCTCAACATCTTTAAGATATTTAGTTTCCTTTAATATGTCCCATAACTGTTTCCAGCAGATATTGCAAGTGTCTCTGAGAAGGAGTTTGAGAGTTTCATTTAGATGAACATTTTAGCGCTCTGCAAATCTACTGGACCACATCTTGACTGTATACTTTCCTGCCTCTTATTATAAAGGTAGTTATTTCTTTTCTACACCTTTTACTAGCGAGGTTTAAAAAAAAGGAGAATCACAGTGGGACAAAAAAAATGGTTCTGAGAGAGGCTGGATGTTTTGTAGTACAAATGCCACGTTGTTAGGACAGGAAGGTCAGTTCCATCACCCTTGATGAGATGAATGAGCACATGTGCTGCAACAAAAAGATAAACTGATTAGAGTCTAATTCTGATCCAAAGGAAAACACCAAGGCAACCGAGTACCTTAAATTTAGGCTTTTTTTCCACTCCCAACTCGAATCAATCTGTGAGGCAGAGCCGTAAACACTAAGCCTTTAATTAGTATGTTAAATGAATGCAATCCTGAACTATTATCCATAATTACCAGGTGTCTGAGATAAGGCTAAGAGTGGATTATTCATTCATTTATCTATTTTAATTAGCACAAAGGTGACCTATGAAGAGGGGTATTTATAATAATGATTATGTGTAGACGACTGAGAGAAAACCAAAAATATTTCCCGTACTTTGACAGTTTCCTTTAATAACAGGCTTCTTCTTCTTCCTTTTTTTTATTCATTATGCACCTTTTCTCTGAGGGGGAAAAATGACTTATTATGAATTCTATATACCAATAAATATGTAAAGTATAAATATAGTGTATATTTTCCCTCCAGGTGTGCTCTTTAGCCTAAACAAAGCTGACACAGATACGGGTTGGTGTGAAATCTCCGAGGGAAGACTAGTTGGTCTCACCCCCCACCCCCCCCACCCCACCCACCCAGTCAATGCTTGAATAATGTATGAAGGATCTGGAGACATCACTTAGAGATGCTGCCAATATCAGCTGGGGCCCTGCCCACCCCTGTGGCTGCTGCCCTTTACCACAACCTTTAAAAGGTGGAATCCCTTAATACGCTCACTCTTATTTTCTAAAACATCCGAACGTGAAAAATATACCATACGGTTTCAACATCAATGTTCAATATATTAATATAAGAATTGGTACTTTTCTCTTTCAGCTGCGTTTATTATGTTTTTATAAAGCAAAACCTGAAAGAAAATCCTGTTTTATGGGTCTTTGTTTCTACATTTGGAACGTTTTGAAATAGAACATGCTTATAGAGACTTATTTTTACAGATAAAACATCTTCTTGTTATGTTAATTATAAACATTGTCATGTTACTAAAACACTTTGGATCATACCAATCAGTTAAATATGGAGACCGGGATGAAATGCTGACATCTTGTTATGTAAAGCATTTACTAAACTACTCATCAGAAACCTGCTTGTTCCCAGAAATTCATCCGTAAATATCCTGTAAAATAATGTCTGTTTGATTAACATACACTTGACCTAAATCTTTGAAAGGGATCATTTGGAACATATGTTAAAAAAAAATGTCTGAAGTAAATATAAATGTTTGTAGCCCAGAAGCCAAGGCTGGTCCATCAAGAGAGAAAACAGCTGATGTGATGTCAAATTTCTTCTTTTTGTGCTTTTCCATGTCAACTGTCTTTCTCACCACACTATAATATAAATGAAACTTGCAATTACATTTTTTGACAAACAAGATTTTCATAGCAACTGCAGAGCTTTCTTCTTTCTAAATGTTTGACTTTGTTTGCAAATTGGTTTATCTAGTTTACTATTAGTTGCCTGGTTTCTTTTAATGAGCTGATGAATACACTGTTCAACCAAAGGGAGGTGAAGATGAATCAGATTATCGATCTGCTTTAATCAGTTGGAGCCAAAACTGGATCTAGTCTTTCATGCCTAGATTTATCAAAGGATTCAGTCGTTTGCTCTTCTTTTCATACACTGCACACAAAATATATAAAACCTCAAACTTTATTCAAAATAGACCCTAATTTTTAGTGTCATTAAAATCTTTTTTTTAACATAAAAAGCAAGGGTCTGTGTTCCCTCTTTTCATGTCGACTCTCTACTGAGCATTTCTGCCCCTTTATTCTATTCCTTTTCATACTCAGACAATGAAGAAGTTATTCTGTGTGAATGACAGAGACCATAATGAAGACAAAGGAGATCAAGTTTTCTACAGTGGGAGACTTATTTCCCTTCGGATACAGGATATCATGGCTAATCTCACCGGGGGGTTCTTCAGATATCCACCTGAATATCGTGGGTAGATCTCATGAAGTGGACCATTGCATCACAGATGGTCTAACCGAGGGTTTTTAAAACCTTAAAGACGTTTGAAATAAAATGTTTGTGAATATAATCCAGCAAAATTCTTAAATGTCAATTAAAAAATCTTAAATTAAATGAAAAGTCTTGTTTAGAGTTGAAAACCACTGATGTTATAGGTAAACGTGGCAGTCTAAATTCTGATCATTCGCTCAGTCTGGGACTCACAGACTTGAGAGACAAAAGGCACTGGGGAATCATCAAAATCAAATCCACTGATAGTGAACGACAATTGACTTGACTCTAAAATTGTGGTACGACACAATGAAAATGCACAACACAGGTGACCAGCCATTGGGCTTGCCTTATAAATTGGTAGACCTGGAAAAATCCTTCTCCGAGCTTCACAAACAAGCTGGAGATTCAGGAGGTTGTCTGTGGGGCCCTGGAAAGAGAAGCTGTCAGGCTCTCCACCAGTCTGGAGGCAGAGCTTAAAAAGAAAATGCCCAGTAAAAAAAGTGTCTTACCGTCTAGCTGCAGAGGGAATGCACCTTGAGACTGGAGCTGGGAGTTCAGTTGCAGGAACTAAATGACGTCTATCAGCAGGAACTTGATGCAGTGAAAAAGTCCAGTGCTGTGCCAGGGGCCGTCTTTCAGGAATGCATAGGACTGAAAAAAAAACACTCTGTGCTTAACAAGCTTAAGATAGAGAGTGACAGCATCACGGCCCATTACAAGAAGTTGCCAGGATGGCTACCAGGCTGGAGACGGAGACCAGAAGGGGATTCTTCCCTCAAAAGAGGAAGAGCATATTAACACTAAGCTGCAGATGGAGCGCCGTCAGGACAGTGGAACTTGAGGCAGTGAGAAAGGGGTGAGGGTCCCCCACTGGAATTGAAAGGCCAGAGAGCATCCAACCTTGAGCTTGTTACTATACTTGAGGCAATGCTCAGTTGGGACCTCCAGAGAGAAACTGCCAAGTTCTTCATCAGCCCAGAGGAAGAGACTCAAAAGTCTCCGTCATTACAGGGAGAGTCTCATCCCACTGAGTGGCAGAAGGAGCAGACCTGAAGACTGAAACAAGTCAAAGTAGATGTTAAATCAAGTTTTCAGTTCTTACCACATTGATCTATTCCCAAATGTGCATGTATCAGGGGCTCCATCCCCCAATTACAACCACATAGCAGTATTGGCATTCAGGATATCTTGGCTTCATTTGTGGACAGTTGGAGGAAGTGGAGACGCGTTGTCCATCTTTATATTCAGTCTATGGAAACAAGTTTAAACTTAAATTTAGAAGGGTCATAATCTCAAGTCCTTTTTAAGGTAGGTGTGTCCGTTGAAGATCCAGTTGAAGATCCAGACATGCTCATGGTTTATAAAAAAAAGCTCAATGTGCTGAAGTGAAGCAAGAGTCTGGAAACTTGTTGATATTTCTAACTGTACTTTAACCATCGGCTCCACATTTGACTCGTACACATCCTCAGCTCCCAGATTTCTAAAAGAAGAGTCACACTTTAATTTACTGAATTGTGTTTTCTGGTAATTAGAATGTATAACAAACGATTTACAGATCTGGAGTCTGCAGGACGGCATGATTCTTAACTGTCAACTTTTGTAGGGGGGAATAAATCTACATGATTTATTCAATCTCTAATCGTCTGTACTTCTACCAGATCGGGCAAATACTTCAATGTAGTCCCTTGTTAAAAAGACTCAAGTGTTAAGCAGTGTCAAGCAGATTCAAAAATACCTTGAAGCCCAGTCCACTCATTTCTTTGTAGTGCTTGTCATGGTGTCAGTGGAGGATTTTGCTGATGGCTGCTGTGGAGGCTGAGTCTTGGTAACTGTCCAAACTGGTCCAGCACTGTCTTTCCCCCGAGCAGACAGATTCTGTGACAGCTGTTGCACTTGTTGCACTTCTCAGCATTTCCCCCCAAGTTATCAGGCTGTTTCCTGAATCATCGACTTCAACCCACGGGCTCGACTTCACTGCCTCAAAGGCTTGGAGCCAAACAGCCGAGCGATACTAGACAACAATGAGAAAACCACTACGGCAACTTTAAAACCAACCGGTGTTATAACCAAGTAATTGACTAATTACATTCTGGGTCGTGGTTGAATTTTTGATGGTGAGAGAGCCTTTTCTTCTGTGAGCAGATGCAGAGAAGATGACATTTTGACATGTTTGAAGCTGGAGCTGAGAAGAGCATCATGGAAGATCTGACACAGTCACCCATGTAGATGTGACAGTTCACCAGTGAGAGATGATTCGGCAGAGTTGAGGGGGCGGGGGGGCTCATTATCTCCTAATTACACAAGATATAGCAGAGGCTTACTGAGCTGGAGGAGAAAAGCACCTGCAGTCATGAGTGTGTCTCCTCAGAGTCCTGTGCCAAGCCTGCAAAAAACGCTGCCTATACCAACCAGAGGATTATCGTGTATGATGTTGTCTGACACCTTTGGGAGAAAAGCTAAAACCCCCAAAAGAGAAATGGGGAGGTGGTAATTGGTGTCGTCTGTTGTTACTGAAAGTACTTCCAGCCTGTCCGGTCTCTAATCGAATACACGCCTCTGCTTTCTTTTTTCGAGGAGGCATTTGCCGTTGTTCCCTTCATCCAGAACCAAACAGATTCAGCCGCTGCAATCATGTGATAGTGAAGCATCTGCTCTTTGGCCCGTGATCTTTTCAGAAAGTGTCAGACCCATCTGGCCACAGGACACAGAGAACCCTCCCAGCTCGACTGCATGTCACACTGCATTGTTAACAAGGAAAGTTTGTTTTTTTTACCGCCGAGCCCATGGTGCAGTTAAATGAAAAAACTTTTTTCTTATTCCAAATCCTCTCGAGCAAAATTCATCCAGCGGGGTGAGCCCATTGTGACTGGCTGACACTGTGACAAGGATAATGTCCTTTGTGGGAGACCGAAAGTCTGAAGGAAAAATAAATAACCCAAAAAAAGGCAGTGGCAGCTTGCTCCAGATGTTGTTTGTGTAAATGCACCCAACTGCCCACAGAGAGGAACACTTCATCTCCCCACTAAACAAAGAGCTGCGTCCAACGGCCTGGTTCCCTCTGTTACACACTCTCTCGCTCCAAAGCATCACAATCTGTGACTCACATTAACAAAACAAACCTGACTCATCAGTCGTCCGGCGGCTAAAGTCATCACAGAGATGTGTCTATTTTCAAAGTGAGATCCGGTTGTGATAGAGTCCAGATGGTGACAGCATGATTTCTCATCCACCAGCAGGATTGTGTGAACTAAGTTACCGTTACACAAAGGGTTTCAAATTGGATTGCATTCGGGTGCCTCGTATGGATATAGGCTCCTGTCGCTGAATGGAGAGGCGCCCCCCCTCCTCCGCTGCCGCTGTATAATGAGAATATACTGTGCCATCTAGTGGACGCCTGGGGAAGGACGGCACTGTGATGACATTCCAAAAACAAATAATGAGGTAAACAAGTAGCTGAGTGCATCCAAGCTCTGTGTTTATTTACCAGCCTCCTTTAAAAAAATAAAACAAATCTCTCCAAACAGGACTAAAGAATAAAGCTGACTGGTGTATTAATGAGGCAGGAAGGCGGAGCGTCAGGTTTTGAAAGTTTTCAGTATCTACTGGCACCTGAGCAGATGAATAAGGTTTCCATTCATCTTGGAGTTATGAATATCGGTTGGTTAATATTGCGTCACCTTGATGGAGGACTGTCAGATGACCTGCAGCTTTACATCTGTCTTCACGGAGCTTTCATTACGAGTACAGGACCGAGTGGAGGAGTTAAAAACACACTATTTATTTTCTCTTAACACATGAAGCTTTATGCAACAACGTGCCGGAACAAAACTCCAGCAACCAAGGGTTAAAGAGGCAATTCATCTTGGTTCATTACCAGTGAAATTACACATCATGCCAGGGATGTAGTGGGACATCCTCTTTTTCAATGGAGCAGAAACAGAGGGGGAACTCTAGAAGATCTAGAAGAGCACAAGGAACTATAATAGCCGACATGTTGCACCTGATCTTTTCTCTCTATGCTCATTCTCTGCGGATCTCATCCCACATGACTCTAATGGGAAGCAGCAGACAGACCTGGCCCACAGAAACAGACAGCGGACCTAGACTGGTCGGTGCATCCAATTAGCAATCATGGCAAATCCTCAGCCCGGGGCTAATGGAAATGTAGATACAAATCCACCGGACAAATTGGAGGTAGGATATAATAAGGGGCTGGCAGATGGAAACCAGGAGCCCTATAAGATGCTATCTGACGTGCACATGCTGACTGGCTTTGCCTCTGCTGACCAAGCACTAACATCAGTCTTCAGCCAAAGAGCAAGAGGAGAAGAAGGGATAATTATGTCATATGACAATGAGTTACACTGGCAACGGTTCAGAGAACTGTAGCGAGCATTTGTCAGCACAACTGTTTCTTTTATGTGATTTTCCAATTTGGTAGAGTCAAATAAAACCCTGGCAGTGGGGATTCTATTCACACGTGCCCATATTTACCTCGACAAAAGGATTTTAAAGAAATCAGGAGAGGTGGCCGTCTCCTCTCTGTCACAATGTCTGAAGTCAAACCGCTGTGTCCCTGAAGTGGAGGCCAGCCTCTGCCTCCTGGGTTGTATCTCAGGGCAGCAGGGAGATTTTGTGTTAATTGCTTTCTAATTGCATCAATGAGCGGCTGGTTGTGACTAGAGGGCATGACTCAAAACACACGGGGACCGACTCTCCGAGTGTAATAAAGCTCCAGGAGGCTCGGTGGGAGGGGTAGGTTGGGGTTCACACTGCATGCAGCCGTAGGTGATTTGTCAGTTTGGTTGAGAATGTGGAAATGTAATGGCGGGGGCGGATCGCTCTCTGTGTGTCTGTGCGTGAAGATGCTTTTCCCTGTATTTCATCACCTCAAATTATCCCTTATGTCTTCTTTCCTTTTCCTTTCTGCTGTTGCTTGTAAGCAAATAATTGATTTTGCCTGTTATTGTAGGCTGATGAAGGTTCGGTTCCAGAAGAGGAAGATGACCTCAGAGTATTTATTCAGATACAGAAAAACTGAAATCAGAGCTCATAGCCGGTTTGACAAACCCTGACTGTCAGAATCTACGTGCAGTGTCTGTTCTGTGGTGGTCGACATGTTGGCACCGAAACCTTTAAACTAATTCACGGGTCCCTGTACTTTGCATTTGACTCCACAGTTGGAATTCGTCTCCTCCATTTGACTGGGACACACTGCACGCCATGTGTGCCAGATCTGTTAGGGTAAGCGATGTGTTGCATCTAATGAAGGTAATTAAACAATACTAATTAAGCATCCTAAACAAACAGCTAATTACCTCAACTCTATCGTCTCTGTGAGACAGAGCAAAGTTGCCTCCTCACAAACATCTGAGGTGAGCAGGAAAGATTAGCCGATTTTTCTGGTTTGATGCAGCGTGCGTATTCCTTTGCAGCCTGGCTGCCTCATAATTAGAGAACATCACAGAGTATGACACGGCGAAGGCAGATATTTACCTCAAGCAGCTTTTCATTTAGCCATGTCTGAGCTGCATTCAAATCTTCTCAGAGACTCTTTGTTGCCAAGCAACATGAACCTGGGGTACTTTATGGTATTCAAGTTTTCCTCTTTGGCTTTGACAATTCATATCTGAGATATACGCTGACATCCCCGACTTTGACCTCAACAAAGACGGGATCTTCAGAATTACACGTATGCTTTGAAACATGACTGAGAGGGATTCTCTCTGTGATTGATTGTGGGAAATATCTATTGATTTTTTTTATTTATTAATTATTTAACTAGCATTATTTATGTGTAGGACAAAAGGGTATGAAATCATATTCAACAGAAAAGTACATGTCAGTGACACCATGTTGACATTCAGTCAGGATTTGTCTAAATCAGGGGCCATCAAGGGGCCACAATGTACACAGAGGGGCTATGTCCATGATTCACTGAGGTTCACAACCATGTCAATGTAAACTTTCAGCTTTAGCTTTGAGCCATGACACACAACATTGAATATATTTAGAAATTGGTACTCCTCACAAAGTCTCAGAAATAAAACATCCTAACACATTCTCATATTTATTGTTAATAAACACTTTATTAACATTTCAGGGGCCGATCAGAGGAACCAGGAACCGTCTGTGAATCTTTAATTTGGAAGAGACAGTCAAAAGTGTTTCGATCATAAACGACTCTGGAGATGCCAACAGGGGCGGGTCCGGAGACACTTCAGGGGCCAATCAGATTTCAGGGAAAGGGTTAGCCCTAGCCCTTGACCCGCCCCTGTTGGCATCTCCAGAGTCATATGTGATAACACCTTGTACTTTTTCTGCCCAATCCAAGATTCAGAGATGGTTCCTCACAGAAAAAAAAACCTTACATCATTATGTGTTCACCGTTGTCTCTTATAATCTGGTCACTTTCCCCTGGTGCTAGAAAGCCAAAGGCCAAAGAGTCCGACTGTCTTCACTCACAACTGAGTTGAAAAGTCGTTCCTCACCTCGGGGATCAGGAGCGCTGCATGCTCTATCAGGGATAATTCTGCGGCCCTACCTGCTGAATTTGTAAACAACACGGATCAATCTCGGCGCAGTTTTTACAAATGGCTGCAGTTTCTAAAAATGACAGATCATTACCATAAAGGTTGAGGGGCAGGAGGGTTGCTAATATGGATCATGGCCTGGAGATAAACTCAGATGGATTCTGAACAGCATCATTGATTTCCCATGCATCAAGAGGACCAACCTCACAACACAGAGCCTCACAATGGGGAAACACTGGGGAGAAAAGTGTTGGAAAAAGACACACTGGAAGAATCCACATGGGACAAAGGCAGCCGCACATAATCTGTTTGTGATTAAACAGAAAGTGCTCCGCTCTTTGTGTAACAGCAGCGGCTCCGTGTCGAGCATCTGCCCCAGAATTCTGCTGAGCTCTCATCTTTGCATATCAGCTCCTTAATCTCTGGATGTGGAAATTTAACACTGAAGCGCAAACTCATAACGCCGTCTGAAAAGATACAACGGCTGATATTTTGTGCGTCTCCTGCTCGAGAGAGATCAACTGATGAAGACATACATTCTTCGCGCTTTGATTCAGCGCTGTGTACGTACGGCCAAACTCCTGCTGCATGGAATGTGTAGAATAAAACTAAAATGGAATAGAATGGGACATTTCAAGCACAACGCGCCTTCAACTTTTTAACAGAGCTGAAGAGCCTGAGAAGTAGGGCAGAGCAGTTTCCCTTGTATGCAGCCAAATGAACCGCCAATTGCCCCGAGGAGCTGGGAATCATACTCCAGGGTAAAGAGCAGGAAGGAAAAGCTCATTCAGTACTCTGATCAGCAGCGATGAGTGGCAGGTCATCGTTAGCATTCAGAAAACAAACAACGCCTGCATAAAGAGCCGCGCTGCTCGACAGGGGCCCCGACAAACAATGAGCCGGGAAGTCACCGGGGGACCGAGGCTATAAGAAGGAACGCGGCAAAGGGCAAGAGATTTAAGATTCTTTTGATAATGCAAATGCTCTGGGCTTGTAATTAGAAAGAGATATTGATTATGCTTGGTGTGGGTGATCAGAGTCTAATACAGTGTGCATAGGAATTACATGGAGCCTGTGATCTCATTAGTGGTTCAAAAGCTATGCAGAGGGATGAATTTATGACCTTTCAAATTCCTGTCTTATATTTAGCTCAGTGTCGGCTGTATAATAAAAGGTTCTTATACTTCCTATACTGTCAGTCCCCACACCGTATACAACCCGGCTCAACCAGCCCTGTTCATTGCTGCAACAATTGAGCCGACACAGAACAATGATACCATTCTTCAGGAGTTATGTTTACGACCATCGGTTGAATCTAAATCAATACTTGCTTCTCCCTGTAGCTCCGTTTTGGTCTCAACCAACTCCTGAAGAGACTCGTTAGGATTAGCTGTGAAACTATCCTTCACCAGCTGTGTCTGCTGTACAATAAAGACATTAGGCTTTACTAGACATCCATCCATTCATTAGCTATACTTTATTATTCTTTGAGGTTTCCGAGGGGAGCCGGAGCCAATCGAGCGTGGGCGTGCATTGATCCACATCGGACAGGTCGCCGGCGTGTCGCTGGGCCAACGTACAGAGTCAAGCAACCGTTCACACTCACACCTACGGACAGTTTAGAGCCTCAGATTTGAACGGATCCCAGTCTGCTTGTCTTTGGACAGTGGGAGGAAGCCGGAGTAGTGGATAGATAACACCCACACGGGGAGGACATGCAGATTCCACACTGAGAGAAAGCATCCAAACTGGGATTCTCACAGGGAACCTTCTTACTACCCCCACACCACCTTGCCGGCCACTTGACGTGCTTTTAACATAAAATCAGGGGGAAAATCCAATGATTTGAAAACTTTTAATAATTATGATATGATAAATAAGATGGAAGTGAAGACGTAAAATAGAATTACATGAGAAGGAAAATAAACCCCCCGGCATAATAAAAATAAATACATTTTAATACAATTCTAATAAAATGAAACTTTTTAAAAGAAGTGCACAAGTTTGAAGCAAAGCTCTTTGAGAGGTATGTTACCTGCTATCTCTAGATATTGTGTTATACTGCTCTGGGACCTAATTGACAAAGGGGCCGTCTCTGATTTACTTCCAGCAGTTGCAGGGAACCTCCATAAACCAGCAGCAGGCGATCATAGTGTTCCTGAACTAAACTAATTAATGAGAGAAATCGCGATGTAGCTCGGCAATTACCCATCTTGGGCTTTGTAGATTAGGAGGAGGAACTTAAAATCAATTCTTAATGTTACTGAACAACCTTCTAGAGATGAAGAAAATGGACAAACATACTTCTCTCTCTCTTTCTCTCTCTCTCTCTCTCTCTCTCTCTCTCTCTCTCTCTCTCTCTCTCTCTCTCTCTCTCTCTCTCTCTCTCTCTCTCTCTCTCCTCTTGGCCCTGGTTAATAGCTAAGCTGCAGATTTTTTAATTAGTTACGAATGTTTTATCAGGATTTTTCCAGTAATTGAATCACTTTGAAATAAAGGGGTGAATTAGATTTTTTTATTACTTAGGAAATGTTTCTCAGGAGGAAAATGTATGTTTTCATTGCCTGGTGTTATCTAATATAACACCAGAATGTGTCGTTTTTATAAATAATCAATTGAGTTAATTTCCCCAGATTATTAAACAGCATTTCTCTTTTTGTTTTAAGGGCCGAGCGGTGGGATCTCAGTTTTGTCCTTTATTCACTTACGGAAATTGTTGCTCATCCATCTCTTAGATAGAGAGTAACTGGTGGTGATGGATTGTGTAGCTGCAGCAGCATCATTTAGCTCAGAGGAGAGACGTGCAGTTGTGGGTCATCGGCACGTGGAAAACGTGCGTGTGCTGTTTAATGAAGTCAAGGGGCAGCATGTGTACTGAGAATAACAATGGATCCAGGTCGCTCCTGTGTGTGACGCATGACGTGTTTCTGAGATGGAGACCTTTAAGACGTCTCCCTCGGATGTTTTCAACCAGACGGGAAGACCAACCACGTTTACAGACCACTGCTGAGGATGTCATTGCTAGGTGTATAAAACATTGTGCTTAGGTCTAAGAGAACAAGAGCTGAGACCTTGATTTTTTTCTGGTGTTGAGACTTCGATCCCTGATTATTTATAGTAAGGGACGGTTTCAGTGCTGTGTTAAAGCCTGAATGAAATTCCATCCATTATCTTTACTGTGAATCATTTGAAAGTCATGTGCTGAGAGGTGAGGTACACCTCAGGTTGCCGACATATTCACTCTCACATTCACTAATAGGTTCAATTTAGATTCTCAAATTAACAACCAATCCCTAATGTGCATGTTGGATATAGATGGTCATGCATTACTTTCTAGGATTAGTTTCTTTTGTAAGGATTATTCAGCATTCAGTTGTTTAACAGGTATTTACAGGGATATTTACAAAAGTTATTCATGTGTTGTCTTTAGGACATGACTTGAACCACTGGTTAACACCCACTTTAAAAAGAAAAGACTATATAGACTATAGGTGAAAGCATAAGGGGAAAAGAGGTTCACTCATGCAAAGCTCAGTTGATGTTATACAGGTACAATTTCTATTGGTAACATTTTCCTTGCAGGGTTTTTATGTGTAGGTATCATCCAGCTGGTTTATTCAGGAAAAATCAAAACAGTAAAGTTCCGACTCATAAATCCCCAAGAAACAAATGCGCCATAGAACTGAGGGGAACTAATTACCTGTGGGATTGTCACAAGAGGCAACAGGCAAATGGGTTTCTTTGATTTTCATAAGAAAGTATTGGTTTGCACGGCTTGTTGAGAATGGAAAAAAAAGTTTGTCCTGTACAGTAAAATGCATAATTCGACAAATATCTTTGAAAGAAACACTGACAAACTGCACCACTCTCGTTATGGTGAGGTGAAAACGATGTGTTTTATTTAATTGGACTTACAAAAACAATCCCCTGAGAGATATGCTGTTGTTTCTTTCTCAGGAGATACATCGTCCACATGTGAGCATATTGGTCCCTGGTGGTTCAGCAGGTCTCTTTGTCAGTTCATCCACCAGCAGCTTTAGACAAGAGGAAGGTTTCATTAAACAGAAGCAGTTAAATACTACGTTCCGTCCAACACACACACAGGAGGAGGTGTTTTTCTCTCTTCCTCTGCCCTCAGGCCAAAACATTCCTCTTGTACAACTCTCAATATGTAACAGGCAAATTAATGAGATCTGCTGAAGCCTTTCAGCCGGCGAGTGTCATCAGGTGCCGCTGCTAAGGACATGGCTGCTGTTATGCACCGACTTCTCTAGCAAATTGTACGTGTTCGGATATTGCGTATGTTTAATATGCCTTTCTGCATCTGTTGACCTGCAGGGGGAGAAGTGATTAAACATGTTGCATTGGTTTCCCTCAGTGATGAGGAGCGTGTGCAGAGCTGTGGTAGAAGGAGGTGGAGGCAGACTGTGTTTGAATCATAGACTGTATGACCTTATTAATTTAGATTAATTGATGAAGTTGACCATTTGCGGAGGCGTTACTCTACGTACGTTTTAGGAACATGGGACTTGAGGAGTCCCCACTTGCCGGATGATTCTCTCACATACTCTCATTATCCTGTTTTCTTTACAGTCGCATTTTATAGAAAACAGAACAGATGTTTTGGGGATTTAGAACTGTGCATATTGCCACACTTTTGACACTTCTAACTAGTATGAAATTGGGAGAATCCAATGTGAGATCACAGTGGGGGATACCCCGCTGGATCCATTGCGAGGGAGTGGGCGGAGTTGATGATGATTCTAACAAGCAACAGATGCAAAAATTTCAGAAAAGAAGAAAAATATCTTCAACACAGACAATTGTGTCAGGAGTGTTTGTGATGATAAAGAAAATCACGTGGTTTTTTCAGTACAGAGGCCCATTAAATGGACCGGACCAAGTGTTGAGTCAGCATAAGGGAATGGGCTTTCTTTGTTTAAGGTTTTAGTTGTATATATTATAATATGTTACAAATGGTTTGGTCAGCCAGTATCTCCCTCGTAGGTCAGTTGTTTTAGTTAATGTTCTATTTTGTTGTCAGCATTTTGAGTAGAGTTTTGTTTCCTCTTTTAATGAACCTAGTTTCTGTTTAATTCTTCTTTGTAATTAGACATTTTTGGGGGATAAAATAAATCCCATCTTCTGAAAGGTAATTTTCTTCTTAGAGTGCTTGGTCCTTGTGGAAAAAAAAACAAACAAATAAACAAAAAATAAAAGATTTTTTATCTCTGACTCTGCAGTGCTTCATTCTGCCTCCAGCAAGCTGAACCTCCCATTCAGAGACCAGCAGCTCTTTAGCCTCCTCCTACTCACACAGGCAAGCTCAGCTCTCTGTTTGTGGTAGTGCAGAGACAGATGGCTCCTGTAAATTATCTTAAAACACATGCACTGCCAGTAATGGCCGTGTTAGCATTGTGGAAATGATTCACCACAAATCAATCTGACCAATACTGTCAGTGTGGAAAAGTTTTTTACAGCAAGCAGAATACCTTTGAGTCTGTCATCACTTGACATGACATAGAAGCAGCATGGAGATGTGTAATCCATTTTCAATTGTGTTTTCAGGGTTACACAGCCTGTCTGTCAATATTCTTTATCTTCCCCCATCACCAAGTGGTTTGTGTTGAATCTAGCAGGTGCAGAAACGCCTTAATCACATTTACGTTTCCAGAATAGTGCCAAAAAAGCAGGAATTACTGGAATGCCGATTAGTAGAGCGCTTATCTCCACTTGAACTCAAGCAAGCTGCACCAAATTGTTCACACTTTTATCTATCAGCTTCCTCAAGGTGCCTGATTTGATCCACAAGTGATTCCCTGGGATGCAATAAAACACTTGCAATGTTAAAGAAAGTGGAATAAATCCGCCTCTTGATCTGGATCAGGACCAAAATGTAGGTTCTCAACTGACCCATGTCATATTTGTGGTGATCCATCCAACAGACAAACAGACAGGGATGAAAACACAACCTCTGTCGCCGAGATAATGATTCCCAAAAAGTCTCAGCCTGCAAATTAGGTGAGTTAAGATCTCCTGATTGAATTGATCTGATCTGAAAAGCAAAAAATGCATAGTGCCCACACGTGAAATGACTTGAGAGACAAGAGCTGGTTATTCATTCACCATTCAGTGAAACCAGTCTGGGCTAAATGTGGTTTTCCCCACAGTGGGCCTTATCACATCTCAGGGTGTCCTCTGGAATCGTCTCAACAGGAACCTCCCTCACATTCTCATCTTCTCCGAGATAAATTGGCTGCCAGCGAGCGGGTTGGGATCACTCCGGTCCAAATGAAGAATGAGACGGAGGAGACGGCCTTGTCAATTTGTTCCCAATATCGCGCCTCACGTGGCTCCCCGACCTGCCCACTCCAATCCTCCACACTATTAAGAGCATCTCAATCCATGCAGAAAGGAGCGGAGCCATTAAAGCAAAGTCATGTCGAGACATTCGGCTTTAATTATCCGCGTATAAAAATTAAAACCCTGATGTCCTGTACCCGTGATGCCAGGGGAGGGCCGTCTACTAGACACAAGGGGGTGGCTTTATTATCCAATAAACTCTGATGTGGGTTTACTGCACAGTCACTTTGTTGATACCTGTCACCTTTCCATTTCGTCCAGATAAATGCTCCCGTGGCTCCTCGGGCACCCTGTCTTCATCGCTTCACTCTCCTTTTGGAGACTTTATGGCAGTTTGGCAAAGGGAGCCGGCGTCCCAGACAGGGTTTTAGAGCCGGGGGAATGAGAGCCGTTTCTCCAAAACAACTGATATAAATGCTGACAATGCAATTTAAAGGCTGGTGTAACCTTTGACAAAGCAAAGCCAACTGGTCCCCAAATAGCTTTACTGACATTAGAGGAAAACAATCTACATTTACCTTGATTTGTGTAAACCTATTTCCGCGAACAAACTGCCCGCGCCGGGAGATTAATGAGTTAATCCGAGCCGTTCCCTTGTCCTCCGGGTGAGGAGAGGAGGTAAATAATCATGGATGTGGGTGTCATTAGGTACTTAAGGTCGTTAGTCCCCCTGAATGCTTAGTCAAATGAAAGAAGTTTATCTCAATTGTGGCCGATAAACACAAAAGTGTTTGTGGAGACGAGGATAAATGTCTCAATGAATCAGGCCCGAGCGGACACGTGGATTAGGTATCAGGGGCCCACTTACAGTAGCCACTTAGGATCCGTCAGTGTTTCAGACGGAGGTGGAAAACGCTCCATCATGATGAGTTGCTTTTTATCTCAAGGGGAAACTCCTATAAGTTGTTCAAGTGACATCATGTAGAGTCTGCAGAGCCGTGAGGGAAGCAGGACGTTCACACCGACCTTACTGTAATAACTATAGTAGCATCTTTAAGTGGAAGTATCATCATGTAAATAAACTCAAACGGCTGATCAGTAATTTAATTGTCATGTGTGACATAAAAAGTCATACATTTAGTTGTGAATCAAAGTTGCAGGCAAAATAAATGCATAATAGCCACAGTAATAAACTTTCATTTCATTTATTTGATTGACAAAATATTGTCAATGAGCCAGAGTTAGCTACATAAGCTAATTGTCATCTGTTGTCCCTAGCCAGTTGTTACAAGGCAAATAAACTGGCCTATCCTATATTATTATCTTGTCGTCAATATTTAAAGTCAGCCTCTTGGTTATTTTCTCTTCCCGCCGTACTTCAACAACAAATACCCATTTCTCATGTTTTTAACAGGCTTGATAATCAGACTGTGTAAGCTGGAGAGAAAAAGCTCTTCTTGTTTATTCTCGTTAACTAAGGCCGGTTTGCTCCAAACGTACTGATGCATAGAGCCAAACAAACAGAAGGATCAGAGAGAGGCGGGAACACGAGGAGGGCGAGCACTGTTCACTCCAATGACACATCTGATGCTTTTAGTTTGGGATTAGGCTGCAGCTTGAAGAGCTTGAAAGACAAAATCTCTGGTCATAGCAGTCGACTCAGTGTCACTTTAATTCAGTCGTATGGTCTCTTATAATTCACTGCACTATTTGTATTCTCTCTAATCTTCTTCCTACAATGAGCATCCTGTAAATCAGCTAAACAAAGGAACACGGGAACAAAAGCAGAATGAGACATTTGACACAATATGTAGCTTCTTTGAAAACCAGTCAATGGCAATGCAGAGAATTGGGATGTTAGTTAATATGGTGACACTCAGTCTGTGGGTTTATATATATTGTTCGCCACCAAAATCAATTACCAGTGTTTATATCCTGTATCATATAATACAGGGTTCACTGTAAGGATGACAACCATCTCCAGCTAACGTTGACCACCATCTTTTTAATTTGAGACACTGACTCTTACGCTCTGACGCGTTCACCCTCTCCGCAAAGTTTCAAGAAAACATCCACGGTTCGGTGCATGTCTGAAAGCAGCTTTCAGTCATATGTTTTCTCATAATTCACACATTAACAGAACAGTATACAACTTGAAAAACAGAATAACATGAAACCATGACAGACAGTTTCCCAGTAGATGAAACTTGTTATCTCAGCAATGAGTTTGATTCTGTCCTTCATACAAGTTTAGAGACACATTTTTGTGTTAAAAACTGTATTGATATATCCTAAAGTTGTTCCTATAATGTTGAAATAATGTTGTACTCTAGCTAAGTTAGCCTGCAGACAGAGGCTTTACTATGCTAATTACTGTGTGAAAAATATTATTACAGAATATTTGTAATTATTATAATGACATATAGGGAGACGAAAAGTAGAAAACCATGTATGTGTTGATCTGGAGAAGGAAATATATTTTCAAAAACTAAATATCCTGCACAACTTGAAGCCTTGAGTGTTACCGTGACCAGGGTGTGTTTTCTTTAATGCAACTTTCTCCCCTCACACCCTAACTGTAGGCGACCTATTACCACCAGAGAGCTCTGTAAAGTGCAGTACTATAATTTCGGCTTAAAACGGAGAAATCAAAACAAGTCAAGTTTAACACGGGGCGGCGACATCACTCATCACAAGCCACTTGTACAGCTTTTCTATTTTGAAGGGGCACTTCACCCAAATTAAATTTTTGTCTTGACTACAAAGCTGTGGAGGTAAATATGTTCATAGATTTATTCAGTGATGCTAACAGTGTCTAAATTGTACGAATTGTTGTTTTCTTTACCTCAGAATGAGCCTTTACAAATTAATAACTTTATATTTACATCAGGTCCTCGCTACGGAGGCCTCCATGTTTTTTACAGTAGCTGAGACTGGACAAACCAAACACCTTTTGAGTTTTTATGACAACTGCCGCTTCCACAGGTTCTCTATCATGTTTGGAAGTGGAGGGTGAGGTGAGGGGTATTCAGCTGCAGCATGCAACTTCACCACTAGATGTCACTACATTCTAGATACTGAACCTTTAAACAGTCACAATATAAACTCGTCTGCATCATTTACAGAGAATCAATTTTTTAACATAAAAATACATGTATCTTGAGAGAATGTTATAATATTGTATTTAATGGTCTCTTAAGTTTACATTTAGTATCAGTCCAGGTTATGGTTTTCAATATGACATATATATAAAATGCAAAGAGATTAACCCTCGGCCCTGACACTAATTTGTGTTTCAAACCTGCACATGCGTCATTATCAATAATTAAAAATCAACTTCTCCACACTTCCTCCACTACACCAACGTCAATTTCCAAAAATACTCTTTATTAGGTACATTACAGATACATTTTGACTGGTACCTTTTATTCTTTTGTGCATTTGTTCTTCACATTTTACCCATGAAAGAGTGGCAATTAGTCTCCATGGCAACCGTCCAGTTCCGTCACTTAACATTCATCTTAAACCCCCATTTATCCTGGACCAGCACATAAAAGCCATCACCCCCGCTAACTCTGAGAGGGAATTATTGGACTCAGTGGACAACAATGGACTCGTTGCCGACAGAAACAATGGACTATTTTCTTGCAGGGTGGAATATTGAATCTGTTGCTGTGAAGTGAACATCACTGACTCACAAAAGGGGGAAATCTGACATATAGAACAATGACTGTGTTCGACTGGCCACGGTCCACGTGAGACAGTGACAATAAAAGTGAATCTGTGATGTCTGGGAGGATCCATGTGTGTAATGACACGTGTGTTTCCACTAGATGGCCCTTTCACCCTTGCACCCAGCTGTTCTGCCTCTTAAAGACTCATGTTTGCACAATACATGATGTGTTTCTGCTTCCTTTTTATAGCTCTAGAGAAACGAATCTAATTTCTCTAATATAACATACAACAATTATTATGTGACCTTAAAATCCACATTTTAACTTTTAACAAACAAATGATCACATTCTGAAAGTAAAGAGAACCCAAGTCTTTACTAATGTATTCAACAATTCAGGTTTATTTACTATACAATGTAATTTCTTATTTTTAATCGAATTAGATTTTATTTTTGAGCAGTCCAAGCTTTTAATATTATTATGAATTCTCTCTAATCTACTCTTTTGAACTTTCAATATTTATATATGACATTAAAAATACAGGCCAAAGTTCAACAGAGTTTCTATAACACTTTCTAGAGTGCGGTGAAGCTTGACATTCGTTCACATGCGTCACAAACAAACACGTCCAAAGCTACGTAGTAACCCAGAGGACACGTGTGAAATGAAAACAACAACAGTGTCACGCAAGGTACAACTTGTTCTACCCATTTGAGGAAGTGGTTTGCTCAGCTGACTGTGTCACACGCGATCCTCACATTGAAATCATTTCACTTTATCTAAACAACTTACAATCATCTGCTCGAGCAGAAAATAACCAGCTGCTGTTTTCTGGCCCCCTAATGAACAATGGCCTGAACAAATCCAACACGCTGAAGCCAAGAAAGTCTCTGTAGGACGGGAGATGTCAGTCACTATCTGGCGTTGGACATAAATTGCTCTCTCCACAATGATGGATTTCCCTCCCAAGGCCTCTCATAAACATCTCAGAGCCGAACGGGTTTTTCCCCCCTCGGCCTGTGGGCTCTCACTCACAAATATTACAAGGTTTCTTTTGTTTCTTCTGGCAGCACGGCATCCTGGGATCCATCTACACAGTGCCACATGGGACTACTGGGTGTCAGAGGGCTGCTCAGCCTTGACGTAGCTTCCAGGCACAAGCTGAGCCGCTCTGGTATCGCTGGTGCCGGTCCCCCTCGGTGATTTATGGTCCAGAGAGTGATGATAAAATAACGTTTCTTCTAAAGGAAACAGTAGACAGCTAAGTATGGGAGGGAGGGGGGATAGTTGGGGAGGGGGTGTACTTTGTCCGAAACCAAAAAGTGGTGGACTTCAGGGCAGGGCGTGTCGTGGGAGTGTGTGCAGGTGGTGTGTGTGGGCTCTCCGGCCTTCATGCTGCCGGGGGACAGCTTACCTCTCTGTCCCCACACGCTGACCTCTTAATATGGCCTATACCTCCTCTCCTTTCACCCTGGCTTTTATGGCCCCATGTAAATCTCTCTCCGGTAACACAAGCCTGTCAGCTCTCCTCTATCCCCTTTTTCTTTTCAAACGCATTTATCCTTTCGCAGAGAATTCAAAGAGGCGCGGCTGCAGAGAGAGAGAGAGAGAGAGAGAGAGAGAGAGAGAGAGAGGGGAGGTATGTGGGTCTATACTCGACGTGAAATAGATTGAAAGAGGCTGAGGGATGATCAAAAAGGGAGAAAGTCTGGAGCGAAACCTTAGACATGGGAACGGCCGGACACCCAGATGAAAGGCCAGTCGTCCATCAATAAGTCATTAAAGCAGACGCGGGGGAGCCCAGAGACACCGGGCTCCAGAGTGTGAGCTCACAGGGCGGCGAGGAGGATCAGGGCGTGTGCACGATGAGACGAAATAAAGGATGATTAGGAAATTAATAACGAGGAAGTGATGAGCTCCATCTGGTGGTTATTGTTTGTTTGTTTCGGCCTTTAATTCTCTCTCCGTGTGCGATGAGGAGAGCCTCCTCCAGTCGCGTCAGTGAAGGTCGGAGCGAGGAGGTCACTAACCGCTCAGACAGGATTCCCTTTTACAACGTGATGCTGAGCAATAAAGTACCACCCAGTGCAGTCTGGCAGCTTGTGTCTTCAGGGCTGCTGGAGCTCTATTTATAGATAAAGACCAAAACACACTAGTTTTCTGCAGCTGAAGATGACACATGTTGTTTAGTTTTTTCGTTTCTGTGTGCGATGCTGTGAAGGCAAAGCGTGTCACCGATCATTAATGGGCCTGTAACTTTATCGGCGGCGCGTCTCTGACCCTGATCTGTCTTAGTTAACCAATAAAAGTTCTAACAGCGTGACAGGGGTCAGCCCAGCAATTATTCATGTGGCTAATGTCACATGTTGAATCTTCTGGAGGGAGACGCACAAGAAAAAATTGACTAGGCAGTAAATCCAGCTGACGGCACTGTGAAGAGTTTTATGCCATAAAAATCTCAGCGCCGCGAGAGTGAAACCGAAGCAAATTCCTTTCTGCGGTTGTCGCCGCACAAACATATTTCATGATGTTTCCCGTCTGATATGATTGCCTTTTTTTTTCTCAGCCATTTCAGCTGTAACGCGGCGTATTAACCCCAAGACGCTTTAATAATTTAAATTGTGTTGTAGCTGCTAAGTGTTGTTCACATCACCTCTCCAAATTGCTTTGTGTGTTTTCACAGTGAGGCTGCCGTGAGGTGTTATATGCATCACTTCAAAATTACAGAGACGTAACTGCGCTCAATAGGCTCGTGCACCGAATCCTAATCAGCTCATAGACTCCCGGCTCTGAGGCGACTAACGATTTGGGAATAGCTTTGTTGCCTCGTCTGTGGAAAGTAAAAAAAGAGTCGGGACCAAACAAAGTCGTCGTCGTCCAAACGCCTTCCCTCCTTTTCAGCCGTTAGCCGTTGGTCACTTTAACTACCTCCTCTCAGGGCCTTTCATGGCTCTGTGCCTTAATGACTCGAAATTCCCTGAACAAACAGAGTCGGAGTGGAGGTCACGCGGCTCCACTTTCACCCCTGTCACTGCGGGGTGGGTTTTGTTTGTTTGTTTGAAGGGCTCTCACCCGTTTGACACAGAAACACACCGACCTAATCCTGAAGGAGGGGACTCCAGAGGCAGAGGGTTGTTGACCTCCAATTAAACCTCCAGGATGAAGTGAGCGGACATAATTTGGTCCGAATCGCCCATATTTGGTCGTTGTGATAAAGTGTTAGATGGAAGTAGCTTGAAACTTAAAATAAAGCAATAGATTCAGTTCTGCCTCGGTCGGTGACCTTTGACCTGTCGAACAGAGTGGCTTGTTGTGAAATTATGTTAAGTGGAAACGCAACAGTACTCAGTCTTTTCCCTGTGTTGCCCTGGATACTCTGGAGAGGGTTTTAAATACAGTGGGAAGCAACCAGGAGAAATATGAAGTGATCATTCACACGTGTGGATTTTGTCGAGGAGACACATTACAGACAGGCTGTCAGTGGGAGGGTCTCCTCTGATTGGATAATTAGCTTCGCCAAGAGGGTTATGTTTTCTTCAGCCTTTGTTTGTTTGTGTGTCTGTTTAGTTGGAAGCGTTACACAGAAACTGTCAGGCGGATTAGCATGAGACCTGCTGGGAGGATGTGGTTCTGGTCAGGGGAAGAACCCATTGAATTTCGTTGGAGATCCAGGGATTTCCTTTTTAACTTCCTTTAACATTTGGTTTCTGGGACATTTACACCAATTTTCCCAGAGAGTGATTCACGGATCTTGATTAAGAAATAAATAAACAGGGGAATTTTATGTTTGAGGATTTCTATACATGAGTCTGTGCAATTTGGGGCAGATCTTAATAAAAACTTTGACAGAGTGAATTTAAATGTGGGTTCATGAGGGAACTGTTAAGGGTATAAACCCCTTCTGAGTGCTATTCTACATTAATTCATGTATTTCTAAATGGATTTATTTTCTTATGTTGATCCATATGTTGTCTTATCATTGTATTATAAATAGTTTTGCATTAATTTATCCTGTTAATGTCCAGTCTGAAGTGGAATTTGGAGACATATCCTCTCAGGACTCACAACTCTGCTATTTAAGGGACTGCTGTTTGTCAAATTTGGTGCAGCTTGATTTCTTTAAAGGAGGCTATAGGGCCTTGGTGGAGGAATGCGCCCTATCGATTGCTATTCTGGTTGCAATTTAGAGAGAAACACATCTGTTGTCTTGAATGTGGAATCTTTAAATCCTGTTATTTTTTATATTTCTGCGTCTGCTCTGAGCGGCTGTCTCCTCCCGATCTGATTTTGTGTACATACAATCTGTTCCCCTCGCTTCTTCTGGTTAAACACCGATCTGTGGTCCCTGAATCTTCTGCAGTTTTATAAATCTAATAAGGATCTCTGATGGACTCTCAGAGGACCAGATGCTGACAGGGGGAATAAGCGGATGTGGAAACGTGGATTGTAGGTTTTCTGCTCTGCGCTGGAGTGGACACGGGCTCGGTGTTTTGTTAAGTGATGTATCATGAATGGTGAGCAGTGGGGCAGCACTGGTCTTTTCCTGGCCGGTGAGCAGCTAATGGTGCGGAGAGCATTTCCTGGCGGGGGAGACAAACACTTTGGGCTATGATGCCAGATGTGCTGTCAACTTCTGTATTGTTGGCAGCAACAAAGCACACACACCAGGCTTAACACTCGTCGGGGTATTCACACTCACAATGAAGAACACTGCCACTAACAATTGTGCTCCTCTGCGCCCCGCCCGCCCACACGGGGGGACAATAAAGCTCGAGTTTATTTTTCATATCCAGCATTTCAGCATTTGTTTCCTCAAAACAAGATAAAACTGTCAGTGCAGCGACTTAATTCCTCATCTTTCCACACGGCAGTTTCGTGGTTAGTATCAACCGTCTTTACAAAATGGGACGGATCAGTGTGTGAGCATAAAGGAAATTACAATTAAGTTGAGTATTTTTTTAAGGATGATGAGTTATAGTGTTGAAAACAGTTGAGATCGTCTCCTGTCCTGACAAGAAAATCTGAAAAGGATTCAAGAATCGAGTCAACACACAAACACACACACACCTTTTACCTTAGCGAGGTCATTGGCATGATGCATTCTCAAGCACATTATTCCAATCGTAAACTAAATGTCTATAAACTGAATGTCTATAACCAAAACTTAACTTTCACCCACTCCCAGAAACCTTCAAACAGCTCTTTGAACACGAGTCAGAAATGAGAGAATACGTAAAAAATGTCCTCAGTCGTAAATTCTTATCTCCAAATGGTCCTCCCTAAGATATATGTACAAGTACACACACACAAACACACACACAGGGAAAGACAGACAAAGGTGAACACAGACACGACACACCCATACATAAATACTGACACACACTCCCTCCCCCATCACTGATGGAGGGTCGACCATCTGCCCTCAGAAGCAGCAGCGGCACAATGACCACATCACATGAGGCGACTAATGAGCGAGACCTTTCCTCTGCTGTTAAAAAATTCATTCGCTGCCTCTTCCCCTGTCCGACGGCCCCAGCGTGTCTCTGCAGCCACGCTCCCCTCCCCCCCCAAAAAATAAGGCCCACTCTGTTTGTTTCCAAAGCAGCGGATCAACCGCTTTAGCAGCGATGACTTAATCACCTGTGGCAACACATCAGAAAGGTCGACTGCGTGCGCTGGCTGGGACACGAAACCGTTTTTTGTTGCATAAGGATTCGTGGCACAACACCTTGTAGTCGTGTCAACAACAAAAAAAAGAAGGGGGGGGGGTGTTTTGACACAGTCTGACGCCATCGAGGCCAGCAGCCGCACGACCAGACGGAAAACAAGCTTCTCACTCTCTGCAGCATGTCGATAGTTCATCTTTTCAAGAACCTCTCACGCAACCCGAGATCGAAGGGAAGTGCGACTCGGCCCTGAGAGGACGGCCTCATGGTTCCGTGGCTGAGTGGGGGGGTGGAGGCGTGGGAGGTTATTGATCTGGTGACATCTGTGGAATCTTTTAGGTGGGTTGTCAGTCATCAGAGAGGGGAAGTGAGGGCAGAGAGTGGCAGTGGTGTGTACGTGGGACGGAGCAGGCAGACAACAACGGCAACACAAACAGGTTCACCGGGAGTTCAGCCTGTTTGTCTGCACGTCCAACACGAACCACTTGTTTTTTCTTTCTCATCCCTTTCAGTCCTATTTCAGTTTATTTCTCTTTCTCTGTCTCCCTGCAGCCTCGCTACCAGCCGGCCTGTGTGTGTGTGTGTAAAGCAGCTGAAGTGTTCACACACACTTGAGATGTTAACGGCGTACGTTGGCGTGTATATAAAAAAAAGAAAAGCAGCAGTCAAAGAGATAAGTGGCGCATCTGCAGCTATCATTTAATTATCAAGGCAGTGGAAAATGGGGCTTGCTTGCGCCAAAGAATCACAGACGGTGCCAACAACAATGTAGATGCCTGACATTCTTTCTGAGATGCAGCCAAGCCGCCGAGCTGCATGTTTGTGTATTTGTTCGAGGGTTTTTGTCGAGACTCCGTATTAATTACAGAGGAGAGCAGTGTCCTGTTGTAAACCTGCCTGTTTGGAACGGGCTCTTCTCTCGCTTCTCTGTTGATGCTCCGGAGCTCCCTGTCATTAGTGAGTCCTCCTCAAATAGCTCGACAACATACTGTCACTTTTTATTGATTGTGTGCTCGATGTCGTGTGCAGAGCTTTTTTTAAAGATAGATAATCGAGATAAACTTCATCCTACCTGGTTTATCTGCAAACGAATATTTTCAGTCATAAGAAACAGAATTGTCTGTGTTACTCTTCAGGTGTGTGGTTTATATATATATATTATATGTATAAGTTTAAAGGATTGTCTATACTGGTCTTATTTTTGTATACATTGAGTTTTCGGCTATTTCAGAGGTCTGTCGAGCAATCGACACAATCTTCAGACCCAAGTTCACAACTTTTCATAATAAAAGCTCTTGTAATTCAGCTCGATAGGTTTTGTCGAGATGCTCTCACATCTTAAGTTTAAGAGATTATCTTATTATTATGTTAAAAATTGAAAATATACATTCAAAGATTTCTTAGCTTCGTGTTACCCAGGTTTGTGATCAGTTTACAGATGTTTTTCGGGAGCATCTCCCACAAAACCACATCACATCGATACAGGACACACAGCAAGGAGATAGATGGGGGCACTTATCGGAGATGTGCATTATATAACCAAACGTAAAATGGATTCTTTGAATAACTTGACTTATGTCGTCTCGCTGCCTCTGCGTTACAAAGCCGCTGCGCTATCATTATCTGTGTACGAGAAATAGAAAAGCCCCGCCGATGATTTAGATGCGTGATGATGGAAGAAAAGATCGTTCTCAGCATATAATGGTGGCAGCCAGCCGGTGGGCATTCAAACACAGTAAAACGTAATGATTCACAGAAAGAACAGAGGGGGGGTGGTTGAGAAACGAACAACCCGATAACAAAAACGTAGCTGTAGCTGTGCGCGATGCCGGGAAAGCAGAAAGAGATAAAATAGAGTGGGTGTTGCATGAGTCACCTTTACCGGAGCCATTGTCAGACTCTACGCAGATGATGTTGAGGTGAGTAACACTAATAATAAGTCAGAACAACACAGAGGTGAGTGAGATCAGGTTACAGGTGCAGGAGAAAGTCTGCTTTCTGTTTACCACCGCAATTACCGGTGCGTGTGATTACATGCGTCGGGCCGGACCAGCGCACATGATAAAGTGTGATTACACGTCTGTGGTTACACAAAATTAAAAAACAATTAATTTCCCTTTTAGGTTAAACAAAGAGATGTCAACACCTCGTCCAAACCAAAGCTGTATTTCTGAGAGATGAGAAGATGGATTCCTCTCCTGCTCGTGTCTGTTCATCAGATGTGAAGCAACACAACCGGCAGCATTACAACACAAAGTCTGGAGACAGGCTTCCTCCAGCGTCTAACATCTAACTTTCTAACACAGAGTTCAGATTATTTGTTTTAGAACAACTGTAAAAATGAAACTGACCTCTTCAAGGGGAAGTTGTGTCAATACCATGACTGCCAGGGAACCATGTGCCATCAATGTGAAGCAGCCGGAACATAAACCAGTGTAAAACCAGTTGTTATTACAGATTCAACAAACATAAAACATGCTAATCAGGGAGATTTATACATTTTTTAAGACATGAACTTTTAACAACTTTAAATACAGATCATTTACGTGGTATCATATTTCCCCTGGGAAAAGATTGATAAAAACAGAAGCATCACATGTCATTTAATCTTATGACAATCAAATGGAAAAGTGCCTATGAAAAGAAAGAGGAACTGCTGGTTTGTTATCTTGCACCCAAAGTTTGACGTCACTCAAAAAAAACTTTTAACGGCAGAATCAGCAAACAGCAGGAGAACATGAGGGGCTCAGCAAAGTTTAATATCTCTCATTTCCTGTTTATCTCTCTCTGTTAAAGATAGATATATATGTGTGTATGTATGTAAAAGCAGATGGAACACTCCCGAGGGAGACAGGGCCCCCCTCTAATTCTATTAACTCGCACGCACACACACAAAAACACACACATCACTCCAAGACATAAGCAGCCAGTTGATACGGCAGCGGGTTGTTCTTACAGATCCGGAGGTGCCCCGAAGGCAAGAGGCCCATGATGGATCAGACATTGATTTGATTTGAAGTGAGTGTGAAAGCCGCCCGTCCGTGCCCTCTGCCAGAGAGGTGAACCGTGATTGAGCAATGGCTGTCTGGAGGGTTCACTCAGGAAACTGTAAGTGGACAGGCTGGTAGCGGCTGCCAACAATCACCTTTTGTACAAAGTCGTCCGGAAATGAATTGTTGATTCACAGAGAAAGAAATGGGGATAAAAGACGTACCCAGCTGCCACCGTCCGCTCCAGCGCTGCTTCTTCTGCACAAACAGAAGTGCAGGTCAAAGAAAAGTGAAGAATTATCTTTTTTGTTTTTTTTAAACTGACATTTATCCCTGGATTAAAGCAGCAATGAAAGTAAATGAAGAATTCAACATCATTTTAAAATTAAACTTGTTGAGGTGAACATTCTGTATTGAGTCTTTGCTGTGTGGGTGACTGTTGGTGTCAAGTATCAATATAGTTATTCTTTCTATCATGTATTTAATGTTTTCTGCGTTGTCTGTGAATCACTTAGAGTCTGTACCTCTGTAGGAAATGTGCTTTATAAATAAAAATCGTTTTATGATTCAAACGAGATGCCTCAACTTGTGATGATGGCTTGATAAATTTGATTTCCAATATAGTTTCAACTTTACAAGCGTGTTCGGCTTTTTGATTAAACATACGAATATATTCAGTATGAGGAACATAGACTCAGTTTCTCCAAATCCAGGCAATAACAATGTAATTACCTGCAACAAGGAGGTAATGTTTTCATCAGGTTTGTTTGTTTGTTTTGTTTGTTAGTTACCAGCAATATCTACTGGTGGGTTTACTGTGGAACTCGATGAAAGGGTTTGGTATGAGTCAGAAAAGAACTCATTCAATTTAGATGCAGAAGCGAATTCTTTTTTCCCCCCTTCTAAGATTGTGAAATAGGATGTTTGCTCTCACACTAAATTCAAGGATTTTGTTGAAAGTTAGGAAAAACAACTAGTTTAGAAGAATTATATGTATGATTGTATATGTATTTGGTGATATGATCTGGAGCTAGTGAATTTAAATGTGGTTTAATAGGGGGGCTCCTTCTCTAAGTGCCGTTCTACTTTTATAAATGTGGTAGATAGCCAAGAGTCCCCTTGTGATCTCGGTCATATGTTTGCCCTCTGCCCTAAATGACAAAAACATTGACATGGAATTTACAAAACCCTTTCCAGTGCTTTCCTAGGCTTGATCTGCAACAATGTCCCCTAACTCCCATCTTCAGTGTCCCCACTGGTCTGTTCTCATTAAACTCTCAACAAGAAAACCAAGTTTCTTTTACAACCCTGTTGGCACGTCACTAGACTTCTCTCAGCCTCTCTCCATTGTACCACACAAATGTCATGATCCTCCTCGAGCTTGAGAAGGTTAAACATTCTCAAAGGAGCTCAAATGATAAATTAGTTGCAAAATGGCAACTATTTATATCAGCTCCCTGCCGAGACTCCCTTCAGACAATATGTTTAGTGGCTCTGTTGTTGTCCCCGTAATTTTCAGATGCTGTTTTATTTCATTTGCCATGTTTTACTCTATTTCATGCCTTTAATTTTATTTTATATAGTTTTATTTTATTACGGAAAGTTTAGTTTGATAATCCTTTTTTTTTGAAGCCTCAATTTTTGTTATTTGTTCACTTTTTTATCCAAAAAAAACTGAGATGTTAAGTTATGTAAATTATATATTTTTTTTAATCAAACCTGTTGGAAAAGTTGATGAAAGTTGTCAAACTTTTCACTGGTACTGTATCATTGTTTTTTTTCACAGGAGAGAACAGTGGCTCAGTGGACATTCTCCTGTTTACCACTAATAAAAATCCTGGTGCCGGTTATTCTCATCTGACATCCACCTACACACGATGATGAATCCAAACTTCACAGTGAAATCCTAATCTGTCTCCAAAACAGCAGCGAGCAGTTGTACCCGCCGCAGATAGAGCCGTTGCCTCTCTGCTCCCTTCGCTATCTCTTCAGATAAAAGCGCCAGAGAGAAAAATGGAGCTGGGAACAGCAGTTGAAGAAGGTTATTAGCAAAAAGCGACGAACAGATCAAAAGTAAAAACAATCATTATGCAGAATTGTTTCTGTCACTGTTTTACTGCAGAATATTATTGAAACTTTATCAACTCTACCAAAGAAGTTTTTGTTCAGTTTGTTTTTGTTTAAGTGTGTAGACAAAGAATACAAATATAGACAGAGCTCAAATATGTATATATATACCATTGTACAGAGTAAGCTGCTGTAGAGATAATAAGAATCAATATTGGAAGAATGCTTAAGTTTTTTGTTTTTTTTATATATTTTAGTATCTAATCTACATTTTGATGTTGTTTGGCCTTGGTGGAGATATTTGCCCAACCGAGGTCAAACAGTGTCACTATTGATGCATTATCTTTCAACTAGAACCTTGAGGTGCAGTGTAGTCGGCAGATATTAAGCTAACTGCTTAATTATATTTCTGTAATATTTATTAATTCATTCATTCATTAAGACAATGGTATTTATTGGGAACGTCTGATACATTTTAGTTTGAAAATGTAAGTTGTAACTTATGAATGGGGCTTAATCAAACAGTCTATGGAGCTAAATCAATATTTGACTTGTTATATGACAGGTGGTAAAGTCAGTTAAAGTAAATCAGCAGTTGAGGGGGAGAAATCAAGTAGGTGGGTACCTCAAAGTTGTGCTCAAGTTCAGCAGTTGAATGAACATACATAGTTACATTACACCATCGGCAGTTTATACTTTACAGATGTTGTGTTACTGTTTGTCACCAGAATTAAATCAAAAACTACTGATTAAAGACGTCCCCTGAACTCGGTGGGAGGATGTGACACAGGGCCAAGAAAGAAGCCGTCAAATGTTGGCATCGATCCGGACAAAGTGGATCCAGATATTTCTATTAAGATAAACCCTTTTTTTAACATTTTCACCGATTCTTCATGTGGATAATTCATGGATCATGATGTAAAAATCTGGCGAACATTTTGAGAAGTGATAAAAGTGTTTCATTTCAAGGCCTTGTTTCTATAAATGAATCATGTTATCACGCTGCATGAAAGCTTTTACATCTCTGGATGAGCAGGGGGTGATTTGTTTTCCAGCTGAAATGTGTCTGCGATAAACACAAAGGAACAGACAGAAAAACTTCATCAGAAGAGGCTCCAACACCTGAAGCTCCCCGGTACTGTCCACACAGTGGGACTGAGAGGTGGCTTCGGGGACAGAGCCCGACCGAGGGGGCTCTCGATAACAACAAATGAAGACACAATCAAAAAATGAGCAAAGATTTCAAGGACTTTGAAGAAGCGGGGTGTGTGTGTGTGTGTGTGGAGGTCACCGGCCGCTGTGCAATAAACACTCCAACTACACAAGGCTTTTTATCTGGGTACAACACCAGAGTAAACAGTGAATCACAGCAGGACGCGGGCGCTGACTGAAACACACACGTTGCTCTCTCGCCGCCGTACAGATGTTATTGATGACAACCCAGAGGCTTTGTTGACACTCCTGATAATTACTCATTCCGCCAGCAGCCTCCTGGAACCTCCTCTCTCGGGCCACCACTGCTCAAAGCAAATATCCAAGTGTCTCGCTGCTTGACACGTAATAATCCATCTCAACCATCTGAGTTCACAGGAGCTCTCTCCCGCCCGAGGCCTGGAGCACCTCTGTGTGTCTCCTCAGAACGGGCAGCCCTTCACCGCATCCTGCTCCTCCGGCTCGCCGTGCCAATGAGACGCCAAAGAATTCATTAAAAAGTTATTTACGGACAAACGGTTTCGGAAGGAGCGCGTGTGTGTGTTTCTGACCCGCTGAGGCAGAGAGGAAGCCAAGTGCGCCATTTCCAGAACGAGAAATAAGACTCAAAAACAAGACGCACCTGTCATATCCTGATCAATGGCCTTTCCTGCAGGGGGGGGGGAGGATACAGTCCTGACAGGGTCGCCAGCGCACCCCCGTCCCCATTTCCTGCCTTAAACAACTCTTGAGGCACAGTCCTGCTAATCAAACCGTCAGAAAGCCCCAGATGCTGAACCCGGTTAAATCCAGATGTATTATTTACTCTGCATCTTTTTGTTTACACATAACACAGTAATCCTTGCAGATTTGGGGCAGTGGGGTGGAGGATGCGTTGGGGGGGTGGGTGGGAAGGAAAGGCAACACTCTGTATCAGCGGAGGGATCTACAGTCTTTAGAAGAGAAAAAAAGAAAAATGGGAATTCTATTGTGCGGAGAGAATCAACCCGAAGGCAGCCGAGTACAAAGGGGCTGCGGGTCCCAGGCGAGCACCTTCAGAATCCGAGCGAGGAGTCGGCTGAAGGAGGAAACTCTATCACAGGGCCGAGGGAGCACAGAGAGTTGGTTTGTTCGGCTATAAATACTGGTATTTGCTTTTTTTTCACCCCTCACAAACACAAGGGGCCCCTCCCTGCAATACAAACATGAAGAGCAACAATCTTCGCCTCCTTTCAGTGGCATCGTGGAGCTGTTTTTTTTCAAATAATAGATTTTAGACGAGGTGCTTCCTTTTGTTTTTCACGCTCGTTTGGTGTCACATCACCGACCGGCGCCGGGGGAACGCGCTCAGCGGAACAACCCTGCACGTACCTGCGTTGACTCCAGGTAGAGCAGAAAGTTGGCATGTCATTTAACTTGCTTCACAATAAGGCTCCAGCCTGATGAGCAGCCAGTGATTAATTTGTGTGACTCATGGAGTGAGAATGAGACACGAGAGCAGAAAAACAAAAAAGTCTTTTGTGTGCGTTTTAACGACAGTGATGGTTTATGCCTCCCCTTTGCCCTTTACCTGGAGACGGCAGGAAGAAGAAAATAAAACAACTATTTGTTTTCTTGTAGCTTCAGGCAGCTGACGTAGACGGTGTCATCTTTCAGACGAGGAGGCACCAGCCGGAGGCGCTGCAGCATCCCTCTCGCCGGGTTTGAGAGATGTTTCTCCATCACTGCTTTGTTTTGTCCCGTGCCGATGCTTTCCCCGTTCTGGATCAGGGCTCCCGTGTCCAGGTGGTGCCCGATCAACGGGGACGCTCGCGTGCACAAATCCAGCTTGTCAGTTTTCCATCCCAGTGTTTAAATAATAAATGAAGCCCGTCTGAGTGGTGCCATAAATCAGCACTAAAACCAAAGGTTAAAAATGTTAGGTATGCTTCGTTAACCCAAACACTGAGAGTTTGTGCTCAGCTGTCCACTTGTTTATTATGACGCATCTCAGAAAGAGATGCTGAGTGACAGCACAGCATTGGTTCTGACTTATAAGGAAACAACACCACTTCTTCAAAACATCCGAAATAAAAGATAAACTATTATTAAATAATAGGGCAAAATTTATTGGATTCTTCTCCAACAAACCCGTATGGAAACATAACCTCCTTGGCAGAGGTCATTTAAATAATCCTTTTAAAGACTAAATGGATCCTTTGCAAAATAAAATGTAACAAATAATAGATTAGTTTATTTGGATTTACAGTGTTCTATAAACATGTACGATTCTAAAGACGAATCTTTATAACTTGGTAGTCTGTGGGAGATTGAAATAGAACAGATGCTGACATGTAATCTAAAAAACCTTCAGGACTCTTGATGTTTGAAGTAATGAGGCAGTCTGGCCTGACAGCAGGTTGAATCTCACTCTCCCTCCTCTGGTCACTCGACTCTGGAGGGAGCTTATCTGCCGTCATCTGGCCCATTGTTCCCATTATCTGAGGTGATCAGCCCCTGTTCGCATCTGAGCGCCTCCTCCACCGTGCACATGCGGCCAGATGGAGGACCTCCACCTGCAGAGAGCTTGAAAGAGCGCTCGCTGTGATCTTCTGTCACATGGAGATTGCAGAGCAGGGATCTCCCCAAGGGTCTGGATGAAATAGCATAGAGGAACTGGTTGAGTTCCTACTATACGTGCAGTGACAGATGTATAACCTTCTTTCGCCAAAAATTCCAGTTAGGAACTCATCATGCAAATTAAAAGAATAAAATATTGAAACGTGTGGGTGATGAATTCACATGAGAGTAAAACTCCACGAGGCAGAGGAGGCTGTTTTGTTTTATACTGCTGTTGCAAGGCAGAAACCACAGTGGAGACGTTGGTGAAAAAGGAAAGTGAACCCCGGTTGCATTTATCATGGACTCATAGAAAACACCCTTCCTATGCCACAACTAGCTGCGGTTCTCAACCAGCCGTCAGGCTTGTTTTGGATCTGTGCCACGTGGAGGATATATATTTACCCCTTCCTTAACTGCTCGAGGGCAGTGTCACCCATTTTCAAGTTTTTATTGGTTCATGCCCTCTTGACTTATTCTGCAGGGAGTCCGTGTTGGGACAGGCAGCAGCAGGATCCTGGGTACTCAGTGTGAAAATGTTATTTGAAAATTAGAAAAAAAGAAAGCTCGCTTCCAGTTTTTTGCCCACCAACGTTGTCAGCCTGTTGGTAGGGAAGTGTCTTAGTATTCAAGTGAGGAAAACAAATCTCCTGGGGTTCATTTTGAATGGGAGACCAGTGTGTATCACCATCTCACTGTGCTCCCCAAAAATAACTTTAGCAATAAAGTAAGTCAGAATAATGAATCCACTTTAATCTGAATATGGAGATACACACTAAGGCGAATACTCAAAAGCTATTTTTTAATTGGGTGATGACACTCCACGAAGAGTTTGGGGATCTCTCTTGCTGCACTATAAGATTTTTAAACTTTGTTCAGAAGATACTGGTGAATAGACAAATTACAGGTTGGGTTAGTAATTTGTTTCTTAAACGCATGTCCTTCTGGTCATCAATAAATAAAGTTGTCAAGCGTTTTCAAACTAAAATGGTCACAGAGAAATCGTCTCCTACCAGTTGTCAGTCAGCTCACGTGTATGTGTTAGGGGGCGTGGCTTTGGCGAGATGACCAATGGGAGGAGGTGGGATGAATCGGTTGCATATTTTTCGAAGTGTAGCTTTCTCCCGCTTGTTTTTCCAGAATTTCCAACCCTAGCTTTAAAACTCAAATCACCCCAAGTGGAATAAACTAATCTATCCGTTCATCTTGCTAACACTATTAACACAAAATATAAAATGGAACTATATCATGATCATTAAACAGCTTCACACTACATTATAAAACTCTCAAGCACAGGATGCCGAGAGTAATAATTAATGCCAGTTCTCTTGATCTACAGCCAGGGTTTCTCCACATCCCCTTGAATTCCATCCAGTAGCATTGTGACCTTGACAGAGGTCAGGAAAATGATTTAAAGCTCCAGAAACACTTGCAAACCCTGCAGCAAAAAGTAGGAAGTTTAAGTGGGTGTCGTTCAAAGATAAGGAGCGAGCTTTGTCTTTAAAGTGAGGTCCATTGTTCAGAACCTAAGCTCTTTCTCCAAACACAAACATTTAAGCAGGCAAAACGGAAGCTTTCACAAATATTTTTCTTTCTGTGTAGAAATATAATCATCCATGTTTATCCGTGCCAGCTCTGTGATGGATTTCCACTGGCACTGACAGATTCTACGTGTCAGTCAAATGCGAGCAGGAGACTCTTTGTGAGATTACGGTCACTCCTGCATGATATCTGCATCCGACTCCTGTGATAGGTTTGAGGATCGTCTTTCTGGTGTCAGGTTTTACACAACGAGGCTTGATTCGTCTTGTCTTGGCACGAGACAAAAACCCAAACACAGGCTCGGAGAGCATGAAGGGTGAGCCACTCATCTTCTTGACTGAAGACCACCCCACAACAAGCCTCCTCCTCCCACTGGAAAAAAACAACGAGCCCCACACGTCAACCCCATGGAGGGATGGGAAAACAACAGCGCCCTGAGAGAGCCTCGGCTGATAGATAGATAAAGAAGTTATGCATTCCTGGGTGAATAATGAACATAACTCAATGCACAAACATGCAGGGACATTCAGATCTTCTTGAGTCATTTATAAAGAAAAACATCAGATTCCACTTTTCAGCCACCCCCCGGGAATATTATAGAAGTTGTGGCATTTAAATAAACAGAGATAAAAAGAAAATATATGCCGCAAAAAACTGATTTAATATTCAGACAGATTCTTTCTATCACGGTGACAGTGTAAATAATGAGGGTGGAGATGCCTGATGGAACAAACAGTGCTTCTAATATGCTTTTTTCCGCAGTAAATCAAAGGAGCAGTGCGACTATCTCAACACACATTAAAGCCTCTTCTTTCACTGTAACACAATGCAGTCTAATGCATCGTCAAGCACGCACACTTCTCCTGTGCAATGCAGGCCATTGAGTCGAAATACACGACGACCGCTATTCAGTGCTCAGACAACAGATTAAAGGCATTCGAGTTGCCCAGAAACCCTATTGTGCATTTATGGGAAACACCCAAAAGTCAAAGCATCAAAGGCTCCATGTTGTTTTTTTTCCGTGTGGTGATTTAAGAAGGTGGAAAAAAAGGTTTTGGTGGAGGAAAGTGAAGGTGATATTTGAGCAGAGGTATCATTATGAAAATGTAAACCCTTGCCAACTTGCTGTGGGGGGGGGGAAGCCGGGGATGAGTTGGAACTGGAGGGCTGGCGTTGACTGAACAGCACTCCCTCATTCTTCTCTTTATCTCCCTGGCATTCTTCTGCTTCATTTCAATAGCCATTCTTCAACCGAGGACCCCCCCCACCCCCAGCCCCCCACCCCCCCCCACATTCGCTGTCGTTCACACTTCTTTTTGATTTGTATTCTAAGTGGCTCACGGATCCTTTGTATTCCGGGGGACGATAGAGATCTGAATCCTCACGCCGACTGTGGAGGCTGCAGATATCCTGCCGAAGCAAAACACAAAAACAAATTTAGGAACAGATTCTTATTTATTATGAGGAGTGAAAACTCTTCTGTTGAGATCCTGCACAAACAAGGAGCTTCGGGTACACACACAGACTCCGAGAGGTGCACTGGAAAAAGTGGATTGACAGTAGTTCGCCGATTGCACGGAGCCTTTTCTTGAACTTGTGTTGTCCTTTAATCAACTAGATTACATATTTAAAGTCAATGAGAGTGAAATTATGTGTAAAATCACCAAATCTCCTGCTAAGTAAAGGATAAAACCTGTGTAACTTGTGTCAAGTGAAAGTATTTTGATCCATCTGGGCCTCCATCCAATCTCACCTTTGGCTTCCACGTGTCCTGCACCTTTCGACATCTCATGCATCAATAGGACCTTCTTTAAATTGCACCATAAATAAGAATAAATAACAGTAAGCTTGAATTGGAGGTTATTATTCCGTAAGTAAGAACAACAACATTCATGTTTGTAAACACTGCATTTCTTGGTTTGTTGTTTGGAGTTGGAATCGTCACGTGACAATGTCAGAACTGAAATGTTTCACGTCAGTAAAACGCTCCAGTGTCCCACAACTTCACTCATTTCAAGGGTAGAAAACGCTGGTCTCAGAACAGATGAGAAAAACATTATGCTGTTTAAACAACAAACTAAACTTCAGAAGACCAAGTTAAAAAAAAGAGAAAGGAACCTTCAAGCAGTGACTCAGTGGGATTTCACTCAGTAGAGAAAGTGATTTTTTTGGGGGGAATGTGAAAATAATAAAAGATATATTCATGTATTTCAGCAACGCAGATGAAATCCAGGGGTCCTGCCTCCAGACAGATAACACAGCAACTGTCTGTGTCTGAATGCCGTTGATAAGAGCATCATACCAATACAGTGGCCTTTCTCTGGGCTGCAGATTCCCCCCCTGTTCCTCTCCTCGGGAGTCTGACTGCAGGTGGATGTGAGGACGCTGAGCACAGGGGATTAATCCTCAGTCACTTTGATCAGGGCCAAATTCAGGATAACTGCATTCATTTAAACCCACTGACAAGTTCTTAACACGTCTGCCGCAGCTAAATCTGTCGATTATTACAGCCACTGATGCTGTGTTATTATATTAAACAATGATCACTGGGCTCATCCTTTGTTTACTCGTCTGCACCGATGCATTTTCAACTTGTAGATCAACCCCTGTGAGAGTTTCCTGGGTTTTTCTGGCCACTATCCTAATTCTGAAGAAACAGAAAATGAATAATGTGTATATTTCACAAGAAAAAATGCAGTTTCCCTCACAACAGGGGATTTCAGCCTCACCAGATGTGTGCAACATAACGTTTAAAAAACAAAAGACTTCATGATTTGAATCACTTTTCCTTTCCTTTTCTGATTTCTCAGTAACAATCGTATGCAGCTACTCTGCACCGGCTTTGTGCTCAGTGCCAGTCAGTGCTTTATGCTCACAGGAAATCACCTTTCAGCCACAACATGTATATCTGTGGTTTCCACAGGTGGTGATGTTTATGAGACTGTTAATTGTAATGTAGCTGTAACAGAGCCGTTAAAGTTGCTTAATCTTACCTTAACCAACCTCGGACATCGTAAGAATAGCAAGTTGTGAAATGCCTCTCGTGCTTGAATGTTTTTTTGAATATTACAAGCTGAAAGGGCAACAGAAAAAAACCTCATTATCATAACTCCTAATGCAAAGTAGAGAGACTAATTTTGTCCTTTGAAAATGTGCTGACGTCCTGCTGCTCGGCTCTCGTGCAGCTTCAGGGAGATGACATCAGTCGAATCAATGATGCGGCTTGACTCCCTGAATCCATCACTTCTCTCATATATCAAAGACGTGAACGTGCACGCCACATGGAGGAGATTGAGTTTCATGGCACCGCCAGCTCCGTCTGTGAGGAGGGTGGGCTGAGTCTCGTGTGGCCTGGGCCCTGTCATCGCAGCCCTAACTGAAATCAGACACTTAAACATCCTACTTGCAGAGGGTTTGGATAGAAATCCCACATTACAGGGCGTGTGGCTCCTTTCAAATGCACCGGGGGGAGGTCATTTGGAGCGCAGGCATATCGGCACTTGAGAAGTGACAGGGTGTGTGTAAAGGTGAGGACAGATCTGGACCTCAGCTGATGAAAACTGTCATAAGACCCAGTTATGAAGTGATTTGTAGAGAGGAAGCCGAGACGAGGAGGAGACTAATCTTAATGTCATTCCTTTGCCCCGTGCACTCTGAGGAGGGAAGTGGAGAATGAGAGACGGCCGAGTTATAAACCAGAGAAGTGTGTAATCCAAAGATTGCTCTAATTCTCCAGTACCTCCACCTGGAGGGACGTCTGAGGACTTAACGTAGTATCTATTACTTTACATCAGTGACTGTATAGAAACTTTGCAGCGTGCTTCTTAAGCTGTGGAAACACAATGAAGGTCTTCAGTTAGAGGGAATATTACAAAACTGACATCTACCTCCATAATAGAGAGAAGTCCCTGCAGGAATTTAACTTTCTCTGCATCTAGTTTAATGTTGTTGTTGTTCTGTTTAGATTTATGGGGATTTTTCCATTTTCTCCAAACATGTTTTTAAAGATTATATCTTTGACTTGGAATGTTATTAATGAGTCCCAAGACTTCCAAGAAAAATTCTCATAAAAAGAAAAGTTCTGTGAGTCAAAATTTGCATCAAATCAGTCTTTATGGTTGTATAACTATTTAAGTTTAGTTTATTTTAGTAAAATTTAGTTTAGTTGGTTAATTTCTGTGTTATCTACAACAACTAAACATGTCACACTTACACACACATTGCACGAACAAATAAAAGCGCAGGAAGAAGCACAATATTTGACTTCCTGCCCCTATATAGATGACATAGCATAAATACAGCCACCCCTTCTTTTTAACTTCCTTTCTTTTCAAAAATCACCTTAAAAATCCACAATAGCTTAATCACTATCTGTTATCACAGCATAAACAAAGAAGTTCATAGTGTTTCATTATTTTATCTCATACACTTTATTATAAGATACAAAATGATCTTATCTGAATAATATGTGAAAAATCCACGGTTCCACATGTGGAAATACACATCTGCTTTTTTTTTGTAGAGCATAGATAAGGATTCTTGAACTTACACTTCCTCCTCTGATCCTCGTCAGTTGATGTGAATGTAAACTTTTGTTTTTACGTGGCGCTTCATTTCAGGCTTTAACCACATAACTGATAATATATTGAAGGAAAAATAAATCTTTAGGTTTATACACATGTGACTTGATGAACAACACAAATAGAGGAAAGGGCTCAGATCTGAGGTTAATCTATAATTCAGGACTAATATAACCCTCCTGTTATGCCATTAATTAATTTACCAAAGTGGCCGAATAATTATACGAAACATCACTTTTTATTCTTCTTTTTTTTGTGACAGAAACACACTTTCCCCCAGAGACGCCCTCACCGCATACAGAGGAGCAGGTTTTATAGTCGGGCCGTTTTTGGAGACAAGCGCAACCCACTGCTCCTCCTCACGGGGGCGGGGTCAGGAGACCGGGGGGGTATTTATTGTGTCGCTGTCTCTCGGAGAACAGTTTGACCATCAGGGAGCAGACACACACACGCACTCGCGCACACAACGCAGACACGCAGAGTGGTAATCATGCAGGTGAGTTTTTTTTATGTTGTGGCTTTTTTAAACATGCAGCACTAATGTGTGTTTTCTGCTTCAGGCTGTTTAATGGTAATTGCTGCAGTTTATCAACTGTCACCCGTGTTTACTGAAGTTTAATTCACCATATCCTCACTTATTGTGTTTTTCTTTTTGTGATAATTGTGCTTTTAATGATAAAGTTTGCACTGAGGAGAAAAGTCAAAGTCAAACTTTCTCCAAGCAGAAATAAGGGATTAGATTTAGTTTTGCTTTTTTGCTCAAGAGAATTCTTTCCAAGATTTTAAATGTTTTTTCTAACTTTGTTTCCTTCTTCTCCATCCAGTTCGACTTTGCATACGTGTATGAGAACGGCACTGACAACATCTCGGAGGAGTCCGGAGACTATGGTGAACTGGGTCTCCAGGAGCCATGTGGGAGCCTGCTGAGCAGCAACTTCAACTTAATCTTCCTCCCCACCGTTTATGGAATAATCTTCATCCTGGGCGTCATCGGTAATGGATTAGTCGTTGTTGTGATGGGCTACCAGAAGAAGCTCAAAACCATGACGGACAAGTACCGGCTCCATCTCTCTGTGGCCGACCTCCTCTTTGTGCTCACGCTGCCCTTCTGGGCCGTGGACGCAGCCAAAACCTGGTACTTTGGAAGCTTCCTGTGTGTTTCTGTGCACATGATCTACACAGTCAACCTGTACAGCAGCGTGCTCATCCTGGCGTTCATCAGCTTCGACAGATACCTGGCAGTGGTGCGGGCCACTAACAGCCAAGCCATGAGGAAGCTGCTTGCGGACAAAGTGATCTACGTGGGAGTGTGGCTTCCTGCGCTCCTCCTGACAGTGCCCGACATGGTGTTTGCCCGGCTGCAGGTCACGGGGTCTTCAAACTACCACTTCACAGAAGAGAGCATGGAGACGGGAGAGTCCAGGACTAGCTGCCAGCGTATCTACCCAGAAGAAAACAACAATATTTGGGCCGCCGCGTTCCGCTTCCAGCAGATCCTGGTGAGCTTCATACTGCCCGGCCTGGTCATCCTCATCTGCTACTGCATCATCATCGCCAAGCTGTCGCAAGGTGCCAAAGCCCAGGTGCTGAAGAGGAAGGCGCTCAAGACCACGATCATCCTCATCGTGTGTTTCTTCTCCTGCTGGCTCCCGTACTGCATCGGTATCTTCGTGAACGTGCTCATAACGCTGAAAGTGATCGAGCCCTCCTGTGAGCTGCAACAAGTGGTGGAGATGTGGATTTCTATCACGGAGGCGCTTGCCTATTTCCACTGCTGCCTGAACCCCATCCTCTACGCCTTCCTGGGAGTAAAGTTTAAGAAATCCGCCAGGAGCGCTCTGACCCAGGGAAGCAGATCAAGTCAGAAAACGACTCTTATGACTAAAAAGCGGGGACCAATCTCATCTGTGTCGACCGAGTCCGAGTCTTCAAGTGTTTTGTCAAGTTAACAAACCCTCAGGATGGGAGAATGTGACTTAATTTTCTCAGGAGAGAAAAATAATTAAGCTTTAATTTCAAAGAACTTACTACATTTTGTACAGATGTAAAAATAGATATTTTTTTTTATACAGTTTTATTTGTTTGCTTTGTGTCCTGCCATTTTGTGTCTTGTGAGGGTTTTCTATTGTAATGTAAGTTTTATGCTCCTTAGAGCAGATTGTATCTTAAAGACAATGCCTCAATTCAACTCATTCAACTTAATAATCCTGGTCCATTTTCCCAGTTCTCATCTTTACAACCAGTGTCACTGTACTGGGCACACGATGCCCATTTCTTCTTCTTCTTCAGGGATTGGTAGCTGCTTTTGAAAACCTGTACATAGTTTGTAGCATTTGTGTGTTTTTCGCACTTACGTTGTGTGATTATCTGAAAGCTATTATTTATTGCTGTCACTCACACTGGAAGTTTTGTAAAATATAGAAAGTGCATGTTGTGTTTTTCTACCTTGTGTTTTTTATGTAAAGAATAAAAAACGATTGCAGTGCTTCTCATAATGACAGTGTGGTGTGTGTCTTCACCTAAAAACCAGCTCCTCCTCCCCTCAGGGGCCGGGGAGGGGGATGAGGTGTGTTCCTGTGTGTGTGTGTGTGTGTGTGTTTGTGGTGGGGGTTGGGGGTGGGGGTGAGTGGCTCTTAACACAAATGTCTCCACCTGATCTGGCAGTAAAGCAGAGGGAGGACTGAGCAGACAGGCCCTGTAATTGCAAGAACATCTGTGCACTTTTACATCTTAAGCAGCTATTGCACAAAAGCTAAACTCCTTATTTATAATTAGCACCCACAGGCCTGCTTAACAAAGAAAATAGCATGTTAAGTTCTCCTTGGACTTCTCTCCGGTTTCTTTTCACTTTGCAAGAAATAAAGCCCCCATTATTTACGACAAATAAGTTTAATGCTCATTCTCTTTCCGGAGTGGGTCAACAGGTCAGCTCGGCTATTCACCAACTCACAAAACAATAATAGTCGTTTTAAGACTCACAGATGATTTATTCTGAGGATGCAAATAGACAAAGTCGAGGAATCATGCAATATATCACTGGTAATAAATCTTTTGGAATGATATAGTGACAACGTAAGACATCAAAATGACAAGTTTGAACACACTCGTGTCAGTGTCTCCGTGGATTCCTCTTACATGATAATGAATTGAGTTCAAGTTGGAGACCTAAAGGAAGCTGCAGGGAACAATAGACGTCGGGGAGAATGGAGTCGTCAAACGGCAGCAGTGCAGCGTGGCGTTGGCCTCTCTATTCAAGGCTCCAGTGGATATTTCCATTTCTTTACATGCTAAAAGGGTCTGTGAAGTGCCCCCGTCAAGTCACAAGGTTAATGGTCGTGTTCACAGTGAGACAAGCTGAAAAACAAGAGGTGCTTTTTTCACTTGGAAATGTTCCACATGATTCAGGTTTAGCATATGAGCTGTGCTGCCTCAGCAGGGAGACGTGTGCAGTGTTAATTTTTGTAATTAACACTTCACTGGGCTCTAATGAACCCTTTCAGGAAGCCTTGATGGTGGACCGGGTCAATATCAACCAGCACATACACAGAACTGTGGTTCATGGGCCCACTGTAGGGATACACAGTAAACTGATAGTATGGGTCAAATATTAGGTATTGTGCATTGGAACTGGTTAAAAACCTGAGGGAGTACACAAAGAAATAAGCGATAATATAAGACTCTAATAATCCTGATGGAAATTGTTATACAACCTTGCTCCAAGATTACAGCAAAATAATGCAGTGAATAAAACAGTATTTAGGTGAAATATAAATAAAAAGTGAACATTAAAAGTGTGTACAGATTAGGACCAATGCCTGATGACAATGTGATACAGTAAACTACTGATAAACAAAAGTGACAGTAAGTAGTAATGATAATGTAAGTAGTGAGGATAATGGGTTCAATGATAAAGGAAGTATAGTGATATTTGGATTAAGTCAGTTTAACATTGCACATGATTTTAAACATTATATAATGAAAAATAGTTCTATTTCGAATATTGCACATGAATAGTGATATTGTGCATTATGCTTGAGTTTGTGTTAAATAGGTAGGAGCTCAGATGTGTGTTTTTTCCAGGTCATTTCTTTCATTAATTTGATTATATGCTTGAATATGTGTTTTTGACCTTTTTCTAAACTCTTACCGACTACATCATCATCATCATCACAATCATAAAACAACATATGGGGGAAACACTTCCTATAATTGTCCAGGATCCATATGAGTGCACTCCTATAAAACCCCTTGGGAATTCAAGTGGGTCCTCTGCCATTCATAATTTAAGCTTTTGTTCTCTTAAGTGTGATGAGGAAGAAACAACATACTGCTCAATAGCCGCACATCTCTAACACTGCCAAAGTGTTAATTGTAGATGCACTAAGCCTGTCTGAGAAGATGATCCTCATTGTGAAACGCAACAACACAATTTCCCTGTGCAACACTGCGAAATAACAGATCTGTGACAGTTTATATATCCGTTTAAAGAAACTCACGTGTGTAAGATGCAGTAACTTACTGTAGCAGTGAGGGATTTCTTGTTTTCTTTGGTGGGTCAAAGGCCAAAGCTGTTGAAGTGGACAGGAAATAGTTCCTACTGGTGATTCATTACCAGCATCTTGGAAACCATTGTCCAGCTCATTTGGGTTTTTCGGGCAGAGATGTGTTTTAGATTATGAGTGACAGTATTAGTACCCATAAGTGCAGAATTCATTTTAAAGAGGCTTTTTGGAGGATGAAAGGAATACAAATACATGGGGGTTCCTTTTGTGCACTGACCCTCCCCACTAATGGCTGCATTGTTTTGGCTGGAGAAGTGAGCAGCAGGAAGGCTGTTTCCTGCATCATGGAGCTCCTGTGGCCAACAGCCTGAGAAAAGCTTTGATGACACCCCCACTGTATTCAGTCCAGCGGCGCTTGCTGTGCATGGCCGTTCCTGCAAAAGGTCACTGGATACCTGGATGTCCCGACTGCGCCCGTTCACAGGCGTGAAAGTGATTTCATGGAGATCTGGTCGCATTTAGTGCTCATGTGGATGTGTGAAAAATGTGTTAAACAGGCCACACATGGTGGTCACATGTTGTTTTACTGTTTATCAGCTCTGCCAAGGGAGGTTTATGTTTTCTTCTGTATGTTTAGCAGGATAACACAAACAAGATTAGACACTTTTGTGAATGTTCTCCAATTTCTTCTCTCTAATGTTTGGCGGAGTGATATTTATGAGTGTATTTGATGTGGTGCAAATCAAAAAGGAAATCTGGATCTAGTGAATTTAAATGTGGTTGCATTAGGGGAAAGTTGGACCTTGGCCGAGGTATATGCTTTACTGAGTGACATTGTAGTTTACGTCATGTATTTCAAAATGTGTTTTTCTTCATATTGTATGCATGCCTTCATACTGTCACAAGTGCAACTATAATTTGCACATCTCTTTTTACTTTGCAGATGGTGAACCTTAAAACAATTCGCTGCAAACTGCCACTGGGTGCAGGCAAATCAGCTCAAATTATTTTCTATTATTACCATTTATTAGGAATAGTTTTACATCTATTTATACAGGTCACATCCAGTCTGAATATATAGTTTGGAAATATATCCACATTGTTTTGAAAATTCCCTCGTCAAAGTAGCCTAGAAATATGTTTAATTCTGATAAATCTACTTGTGAGTCATTTACCACCACCATAGACTGTTTGACCACGTTTACATTGTGAGTCATTTACTCCAACATGTTTACATTGTGAGTCATTTACTACAACATGTGCAACAGCATGTTTTACCCTTCGCACCACCATGGATGTGTTATAAGATACTATGTTGTACAATTTATTGTGATCATTATCTGCATTAAAAAGTATAAAGTAATTTAACTTCATCCAAGGTAACGGCCCTGACAAACTAGCTCAAGCGGAACCACAGTTTAGTCATTCGTTTCTAGCCGGAACCTGAAGCTTCCGGTATTCGGTGCTCCCTGTAAACAGGTCCTTCTTTCCGGTTGCCGTGCATGCAGTGAACAGCTGATGTGGAGTTTCTCTCTCTCTCTTTCTCTCTCTGTCAGAAAGTCGTGAAGTGTTTTTCTCGTCACTCCGTGAGACCGTAGCTCGACATGACGAAAGACGAAGTCCAGGGGTAAGAACCACGCGTCACAGCTCACGTCTCACTCAACGCTTTTTAAGCAACCACTGTTAGCACTGTTAGCCAGCTAGCTAGCTAGCGTTGCATTGACATGCAGCAGATTGCATCATCTGACAGCTTCAGCAAAGAAATCACAGCGTTTACCCCACGTGAGCACAACTGTCTGAAATACACTCAGTATAACAAATAAACACAATCACAGCACGAGCCATGTTGTTCCACCTGCGTCACGTTAATCTGCAGGAAAAAAGTTTGCAAGTTTAGTGTTTGTGTGATTCAGACGCGAGTTGATCCAAAGTTTTACAAGTCGAAATTGAGTTTCCTGGTGGATTCAGCAGATGAATGATATGAATATTGTTGATATGAACATGAAGTGTCAACATTTATAATGAGCATGGTGTCTGAATACATGCAGCATCACAATCTAAGTCCTTTACAATCACACATTACAATAACAACATATTCTTCCACACTAAAGCTTATTCACTTGCACTATTACATGTATATATGTTTGTAATGGTGTGATGGGAGTGTGCACATCCCAACTTGTCTCTTCATGCTTGTCCACATTCCATGGTCGGCCTCCTGCAGTTTGCCCTCTGGTCATGGATCACTTTGCTTTTTGAGAATACCAGACGTATAACGACTGCACGACCCGATGAGACGAAGGCCCAGGAAGAAGGGACGTGCTTGTCTGGACTAACACATATTCAACTTAATCATCAAACAATTAATACCAATTCAGCAAGATTTAAACTGAAGTGAAAGTTGTGGTTTAACACTCAAAACACTTGATGAGCATAAACACATTTTACAAACGTCTTGTCGAGTATTAAAACCACAAATGTATCGTGTCCTTCCCATGCCTCTGCTGTGTAGCAGCAATACATTGACACCAATTCTGTCATATTGCTATTGATACATATAATATGGCCATTATTATCCAAGTCTTCCTTCCACCTATTGTATATCGCTTTGGATGTAAATACATTTCGAAATTTTTCCAAAAGTTTTTTTCTATATTTGTGCCACCACATTTACTTTCAGTTTTGTTGTGACATATTGTACTTTTGATTAATGTCCCTGCGACGACTGATAACATTGAGTTTAATCTCCTCTCCCCTGATATCTGTCAACGCTTGGGCTGTAATGCACCTGTTGGGCATGTGTCATCATGGCATCTGGTACCCGGGCTAACTGACTGGTGGCAGTTGCCAACTCGGAATAGGTGGATTATGTTTAACCGTACAACATTAAATAACGCCTGAGACAGCGATGGGTTAATTAGCTTTGTACAGCATTTAAGAGTGAGGCACAACGTTTTGTTTGTGTATTGATATAACAGCAGACTGTGTGTGTGTTTTTTGTTTAACAGTTGCTCCCCACACACAGACTGACTGACTTGCCTGAGGGCAACACAGTTTGTAGACTCAGTTGAACAGAATCAACTGGCTGTTGGATCATAAATAACATAAACGACTCAAATAGTCCCTTGATTTTAATGACCTACCTCACGTCTCTGTAACAACGTAGTTCAGCCTCATGTCAGTTTAACATGAGAGCGCTGGGTTATCCATTTTTATGTTAGTTAATTTATTAGCTCCATTGATGCAGAAGCTTACTTCACACTTTTTCCCAACAGAATTGAAATGTCTCATTTTAATTTTTAATATCTTGTTTTAATGATTGAAGATGAACACTGGCTGTTGGGACAGTGGTGTATAGGGGAGGTATAGAACCTGTTTTTGTCTGTTGGGACTTGAGTTTCTTGTTTAGACTTTATTGCTATTCATAGTTGGCCTTTGGTTCTTGTTATTTCCTGCAACTAAATAGGAGCAGCTCCGATATTGCTCTTTGGCTTCCTTCAGGTCGACACACCTGGTCTAAGGAAAAAAACCAAGCAGCCCTCATTCATTCGTTCCCCTGCAATCGCACAACACTTTTGTAGGAGTTAGTGCAAGTCTGATTCTGCAGTGTGCAATTTAAGTTTATTATATCAAGTCTGTGACTCATTGGTTTATTGCTGCTTTATCTTTTTACAGCCTTCACGTCTTTGACCTAAAGTAAAGACGGATCACTTTCCCGGGAAGTGGCTAAATCCTGTAATGTTGCTGATGAGACCTGAATCACTTGCTTTTGTATTTAATCTTCAGTTTCAAAGGCAGTATATCTAATTTATTAAACAATTAATGCTTGTTTTGTGCAACAGAAGCAAATAATTAAACAAATATCTCCCCGTGAAAAACTGTGTCACATAAGTAGACATTGAAATTGACCGGACATTTTCTGGAGCTTCACACTCCAGCTGCCTTGTGCATTGTATTGTGAACTAATTGTTATAGCTTGATAAGAGCGTTGTGTTGTGTTGACTTAGTCTACTGTCCTTTTCCCGCAACAAAACAAACTTTACTTTCTAGGCAAATGTCGATTGCTTATCAGGTCTGACATTGTGTTGTCACTGTGCGGGATCTTAACAAACAAAGACACCTTTACTTTCAGATAAGACTACATGCTCTCATAATCACATAATCTGTGTTTTAGAAAATTGGATTAAAAAAAGTGTAGGTGAGACCACTGTCTTCTCAAAGCATCACTGTTTATTTAGCCAGTCTCACACTGTTTGCTTTTAGCTGCTCTCCAACCTCCCGTCCCTCCATTCACAAAGGCTACAGCTGTTTTGTTGTGTGAGGAAAAAAACAATGGGTTGAAGGTAGCGCAGACTTAAAAGCTGGAGGTGGCCGTGGCTCAGGATTCATTTTTTTCCCAGGCGGTCAACAACTTCCTCGTGGGGCGCAGAAAAAAGTTGGAGGTGGAAGTGGACTTACATGTTTATCTTTTATGTCTCTTCCTGTTTCAGGGCGACGGAGGAGGAGGAGCAGCAGGCCCAGTCAAAGAAAGGCCTGAAGAAACAGCAGAAGGAAGCGGAGAAAGCCGCAAAGAAGGCTGAGAAACAGGCCAAGCTGGTCAGTGTTGTGTTTTTGTTTCCCCCCTTTTTTTTGGTTTGTTTCCTAACATCCGTTTGCCCCTCTCTTACAGCTGGTACGGCGGTGACGTGCCGGCTCGCTGGGTACTGCGGGTCAAGGAGGGTAGATTAGCCGGCAGGGGGGCAAGCGACCCATTGTTTAAGTATTCCTGTCATTTTGGCTTTGTTTAGTTCTACCCAAAACAAAGTGCTATTTCTTCTACACTAAGCACACAACATGTTGGGCCCCTTGTTAATGAGCAGTTGCAACCATGTTACACAGTAAAGGTCAGACTTACAAATATAGCAGCAAACATGGCCATTTCACTGCGGCGCACATTTGCATCATGGTTGCGGATAGAAATGACATTTTTTGAAAGGTTACCGGAACTTTTTCCTGTGCAATGCCATCTCTGAAAGTCTTCTCATGTTGATATGAGCGCTCTTTGCTTCCCCACATTTCAACTCTATAGCTGTTTCAAACATGACCTGCGGGTTCAGTCAGGAGAAGTGGGTACAAACTATAGCCGCAGTTTGCTTTTCACACATGCACAACGCAGCGGGAGGTTCTCTGCAACAAATCCTCCACATTATTCTGGTGAGAGGTTGAGAAGCCGGGAGCAGCAAATGTCGGCGTCGGGTCTTATCACCACCACTGTGCGTGTTCGATGCCTAAGAATCACTGTAATCTTTCATATACATGTGTAACTCAACATTAAGGCTGAGACATACAGACACTTCTTTATCTAGACCTGCGAATATTCTGATTAGGTTGACATAGAGATGACCTTGACCTAACCAATACATGGAACAAACATGCATTGTGCTGTACGGTTACTGATGTACCCAGATACACACTTGACAAACAGGCTGAGCTGCTGTGATAATCAGCTTCAATGCTGCTTTTCCTGTCTCGTCCTGTTTGTCAAGTTAAACAATCATTTGGATCTGCAGTTGTGTTAAGTTTGCTGTTAATGAGATATTACATCAGCTGCTCTCCTGAAACCTTATTTGAACTGTACGAATGTCTTACATACATTCCTTTGTCAGTGTACTGTTGCCAAATGACATCCATACAAAAAGTGCAGAAAATATACTTTGCAGACATAAGACAAATCTGACGGATTTGGGTACGTTCAGACCTTACTGCTGACCGTTTGTTTGTCAAGTCTAGAATTTGTTTTTAACCACAAAGCAACATTTGAGAAGCATCCAGCCTCAGTTTGACTTTTCCAAGACTGATCTGACACCTCATCCGTTTGTCTGTCATGCATCAAGTGGCTTTGAAGGGAGAAAGCATCATGTTTTCCTCTCCTCAAGCCGGATATACCCGTCAGCATTCTTCATGGAAGAAGCAGCTGTTGTCACCGTTTAATACACTTGCCACGTTGTCTGTATTAGTGTGGTGGAGCAAGTGTAACCTCGAGGAAAACCTGAAAGCTGAGTTGGAATATTTATTAAGTCAGGGTTAACCGTGTGATTTTGTGATGTGCTGACACTTGTCACGCTCCGATGCCGGCCAGTTGCGTCGTGGCTTGAGCGGGTCCATATTCACTTGAGATTAAGATGCAATATCATCCATCATGTGACTGTATCATCATATCAAGGCTGGGTGATTCCAATTCACTCCACCGCCACCAGCCATTTCAGACTGCAATATCAATTTGCATAGAAAATGGAACTGTAACTTTGCCAAGACTCGATCTCATCGCGCTGTGGGAGTCATTTGCCGGCGCAGAGATAAAAAATATCTGTCCACTTACGCTCTTTCTATTATAAAGCAATAGCTCCTGCTGCCATTGCTCATTGTGTGTGATGTGTTAGAGTAATGCGTAGAAGAGTCGGGTATTCCAGGGATACGAGCGATGATTTATTAATTTTATTCAAATCCTTGATAGCGAAGGATGAAAACACAATTTACATGACTGTTGTAGCAAAACATAATAAGTTGCTCCATTTGAAGTTGAGTGTTTTTCAAGATTTTGATGATGTTTTGAATTTAATAGTCTTCTTGTTGTTATTTGCCCTTTTAAACCCCTGTCAACACTTTGTGTTTCAGGCTGCTGAGCAACAAACCACAGAGGAAGATGTAAGTATCCCGTATAGATCACAGCACTCTGACCCTGACACCAGTTGTCTGTCTGTCTACTTCTGAGTTCACACCTTTGCTACAGTTTGAATACAGCTACCAGCAAGTTGAACTCTGTTTTTCTCTGTCCGACAAAGATCAAGATAAGGCTCATTATCTGTTCTGTCTGTATGTTATCTCTCGCATGTAGTAGACAGACTGACGCACAGAAGATCAAGTGGTGGAACTGCTTTTGAGACATTGGACTGTTATTTAGCTGTTTGATGAAAGGCCTGATCTCGACTGCTAACGTCATACTTGTGTTTTTCAGGACTTTGCCAAGGACCAGTATGGTGTGCCGGCTATGGTTCAGTCCCAACAAAAACTGGGTGAGTATTTAACCCCGGCTTTCACAGGCAACAACAACCAAATACCCATCTATATCTAAAATGATCATGGACAATAGAAGAAAAACCAGGATGATTAGGTTGTTTTTGGTCAAGGATCATTTCGTCTTCAGTTCCCAACTGTGGGCGTTGTTTCTTTCATTTCACAGATATAACAGGGTCTGTTAATAATGAATATAAATTAGCAACAGGTAAAACCTTTGCTTTGCCTTGTAATGTAATTACCATATCTCAGATTCTCTATGATATTTGGTGTTTTAAGAGTTTAAACAATTTCCGCCTGCTCCTGTGTCGGTACATTTCTTCCTTTTAGATATTCCATTTGTGTGTCTTTGTCTGCATAATATCAGCACAGTGACAAAAAGATGTGAATTCCAGAAGAATTTATTTATTCACACCCACATAGTGTAAAAAAAAACCGATTCACTGAATACAGTACAGGCAGTAAGCAGAGGGTTGGAATAAATGTCTTGTTTTATTATTATTTCAAGGTCTCGGAGTTTAGTTTGTTTTGCACTATACTCAGATTTCTGCCAATCATCTGACACCAGAAGTTTAAATCTACCAGAGAATATAATTGCTTAAAAACGTATTGTTTCCTTTTCCTTCTTAAGAGTTTCTCTCTCTTGCTGATTTTACGATGTAACTGACAATGTATTTTTTTTACATTTGAACACATTAATGCTAAAGAAAGACAAATGGTACAAATGTAAACTCAGGTCGAGAAACCGAATAGGCTCAAGATCTCGTTCGTCTCTTATGACCTTTACCTTCAAATTGTGTGACAGACAATGCGAGTCAGTGTGTTGCATCTGAACCTCCTCTCTAGAAGTGAGGAAATGACAATATAATGATGAAATAGAGAACGCGTGTGTCCCTCAAATTTCATGTTTTTATGCAAGATTACATCCTGATCCAGAACGTCCTGGATAACACTCGCCTGACTGTCAAGCGTTAGCGATGTAACACGATTACAGCTGCTGCACGTCACGGAAAAATGCTTTTAGACCCCTTCTCCCGATAATTGCAGTAACTAATAGCGTGTGTGATAACCCCTGGATGAAGGAGGCAGCAGGCGGACCTGTCACGGTCGTCAGTCTGTCTGTCTGGATGCTCTTTCAGCTCCAGTGGCAGCGAACAAAGTGGGTCCTCCCTCGCCTGCATGCCAAGCTCCCGCCATAGGGACGGGGTGGAGGTGTGTGGGATGGAGGGTGAGGGCTCTAGCAGCCAAAAAGGCGGCTCTGTTTTCTTTAGTGCAGCCTCGGCGTCTGCCTCCCCTGCTCGGTGATAATAAGGAGAAAGCATGGCTCTGAGTGACACAGGTGAAACTGGAGTCAATTTGTCATGAAGCCCACAAAGAATAGGTGCGTTAGACATCTTTCAGCAGGCCTCCTAGTGTGTCTTATTTATTAGGCACGTCTGTAATTTGAGCATTTTATTGTGCAAACGTCTACACACGCACATGCATGTTCCCTCACATGTCTTTCTGCCTTTGGGGGTGTGTAGGGGGGGGAAACGGGAGGGTGTTGAGATTCTTGATACAGAGCTTGGGGAGGCAGGAAAGCTCCTTTTTTGAAGTAATAAAAGTTCCATGTGTGCGTTTGTGTGTGAGCCAGACAGGGCCTTGGTACGAATCCAGGACCTGACTCCTGAGAGAGCCGACCAGCTGATCTGGCTGCGTGCCCGAATCCACACCAGCAGAGCCAAAGGTGAGATCATCGCCCGTCTTGGTTCCCCCATCTTTTGTTTCAGCACAACTTTCTTTTGTGAGGAGAAAAAAACAGCCAGAGCTGGACGACCCACGTGCAAATCCTCTGTGTTCTCTACTGAAATGTGTAGAACTTCTTCAAACCAGGTTTCCACATCGCTCACTTCTCTAAATTGCGGTTTGTGTTGTTAGATTTTCCGAGACAACTGAGATCTCTCTCTTTAGGCTGATCAATGTCAAGGCTGCCTGGCTGTAAAATTATGCAAAAACTACTGAGATGATTTCCATGGAATTAGGTAGATGCATGAGTTATGTGTCAGGAAAAACCCCAGCATGATTCCTCATATTTTGCAGTAACACAGAAATATGCACAAAACAACTGAACACAATTGTTTATGCGATACAGAGTTTTGTTCCCCCTTTGTTTCCATGTTAAGCAGAGTTTGATGACCTGAGGGTGTTTTAGAAATCATTTCATCCGACTAGCTTGCCAACTAAAAGAACAGATATCTCTTTCAGTCATGTAGCTGCTCTGCTTGAGCACAGTGAACCCACCCAGTCTGCCAGGTTACTGCATCTCTGTATGAAACATCAAGCCTTTTTACTGCCCTGCTAATAAATCTGTCGTTACAAATAAAGTCAGGTCTCCATGAGGATCTCCTTTTGCCGTAGCCTTTCAAGATAACTTCCACAGTTCAGAGTCACTTCCCCTCCGCTCATGTCTTCATTCTCCGTGCCTGCTGTAAGGATGTACGTGTGAGCAGAATAACATCCTGATTCAGTCGGGGATAAGGTGCATCTGTTGGTGGGATTGTGGCATCACTGTTCTCCCCACCACCCACCCACCCACCCCACCCTTTCTCACAGGCAACAAACATCAAAGTACCTGGGTGGTCTGACTGTCCTCGGCCCTGAGTTTTTGTTGGCTAAGTTGTTTACACTGATTCTAGGTGTGTGTGTTTGCTAGGAAGGTAGCAATCAGCCTTTCGCCACACAGTGCTCTTCAAAGACAAGACTGTTCACAAATGTTTGACACTTTACCTGTAGATTACAAGAACCCTTCCAGCTGAGGGATACCCTCTTCATTCCCAGTAACACGTAGCCCCTTTGGACTGCACACACTGACGATAGTTAGCACCCGAGTTTTTATTGTGACAAGCTTGTTAGGCTTGAAAGAGTTCCTACCACACTGGCACTATATGTTGTTGTTGTTTTGTTTTCAGGGAAGCAATGCTTTTTGGTCCTGCGTCAACAGCAGTTCAACGTGCAGGCACTCGTTGCCGTGGGAGATCGTGCCAGCAAGCAGATGGTCAAGTTCGCCGCAAAGTGAGTACAGAGACTGCTCTTCCTGTCGGAGAGGGCAAAGAACAATGGTGGGAAAATCCTGGGCCCTAATCGCCCCCGTTGATCCATTTTCACACATTCTGAGCGAGGTGAACGCTGTGGAAATCAATCATTTTTCACTTGACAACAAAAGCTGGCTGTTAACAGGGCGGGATACAGCAGCGTTTTAATGGAGCGGTTCCTGTTGACATGGCAGATACAGCAGCTCGGATCAGAGGAGGAAGAAATACTTAACAGCCGAGTGCCATTAGTCATGTTCAGCTCTGAAACTCCAGCCACATTACTGGTAGTCTATGAATTTGCACAGCTATCAGCAGAAGTGCACTTTATAAAACGATTAAACGCTAAAGGGGGTGTGTCGCTTTTGAAATAAATACAAAATTGCACTTGCACAGGTAATTTACTAAAACAAAGTGCTTTAGTAAATTACTGTTTTCCCGTTCTCCTGTTGTCTGTTGAATTTCCTCATATGCCGGAACAGTTGTGACATTTGATAATACAGCGACTTAGAGCTGTTTAAACCAGCGCAGTGTTCGGCAGCAGCTGTTAAAGTCTTCCAGTATCACAAAAAGCTGCCAACGAGACTGAAGACAGAAGAGAAGTGTCTGCTGTTTCAACCTCCCCGAGAAACCGACAAGAGTTGAAAGGGAACCGGCTTCATTAGAGCTGTTAATTAAAGAGCACATCACTGATAGAGAATGCAGTGTCAAACATCAATGGAGACGTTTCAGGCCCCGATCATTCTTCCTGACATGTGACCTCATACCCGGCGCGGAGGCTGTGACTCTGTGGGTTGACCAGAGGACGAGCGATTCTCCCTCCGATGATTCGGGACAGAGCTGCGGTGAAAATAAATTAACAATAAACAGCAGCACAAACATTTCTTTAGCTCCTGTAATACTTTGAGCAAATATAATCATCCATTCCGGACAGACGGGGCAGATTTAATGTGGTGAATAATGAACGATGGAGTTTATGTAGACACCAGCCTGAGTCATATGTAAACAAGTGGGAGCAGCTAAATGTTTAATGAATTCCAAATGTGCATAAATTACCATTTTACTTCTATTCATTATACCCGTGTTTCGTAAATCAGACCATCAGACCCTCGGAGCCTCTCGGCGGGTTGTTGACGGTTGTTGACGATCGCAAGATTCAACTCGAACACTACTGCAAAAGTTTGTAATGAGGGCGAGGTCACTGCTGCTCACACCTGAGCCTCGCCCTCTGCTGCCCGACCACACTGACCCCGGCTCTGCTAGTGTCATGAGGCCCTGACCGGGGTCGTAGTTCCTCTCAGCTGCTCATCGGACCGCCGGCTTCTACATTCAGCTTTATTTTCTGTTCTCCTACAGCGAGAGGCAAGCAGGGAAAGGACGTGTTCTCAAAGTGTGTGACATGGTGGAAAAGTTAACTGTGACAAAGGAGGTTTATTTTCTTCTTCTTCTGTGTGTGTGTGTGTGAATCAGTTCTGTTTCAAAAGGTTTTTGTAACAGATGATTTCTTTTATGAGCGGTAGTTCCTTAATCTGGTTTTGCAATACTGTGGTTGGACGGTTAAATTATTGTGCCACACATCGCCACCTGGCAACAGAGCGAGTGAAAGTGATGACACGTTCTGATGGTCACTGTTAGGATCAACATGTTATGTGTGTGTTTTTTTTATTTAAACATTAAAGAACAGGTGGTTTCATGAGCTCCTGTGGCGTTCTGCCCCCCCCTGGTCTTGTTCCAGCCACTTGGTGCGATGATTGATAAGCGGAGTAAGACCCTGGATTACAAGTAAATCCTCCTATAATCATATCAAGGGCAGTGATGTGATGACATATCTGAGGACGTCTTATTTTACATATTGTATATCCACGACATCCTCCGCTCACTCACACAATTTAATTAAGTGATCTTTAGACTCGGCAGCCGACTCAAGCACCTCAGGCGTGTTGAGTGTAGAGCACAAGAGAACTGTGACTGATGTGGCCTCTGAAACTGGATTGACGACAATCATGTGTAGTTTTTGTGTTTTGTAGGTTCAGTTCACTTTTGAATGGCTTTACAAGTCAGGGCTTTTTGATAAGTTGTTGATTCAAATGATACATGTGTGAGTATGTGTGTGATCTTCACTGTCAGTGAGAGCAACAGGTCTACCACTGCATTCAAAGACTCAAAAGTCTCGTCCAGTCGGCTTTGCTTTCCTCTTTCATGGTTTCCACTGCGTCTTAAAAGGTCTAAAAATGTGATGAATTGAATTTTAGGCCTTAAAAAATTCTTAATAAGTGGAAGTATTATACAGAAGGTCTAGTGTTGGACAGGTTGTTCATGTGCATAATGCTATTTCTGTCACACTTTGTTCCTAAAGAGAAATGTATTAGGTCATGCATAGTTTGTAATGGCTGTGTGGGTTGTAGTTCCTTTTCAGTGGTATTAGCTCAGTGTTATAAAACTTCTAAAGAAACTAATGTGGAACTGATAACCGATCAGATCAGTCTAAAAACATTCCATTCAGAACTTGGTTCCAGCTTCTGGCTCTGCATACCGACTGTCTCTGTCTGTACTTTGAGATAATGTGGCATTTCCAGACTTATTCCCAACCAGGCGACTTCACTTTATCTTCAATAATGGAAGTTTAATTCAGGGACTTTTTTTTTCATATCTGTCAGGTCAAATTAATTCAATGATATGGTGTAATGAAGGTCTTAAATTAAATTTGTCATATTGACACATCATCATCTGAAGGGTTGTGTCTACATATACTCGTATCAGCACATCAACATTATATCTAGATGAAGTGCTTGTTTAGGGTCGTGATCCTAATCCTAGAGTTATATTAAAGATACAGCATCTCCAGCAGTGCCAGCTTTACTCTATTAACGTCTCTCCACGTTGTTGCACTGATCCCAGGCAGCACTTGGCCCCCAAATTAAAAACAGATTCGATGTGAAAATCGAAACTCTTGTGTTCTCTCAGATGTATTTCTCTCTGTCAAGTCCCAGTCTTGGGTTAATCAGTCCGTTTCCCTCGGTGTGCGCTGGATGTGTTGTCACCGGGCCCCATGGCGGAGGTTATTAATGCAGGGATTTATTTATCTAACTGATCTCCGACTAGAGGGGAAGGACTTCGCCGGCAGCTGTCGTGGGGCTGAAGGGACAGCAGCTCCCCAACGCTCAGTCCCTCATTACTGCTTTTTAATGAGGTGGAGTGAAGGATTTCAGCAGGTTGCCCATCTGGCCTGGCGCTCCATGATGATCAGTGTTGTCCCGCGCATCTCTAATCTGAGCTGCAGCGAGGAAGCTGCGTGGGAAGATGGTGCCTTGTTTTGAAAACCCATCTCAGCTAAATTAAGAAAAGGTTCCCCCTTAGATACACTGTAGTTTACTTTTGATAGGGGAATTTGTACCCGTCCTCTCAATATCCAACTGTTATTGTTGTAGTGCTAGGTACTTCCCACAAGCTCTCACTGTGATTTAGGTTACAAGCCCGTTGCTCCAAGCTGACACTGACTTGTCCCTTAGCTGGACAACCCATATCATATTCACCTGCATATAGGGATTTACCACTTCTCCTTTGTAATGAATTGTACAGTTGTGAAAGGAAAATTAGGTAATTAACAATTGTCAATTAGCTGATACTGTTTAAATAATGCACACCCTAGAGTCTGTCACTTTTTTTAATCTTATTCAGAGTTTCCCATTATTATCTAGATCGTTGTGGGCCACCATATTCTAGTTTGTCCTGCAACAGTTTCCTAATACATTTTTCAAACTACTCATAACATAGTAGATCTTTAACTTGTTGCGCGCTCACATTGTCATGCTACCGTGAGCTCACGCTTGCTCCCACTATGGCCCATAACATTCTCACCATCAGTGTAGACAGTCCGACCTCAAAGTTCCAGCTGCAGTTGTTTCTCTCACGCATGATCTTCTCTTTCACTCTTCTCACTCAGAATCTGCTGCGCATGAAAATGACCTTCATGTGTATGCACATGCTCCCCCGTGACCTCCATAGATTGAATTTATTCTGTGGGAGACGCTGTAATTTGTTGAAATTCTATTCACCTCCTAATAGCCATCAATAATTCAATTTTTCAGAGGAAAATAACCTGCTGTAAACACGATCAATCATTTAATTTGGGCCAAAATGAAATGATTGGTTTGCAGACCTGTCTGTCACAAACCTCCCAGCCTGAGCTCTTTGTGAGTCTTCAGCTGGAGAGACTTACACCACTGAAGGAAAGAGAAAAGCCTGAAGATGGCGAGCAAGCGATGGAAATTCTTTTTGCGGTTGTCAGTCAGACCGCGTTTATCTGTTTAATGGGCCTAGCTTTGACAAGAGGCCCTCTTGGAAACTTTAACACATTTCCCTCCCCGCTGCAGCCTGTTGGTTTAAACCTAATGAAAGTAGATGCTCACGTGTTGAGCAGAGAAAGTGTAGGTGGGCGTGAGGTGCCGTTTTTGTTAAGAAAGCTATATGCTCTTGTGGGATCTCAGTCCACTTCCCCCCCCCCATGTTTGCAAATGTCAACGCAGCCTTTGTTCTCATCGGATGTGCAGTGAGTTGAATCAAAAACAAAAACTCACCACCGAACTCAGAATCACTCACCCCACGAAAAATGCATGTCGACGCGCGTCAAGAGTGTAAGTGAAATATTGTTCTCACACGGTCGGCCTCCCACACAGCAGTTTGTTTTCTATGTGATGTCTGTTGTTTACCCTGCACCCTTCCAACTGTCTCCACCAGCATCACCAAGGAAAGCATCGTGGACGTGGAGGCGTCGGTGAGGAAAGTTGAACAGAAGATCGAGAGCTGTTCCCAGCAGGACGTGGAGCTGCACGTCGAGAGGGTGGGCAGAGCTTTCACTGCAGTCCACAGTGCATGTGAACACAGAGCAGAGGATACAGTCTCTCTTTTTGTGCTCTACGTCTAAATACAAATACACAATCGCACATCTAGTCTCCTCAGAATCATTCAAGCAGAATAATGCTTTTCTATTCACACATGGACAACACAACACACTCAGCATTTAACTCCTCAGTTCCTCACTCAGCTCAGGCTATGATCTTTATTTACTCCAAACCTTAAGACAGGTTTGATTTTGTAATCTGTACAAACACTATAATAGTTACCCTTGATGGACTCAATAGCTGTCGCACACTGTCCATATTAGGAGAAAAACTAAACAGGAAAGTGTGATTTGTTGCCTGGCTCGGTGGCTTGCACCAAATTCTACCCAACACCTGAACCCCAGTGGTTTTCACACGCACATCAACTGTTCACACCTAGATGAAGTTTGAACACGCTCGGATCTCTTTCACTTTTACACTTTTAATCTGGGTACTTTCCATTACCACAAACATATACTGGAAACATTGGTGCGCTGTGAATTTTAATGCTCTTGGTTTCTTTCTACCTCCCAGATTTTTGTCATCAGCCAGGCGGAGCCCCGTCTCCCCCTGCAGCTGGACGACGCCGTGAGGCCAGATGGAGAGGGGGAAGAGGTGAGGAGGGAGGGGTGGAGGGAGGGGTGCAGGGGAGGCATGGAGGTCCTGTGTCACCAAAGATCCTCTCTGATGGAGACACTCCGGTGCCATTTCTTCTCCCCCCCCTTGAGTATTGTTTTTGCTCAAAGCCAAGGCTGATTCATCTTTCCAATTCTGTGAATATGAAATGTTGATTTTACCCAATCTGAGTGTACAGATTGTTATTATGACTCTGTGTGCGTGTGAAGTGTATCTGCATGTCAGTTTGAGAGAGAAGGGGAGGAGAGACTAAATCAATGAATGTATATCATTCTATAATATATAATAAATACCAGATCCAAAGTTGAATTAATTCTCCAGGAGGCAGACTTATACTAGTAAAATTAAATCTTCCGAGAAATCGCCCCAAAAACATCTGGCTATGGACACAGCCTATCGCAGACAGACGATATTCTTCCAGTCACCTAACCATAGACTGAAATACATTGAGGCTCCATGTGAGGTGCATTAATGAAGTAAAACTTTTTACTGTCAGGTGAAAGAATGATTTTGTACTGTGCATACGACAGCTCAGTCTGAGCTGAGGGAAGAAAAAGAGCTGTACAGCAGCTGTAGACCCTGCTCCAGACTCTGCTTTCATTTAAACAATTTTGACATCAACTTCTCAGTGTGGGAAAGAGGAACTGACTGTCTGTGCTCGTCAGACCTCAAGTTTGGTCGGACCAGAAAATGGAAAAACAGCATAATTAACCATTGAGCCGCAATTCATATGAGCACTTTATAGAGAAAACAAGTTTGCAGTGTAGCCGTGCTTTATGATTTATTTAGTCTTTGAGCTTGTTGTCAGCAAGTAGAATAGAGATCTGTGTTTTTTTGGGCAGAGTTCAGGATTATCTAAAAAAACCTGCTTAAATTACACAAGATGAAGAGCAGAGTAGCTCCCACTGATTAACATAACAGTCAGGGAGTAAGATCACCTCGATTGACTCACCTCTGTTCGTGCGAAATGTGATTTCATCACACAGTGTTGCTAAGAGCCGGCAGCCATGGTTTAAGAAGCTCTCTGAATTCCAATTATGCAGAGTTGTGCATCGATACTGAATCATTTCAGATGATTCATTATATAAAGGGCTATTATTTCCCCACCTACAGTTCAGGACGTCATTAGTTGTTGTTAAACTAACTCTGAAGCTGCTGTTGTGTGGTGTCAGTCACAGGTCAGTTCAATAAACGACGGTTACAGATCCAATTTAAAAGATTTTTTTCAGTTTCAGTTTTTCAAAATTTAGTGTCGTAGCTGTTTAACCTAAAAGATAAAAACTTTAGAACCTTTAAAAAATTAATCCAGCAGCACAAATATCCACTGTTGTAATTGGGAACGCAAGAAAACTCATTGTTGAATCCCATCCTCGTTCAGCAGGTGAAGCTGCTAAATAACTGACTGAAAATCTCTTTTCCCCAAGATGTAAAAAACAAAGTACACACGCGTTCATGGCTATTTACACCTGGAAGCTCAATGCCTGTCATGACGTCATGAAGAAAAACTTCAGCATTTAGACTGCAATCAATCATAAAGAAGAAAAGTACAGAATGAAGCTGGAGCCAATAACAACTCCAGAGTCATTTGACCTGAGAGTGAATGTCTCCATTCCCATTACAGACACAAGCCAGATGTTGGTGTGTTTTTGGACCAGCAGAACAGGGGAAATGTCGTCTTCCCTTTTTAGGTAGCTTTGGCAGTTATTGCCGATGCTAGAACAGCGACTGCTCCTATAGGATTTCCAATGAAGGGAAGTGCACATGCAACTGCTTAGTAGAGCAGCCAATAGGAGGGGCCTCTCTCTGAACTGCCTTTTGATTGGTCAAAGTCACCTGTCAAGTTCTAGACTTCCCCATGGCTGGAAACTAAACCTAAATGCCAACGGTTATTTATTGTAGAGTTACTACTCAATAAATTCAGTAATATGTTGCCCACAACCCGGTTCAGTGAACAGGTGAACATATCTCACTGCAGCCTCTCATGTGGCCACTTTAGAACTGGTAGAAATGCTGTGTGAAGCTCAACAGGTAGGCGGATAGTTTAGTTTAATTGGATAGATTATAATTCCTCTTGCTGCAGCACTTTCTCAGGTTTAGAGCAGAAGTTTCAGCAAGTTTTCGGAACTTTTTGCCATCCCTCTAAATTATGAGCAGCGAAGCTTTAAAACATGCTGCTGTCATTATCTTTCATGCTCATCTGGGAAAGGTGAAGTTGTTGAGATGCAAAAATCACACCAATTCAAAAAAGTGAACTGACGTTCGCCTGTTTTATCAAACAGCCGCTATTTGATGCAACAGTTATATTAACACACAGTCTCGAATGCCACCTTCTAACAGCTGTAGTTTTTAATTATGCAACGTTTGTATATATATTATAATGAGAAAATCTATATATAGGTGTCACCATATGAGAGAAAGCTCATGTTTATCCAGTTAGACAATCCCAGGTGTTTTCTTTGGGGATTCGATGTAGCTCACACTTGTTGCAGCACCTGTCTTCCCAAGAGACCCAGGTCTTAACAGCCCCGTCTGTCTCTCTGTCTGTATCTCTGTCTGTCTGTCGTTTATTTACTGTGCACTGGGCGGCTCGGAGCAGGATGTGAAGCTATTAGCTCAAATCCAGTGGGTCCTATGAGGAAGCCTGACATCCATGACCCTGGAAGCAGTGGTTCCTCCTGTGATGAAACATTTACTCTTTCATTTGTGTTCTCCCCTTTTCTCTATTATTGCCCCTCGCTGCAGATGTCTTTTGTTGTAGTTGACCTCATACAACTTGTTGCATGTAACAAAGCAACTGACATATCTTTTAACTTGCATGTGTTAGAGCTGTATAATCCTGGTGTTTGTTTAACACCCTGTGTTTTTTTAGTTTTATTTGTATTCAACGGGTTCAAGGGTAGAAAAACCTTGAATAAGCCTTTTGCACATCAGTGGCCGTGACACTCATGTGAACACGGACTTAACAGTGGCTGAACATTTCTTAGTTGGAGGATGTTTGTTGATGTGGTGATGTTTGTGTTTGCCCACAGGAAGGCAGAGCCACAGTGAACCAGGACACCAAGCTGGACAACAGAGTGATTGATCTCAGGGTAAGTTGTTCCCAGAACTGAGATGAGAAAAAACCCTCAATCTGTGACAAAGGCTGCAGAGTATTTGTCTTGATAAATCCAATCTCACAAGTGGCATGTTCACATTAGAGGCTTGTGAAGTCGTCTGGTGAAATGGAAAAAGAGCTGTTGGTTCAGATATTTGAAGCCACACCTTGTAAAGCTCAAGTTTTCAGGGCTATTATTTGCCATTTCTAAAATCTTTTACTTTAGATAACACATCCGTTTTGCTTTGCAGCAACAAAAAAAACATATGTTTGAAATTAAAAACTCAGCAGACAACTGTGTGAACTACTGTAAACACATTGAATGCAAAGCAAACCACAGCGCCTCTAAAGTGGAAGGAGGGTCTGTGATTTAATGGGCAGGTGCTTTCACTCGTGTGCAGTGTGGGAGATGTGCAAATTCTACCCGAGCAGCAGAAGACACCAAGCCACAGAGTGTCTCATTGTTGTGATCTGTGCCTCCCACGTGGATGGTGCTACAGGCAGGAAGGCGCAGACACCAGGGCACAGAGCCACGTAGCCCACAAGCCTCGCAGCAACACCTGTTTCTCCAGCACTGCACTTTGAGCTCACGGACTCGCGGCCTGTCATCAGTTTTACACGCGGAGCCCAGTGAAGCTGTAAAGTGGTTCCCACACTTGCAAGGGGAGACTCCTAAAGGGAACCATAAAAAAACAATCCAATAATAATTTAGTTCCTATGGACCTGCCCTTTATAACTTGACCATGTTTAAACAAGGCTCTTCACACTGAAGCACTGTGCTCACAGCTTTACTCCTGCTCACGGACCCATAGTCACAGTGTTGGACAGTCATCCTAGTATTCGTTGGTGTTGAGAAGCAAGATAGACATGTAAGGAAATAATCTCTAAGTGTATATAAGAATCAGTCCAAGCTTTAGTTTAATTACCATTGGTAAAACTATAAATTTTAAGTATTCATTTATCAGCTGTTTATTTTATTGATTAGTTATTCACAACAAATAGAAACCTTTAAAAAGTATGAAATTATCTCAAATTCAGATTGGATGGGTCTTTATCACCAGTGCCTCTCTAGCCAGTCTGCTATCTAGTTTAGGAACATGGGTAAATGCAAGTTTATTGATAAGTGCTGGTTAAAGCCAGTTTTTGGGTTTGTGTTTCCATAATAAGATTTATTTTCAAGTGATTTCAAAAAGCTCTTAAAAAAAGCCCTTACATTTAACTTGTTTACCACTATAGACGCCCCGAAAAAAAAGGAACATTTTATTGTGAAACCTGCCTGTGGTGGAGCGTCACCGCAGCAGAGCTTCGAGCACACTCTGCCACTGAGAGGGGCCTCAGGAACCATCAGAAGATCTGTCAGTTTCTAGTAACTAACCACCAGCCACCCTCTTACCTGCTCAGTGCAGACGTGCTGTAAACAGGAAAGCGCTTTCTAATCTTCCAACGTGGTCCTGCACATGCTGGACCCCCCCCCCACATTTGAAATGGGGCACAGCCACATGTGTAATACAAGATACAAATGAGTCATAGGAGTTTTGGGGGTTGAATGAATTATTAGGTTCACTGCTCTTTAAAGGCTTTGATCACAGTGTTTTGAAGCAGGAAAGTTTTGTTTTTCTTCACATCTACTTTTTGCAGACTGAATTACTGAAGTATTCAGATTAGAAATGTAAAAACAAGTTTTGTCAGACAGCCCTGAGGCATTGTCTGCAGATTAATGAGCTTCGCCGGTGTGAAGACATTATCACCTTTCATTTCTGCCAACTGCGAGTCAGACAAGGCTGATTCAGGACTGGACAGGAGCCCGAGATGTGGGGAAACAGAGAGAAATGAAACCTCTTAATTAGACCTGGGTGCCCTGTATTGGCAGAGACGAGGCCTGTCTTCATGAAGATGTATAATAACTGGAGTTGAAAGCCAGTAAAGCTCGCTTCAAGAAATCTTGTGGTCATTTGAGATGAATCAGTGGATCCTAGGGAGTGTTCTCTTGCGCTTTCACATGGTGTGTCGCCTAACTGTTGGAGCTCTGGGGGATTTTGGGGCTTAGGGTTTTACATTTATCAGCTGGTTTACAGTTTGAACCCCTCCTTGATTCCAGAAATAAAGAAGAATTTGTTAAAAATACATGGTTATAACAATAATTTAGAATTGGGTAAAATATTCTTCTAAACGGTTTATTGGCGGGTGGTAACAAACTTCAAGGTGCTTACCGCTCTCTACTGTGTTGGTGCATCGCTCCTGGAGGTACTGCAACACTCAAAAATTTGGTTTATTGGCTAAAATCTTGAAATGTGGTGCGATGGTTTTTTTTAAGCTTGGATTCCAAGGAAGCTACTGACCCATCCAGCCGTATTTCCTCAGGCAGGGTATTCCAGAGCAAGGGAGTTCTCATTTCAAAGGCTCTGTTCCCTTTTGTCTTCACCTGAAAACCTGCGACAGTTAATAGTTAAACATTTCTCGGGAATCGTGCAGGGGTTTGGATTAACGTCATTGTTGTGTGGAATGATTGTGTTGAAATAAATCTTGTGACTCATGCTAACCATGTCTTGTTTGTGCCCCCCCCCCGCCCTTAGACAACCACCAGCCAGGCCATCTTCCGGCTGCAGGCGAGAGTGTGCCAGCTCTTCAGAGACACCCTCACCAATAAGGGCTTTGTGGAGATCCAGACCCCTAAGATCATATCAGGTACAAAGACATGATGCTGCCTCGTGGGAAAAAGAGACATTAACGTTCACTGACTCTTTTTCAAATGGAGGCACACCCTCTCCATATCATATCACCACCCACAGATGTCCCGTGAGTCATCGCATGGCAGTTGTAAAGTTCACTTCCTGTTTGGGTTGTCCGTTTCTTTTTCTAGATCAGGAACCACATTTCAGTTGAAGCGCCCCAAAACAGTTTTGTTGGTTTTAGTGACTAATATAGGGTTTATGAAACCAGACTCAGACAAACGGACAAAACTTTTTCAGACCAATGCTGAATTTCATCCAGTCCTGTGAGAATTTTTAATAAACTCTCATATCCCCACACAATGCCCCTAAATTGACAGCGGAGGTTTTCCCTTAAGCCTGCTCCCCAAAGGCCTTATCCCACATCACAGGAAGAAGCAAAAGACATGGGGAGAAAAATAAAACTTCAGATTTAAACAAAAACCTTCCCACCAACATTCAGAAGATTCAGTTATTTGAGTTTTTCCCTGCATAGTGTATCACTCATCCTTATAAATCTGTTCTCAACAGCAGGAGCCTCATTTATAAAACAGTGTGGAGCATCCATACTAAAAATGTACATGCTCACAAAATTGGCGAAATGGTGAGATTTATAAAACCGTGCACATGCACACCTGCAGGCGATGTTCCCTTTCTAAATCACCACAGTCCACCTGGACACGTGCACATGTGGATCAGCCTCGTATCTTTCCCTCCTCTGTACGCCCACATTCAGTTGAAACTGGTCAATACAAAGCACCTCATAAATGCTGATGCATAGAAATGAGCCCGGTGATGAATGGTTCTTCATGTTGACTCACGGTAACCAAGAAAATAATTTGCTGGACACAGAAATCAAGGTCGTCCCTGTGTGAGAGCTGAGAGCTTTAGAGCACTGCAGCTATTTTACACAACAACCAACAAACAAATTATTTTCTAAATGAATCTTGAGTGCTGCTGGATGTTATTTTGGGTTTTTGCAGCCAACATTGATTATTTAGCCTGTTTTTAAAGTGGTAAAGGTGCCACTCCTCAATCCTGCCATCATCATTCATATATTGATGCCTCTCACATTTAACTTCTACAACCCGGCCTCTCTTCACCACCTCCCTATCCTAGTCACAAATTTCCTCGTCTCCAAAATGAACACATGCATGGTTCAGTTGGTTTTCCGTTAGGCGCAAACATTCTCCTGTCATGTTTTATAGACCCCAACTTTAGCGTGGGAAGAGGCGGACATCTTTTTCAGGCCTCATTTCACACAAGCACAGTTTGTTAGAAGTCAGGCCCCAGGTCTCAGATACCAGCGTAACTTTTCTGTTCTTCAGCTGAAATGCAGTTTTTCTCATAAGTCTTGAGCAGTGTCTCCCATATTGAACTGTGGCGAAATCTGTGGTACGCCACAGTTCCCCTTTTCTTAACGAGCCAATCGTGTTCTCACATTTAAATTCAAAAATTGCCGCTCTTGGTTTTGGCGGCACCTGTATATCATCTGAAATGTTTTCTTTTTTGTTTGCGAAACCCACACTTCCTGCCTGCCACCACCCAGAGCACACGCTGTGACAGTTTGTGTTGTGTGAACCACCACCCCAAACCCTATTTTGGACAAGATGAGTGTGTCAGAATATGTCCTCTGACGTCTTTTGAAAAAAGGAACCGCAAATGTGCTATGCAAGTCGGGCGTATGCTTCATAAGTCTGCGGCTTCAAAAATATGCCAGACAGGTGTGTGTCATTTATTTAAATTCATAACCCAACATCCAAATATCCCTATTTTCAAAAGAAAGTTATTACTGTAAATGAAAACTTTGTGTGTCATCTTTTGTGGCAGTTTGAGTTTTCAGCATGACAAACATTCAGTTTCCATCAGTGGGTCTCTTATCTGGAATTAAATAAATCATTAGATAGATACTTCACTCTCTCCGTCAGTATGTGGCTCGAATATCTAAAGAACAATTCATCTCATCAGCTTAACACTAAGCATGTGTTTAGTTAATGGCCAAAGGAAGTGCAGTTTTCAATCTAGCACGATTTGGACACACGATACGTTGAATATCAATAAACTTTGAATAAACAGGCGACCAGCGCTGTGTAGCAGCGGTGGCTGGGACTCATCAATGTAAGTGGCCTCAAGAGAACGGGAGTGTTCAAGACGACTGATTCTCCAGTTCAGGGTTCGGTGTTCTGGGTTTAAATTAACTTAAAACTTCTATCATCACCAGCGGCTAATGGCCATTTAAAAAAGAAAAAGTCATTTTAAAAGTTGTCCTCTTTGTCCTCTCTCAGCTGCCAGTGAAGGTGGAGCCAACGTCTTCACTGTGTCTTACTTCAAGACCAGCGCCTACCTGGCCCAGTCTCCCCAGCTCTACAAGCAGATGTGCATCTGTGCCGACTTTGACAAGGTCTTCTGTGTGGGGCCAGGTAAGTTCCACTCTCCCATCTGTCCCCCCCCGACGTCCACTTGAGCGAGTTAAATGAGCAGCAGGAGTCCAGTGAAAAGCTGTCAGCCCCTTTAAGTGAGATGTCTGTTTCAGAAATGGCTCCTAATGCATTTAGATTATTAGACTTTTAACAGACATCCCTCCTTTTGTGTATTACTTTAACTGTGTTCAGAGGTGCTGTGTAGCTCAGTGTGTTAGGGACACAGTGGGGCTTGTAAAAGACTTTATGATGCTGTACCGGATTTAAGACTGTCCTCAGATCTGTGGGTAAGCAAACACTGCCCCCGCTCGATTGAATGCGAGCAGCCACTTGTGGGTTGCTGCACATTTAGGTCCTTCTTAACTATTTTTAACATGACACAAAAAATTTGACCTGCGATAAAATAAGACATTTTGGAGATGGATGCACATTTTTTTCCACCGGCTGAACCAAGGTCCTGGTTTTCTTCTCCGCTCACAAAGAAATCAAAGGACTTAAGGTCACTGCAGCTTCTGAGGCAACGACGTACTCGCTGCTGTTGCCTTAGTTACAGTCGCACCGATTCGGCAAGTCAGGAGAATTGGGATCAACTCTCCTTGAAACCCTGGCGTCGCTGTGTTTAAGTATATATGGTGCCACTATCTAAATCCAGCTGAAGAGGTCCACAGGGGGAACAAAGACGTGAACACAAGGCCGGTCTGCAGCATTGAGGAGCAGATGTCCTGTTAATTATGTCTGGCACTGTTAGGGTTTCTACATCGGTCTCAGTAAATGTATTCAGGGGTCAGATGCATAAAACTGTCGGTCCTTAATTAGCACTACAGCAGAAATGTGAATATCCACATTTATAGCTTTACACTGGTTCTCCTTTCAGCCACGTGTGGATGTTGAGACACTTTTAATCAACTGTTGGCATGTAGGAGTGTCACTCAGACACGTTTCATAATTAAGCTGATTTCAGACCTGCCCTAAAGTGATTGTATGTGAGAACACAAATGTCAAAGTCAGTTTCTCCCCCCCGACAGGCAGATGGCTTTGTGCTGTGGATACAAACATGTGATCATGTGCAGCAGAATGTGCTCCTGCCCGCTGAATGCTCTACCCAGCTGCCACTTCTCCCCTTCATGCGCAGACAATTTCCTGTTGTTGTGAAGGCGTCTGACCCAGACTGATCCGCTGCTGCGTTTCTCATAAGTGGAGGGCAAACACCAGCAAATGTCTGGACCCAATTTTACTGTCTGAAAGCAGCTTTTAGTGAGACCGTAGGTTTACACAAGGCCTCAGTCGTCTGCAGCTAAGCATCTCAGCACTGACCATCAAACCATCAGTGCTTCATAAGCAATACAATGAAAGCTCCTGAATTACAAACTGTTTGAGATTTGAAAGCTGCCACTTCTCCTCTTCTTCCATTCACTGATTTGAAATCTTTCAGTTTTCCGGGCGGAGGACTCCAACACCCACCGTCACCTGACTGAGTTTGTGGGTCTGGATATCGAAATGGCCTTCAACTACCATTACCATGAAGTGATCGAGTCCATCACCGACACGATGGTTCAGATCTTCAAGGGCCTGAGGGACAAGTAAGATCAGGAGTTTACACAGTGAAGCTCAAAACTAATAGGCTGACGTTTTTGTTCTCAACACTTTAGTTGGACGGAAACTTTTTGTGAGTTCAGGTGACGATTTGCACCAAAACCTGATGCAGATGAAATGTTCCAGAGGTTTCACACTGAATTTTAACAGGTTCAATTCCTGGTGAGGATGTTTTATAGCTGATAAAAGGTTTGAATATTGTATGTTTTAGTAAAGTCATTTCATCTGTTGAATCCAGATGAAGTGTTATCACCCACATGGCTGTCTTCTCTAACAAAAGGCAGACATTACCACACACTAGATGTATTGATGTGGCTCTATTGCCTCCTAGTGCTGGGAACTAGTACTGCACATGTAATGAAATATAATAGGAGATGAGTATGAAAGCTGCAGTATTTATGGCTCTAAATGTCCGTGAATGGCAGACGTTCTTAGTCTTAGTCATTTCCTGTCCAGTCATAAACCGTCTGTTTAATTATTGACTGCAGGCAGCACATGGATGAGAGCTGCACCTCCTTCAGTCAACTCCTGACTAATTCATTATTCCTCTAATATAAATGGCTCCTGCTCTCTCTTGTGCACATACACACCAAAACCACATCAGTAAAAAAGATAGTAACATTAAGATAGTAACATGCACCAACATAGGCAAGTGTCCACTCCTCTGAGTACCTGATGAATCAGCCTTTACAACAGCAATCCACCGAGTTGCACCAGAAGGAAAAGAGAGATCTCACTCTTACTGGTTTATTGCATGTTACACAAAAAAAACACACCCTTGTTTAAAGACATTAAACGCAACCATTATAAACCATGCACCTGGATTGCACAGCGTTTTCCCACCATCAAACTACCTAATGTGGATTTGGACACGCCCTGAAGACTTCAGCCCATGTGCTCCCAGGGTTAAAATAACCCAGTGTCTGTTTGAAACATTGATTCAGACGTGAGTCACATTAGATCACATGCTGAGCTCGCCGCAGATGTTAGCTCCTGTTATACGTTATAAGTCCCCATCAGTTAGTTTCAACTTGTGACTATTGTTCCTCTTTCTCAGGACACTGGCGGTTTGTCTTTTGTTATCATGACCTTCCAAACTCTGCCTCTGTTCTAACAACTGTGCTTTTGTCTCTGTGGTCTCGAGTGGTTGTTTGAAACGAATGACTCAAGTCAGACTTGTTGTAGAGCTCTTCTGTTCCCATATGGTTTTTTCAAGTATGTTTGCCAAAGACGACATGTTCTCACCTCTGTCTGTTTGTTGGTTCATTTGTTAACAGGATAAAACAAAATTTTTCTAAATTTGTCAATTACCCAGGATTACAAGTTTGATCTATTCTTAAATTTGTTGTGTTGACATTGATGAATCCGTACAATTTTTGCAGATTATCAGACTCCTTCCATTTTTCCTATTTCTTTTTTACTGTAAGAGCTAGACAGACATGTAGGACTCCCTGGCCTTGACAGAACTATGCACTCTACTTTACTTACTGCATTCTACTTGTGATTTAGTTCCTACTGTCTTTTCCATCAAAGTATTTTAGCTCCTCCATGAGCTCTTATGTTCTGTTTCTGGGGAAAGAGCCGGTATAGTGGCCAGGAGATGAGTGGCCTTAAATGATTAAACTGTGTTCTAACAAAGTGACTGACCATGTGGGCTTTGACCCTTGTTTGGTAGCAACCAGAGTTCTAAGTTTGAATGTGTCTGTGTCTGTATCAGCTTCCAGAACGAGATCCAGACTGTGAACAAGCAGTTTCCCAGTGAGCCCTTCAAATTCCTGGAGCCCACTCTGAGGCTGGAGTTCACTGAGGCCGTGGCCATGCTGCACGAGGCCGGCGTGGAGATGGGTGATGAGGAAGACCTCAGGTCAGAACACGTCAGACCCCCTGTGACCCACTTCCACCTCATCATGTCAGATGATTAGATTTGAGTTTAAAAAGAAGTGAAACATCAGACCGATTACTCTGCAACATTTTATGATTCAAGTAAATCTTATGATCAAACTGTTCCGTTGAACTATTCACATTTGGAATGGACATAGAAACACTTTGTCTAACTTGTTGTTGCTGTGGATACGCTAGTGGAGCATTATATAGATTTATAGTGTTGAGCTGGGAGTTACAGTCGAACACAATAAAATTCAGCTGCTTGTAGAAATATTGACTTCTTATTCTGTCCTGTAGTACACCCAATGAGAAGCTGCTTGGCCGTCTCGTCAAGGAAAAGGTACGCTCACATGTCCCTTTGGTTGAATATTGGTGTAAAAATCTGAATATAGCTTCACTGGACATAGACAGTACATGATTGTGTCAGCGGGTTCATCAGAGTGCTGCACAGAAACCTATGTTTTAAAAGTGCCTTTTCTAATATTGTATCTGTTCTTTTGTATTTCCTCAGTATGACACTGACTTCTACGTGCTGGATAAATACCCACTGGCTGTCAGACCCTTCTACACGATGCCAGATCCAAACAACCCTGTAAGTTGCTCCCTTCTACACACACAGTCACTGGCTACATAGTCCGAACTGTGCAGAAAACAAATGCTATGTAAATTAGTTTTGTGGTTGACGGTGCCTAAACTTAAAAAAACTGTCCAGACAGCAGCCGTAGACTGAGCCAAACACTCATCTGTCTTCTGCTGGATATTGGGATGATTCGAGAGAGTCTAGTCCCAGAAATAAAGCTCCTTGCAGAAAAGTACAACTGAGAAATTTAGCTTTTTGCATTTTCTTCTTGTTTTAGTTGTGTATCTTTCATTGTGTCTGTGAATTGTCTTGAGTTTCGCACCATTTGTGTGTCAGGGTCATTAACAGATATGTGGATAGCTTGATTGTGGATGTCACATTAAACTTGTCGTCTTGTTTTTTTGATCAGAAATATTCCAACTCCTATGACATGTTCATGAGGGGGGAGGAGATCCTGTCTGGAGCTCAGAGAGTCCACGATCCTCAGCTGCTGACTGAGAGAGCCGTCCACCATCAGATTGGTAAGAGCACGTGTAGAAATCCTGTTAAGAGACATTGTGCACAGGAACATGTGATTTGTCTCCCTCTTTAGGCAGCCGGTGAGAATGACATCACCCAGAAATATGTTTGGAATGATTGTCTCACATGTTACTTTGTTTTTCTTTCTTTTTAAAAGCTGAAACTCTTTCTGTTTATTCACTGTAGACCTGGAGAAGATCAAGTCCTACATTGACTCCTTCCGGTATGGAGCCCCCCCCACATGGCGGTGGAGGCATTGGTAAGTGATGAGGAATTCCTGTTTGAAAAGAGCATTATCATAATAAACTACATGAGAATATGACCCCAGCTCCACATGTTATTGTGAGTCTGATTGACTGTGATCCTCCTCAGGCCTGGAGAGAGTCTGCATGCTGTACCTCGGCCTCCACAACATCCGTCAGACCTCCATGTTCCCCCGTGACCCCAAGCGCCTGACACCTTGAGCCTTCGTCCAGGTGGACAAACCCAATCATCCGGGACTAACACACAGATGCTGGTGACGGGAAACAATAGTAATCCAGAAAAAGGAGAGGGTATAGGGGTTAGTGCCACCCTAGACACTAACATGCTATTATGATTAACCATTCAGATGCAAGAATAATGCAGTCACAACGGTAGGGTGTATTTTATTGATTGATATGCAACAACAGCAAATAACAAAGGGAATAAAAAGAAAGAGGAGCTGATCTGTGATTTAAGGAAGTTGCTGGAAGCACACAATTATTCCATCTGTTATCCAATGAGTCAGTGTCTGTCGAACTTATTTTCTATGTTTACAATGTTTTGAAAATTACTTTAATCCAGATCTGATCCTACTACCAGCACAGATTTAGGACTAATGATTGTGGTGTCCAGAGGTTTGCTGGTAACTACAGGTGTTTTGTTAATGGAAACTAAAATCAATTCATTAAATACAAAAAAAGTGTTTGTCTCCTTTGTTTTTTCCAACTGTTCTGTGTGTGTGTGTGTGTGTGTGTCTGTCTGTCAACAAACCTGGTAGAAAAAATAATTTTCTTTTTGCTTTTATAAATCAAAACACAATTCATGTTCATATGATAAGATTGATAGCTTAATGGTGTAACTATAAAATCACATTATATCAATATTCCGAAATTGGAATTGCCTTATTGGGGAATAGTAGGGGGGAATAACAGAGTGCCTTTCCAATGCTTATTTTTATACTTCTGAAAGAGGATCAAACACTGTTTATTAATTCAGTAATGATCAGGTTTGACAGATGTTATAGATCACAGACTACAACACTATTAAGATGTTTTTATTTCGTAAGGATGATCTACTTAAATACCACTTTCTAACACGAAAAAGGAACATAACATGTATTATTAATTTACAACTATACAATCTGCGAAGCTCAAGAATCTCTGTTCATTCTCTTTTGGGTAAATATAAACTTTAAATCCTCTTCCAGCTTCATACAGTGAGGAGATCAAAGTGCTCATGTGTCACTGTCATTAACAATAATATACAGTTTACAGTGGAATTGATAGTAATGGTGCATCCTAATTTACACAATTTGCATTAAGCATTATGTTGAATGACAAATACAGTATAAAGTCGATGGGATGGGCTGTGACTGCGGGGCTCAGTCAGTCGCTGCTCCGCTGACTTGAAGGATGAAGAGGAAGATGTGAACGATGTCCACGTAGAGAGAGAGCGCTCCGTAGATGTACTCCTCTGGGCTGATGGCCAACTCCCGGTTTCCAATGAGAAGCTGCGTGTTATAGACCAAGAACTGACGAGACACGGAGAGAAACAAAATGAGGTTCACTTGTCTATTAAGATGTTTCTGATATGGCACAAGGGCCATATCAGAGGGCACGAGATGCAGACCCTCAAATATTTCAAAAGCATGCAAACATGTTATATACTCTTTTATCTCGGTCCAAGGGGAAAGGCTTGATACTTTCACCATTGAAACACTGAGTCAATCTGAACAACTTGCCACATGTCTGTTTCCATCAGTGCACAAACAAGGCTGATGAGTACAACTATGCATGGGTACCATGGTATGTAGAGCTAAATGCTAACTTCAGAATGCTAACATGCTAACAATGGCAATGTTAATATGTTCACAATTACCATGTTCAACAACTACATGAGAAATTAAGAGATCACTAGTGAGCCACATTTCTGGCCATACATTCATGAATTGCCAGGATTATGAAGACACTGCCACCTTGTGGCAACACTACAGGAAAGATTAGCTATAGTCTATGGCAAGCCGACTGAGCATTTATTCCATATCCTTGATATTAAATTTCAGTCTCCTCCACTAGTTCGGTCATACATGTCAGAGCTTTTGCAGCTCACTAGTTAACTAGTAACACTTTCGGCATTACTAGTTCGGTCTTGAGCACCACTAGTGCAGCAAAAAGCCCACTAGTAGAGACTTTGGCTCTACTAGTGGGGCGCAGTGTTATTTTTTTCAACTAGTTCAGTAAAGTGTTACTAGTAAGGTTTCTGTTTTAACTAGTGAAAAAAAAGTGCAACTAGTGCTGAAAAAAAGTGCTAGTAGATTTTTTTTCAACTAGTTCAGTAAAGTGTGACTAGTAAGGTTTCTGTTTTAACTAGTTGAACAAAAGTGCCACTAGTTGCTGAAAAAGAGTGACTAGTAAGATTTTTTTTCAACTAGTTCAGTCTCAATAAGTGGTATATTGTCCCACTTATTGCCCCACTTATTGGCCAAAAAACATATGCTGTTCGGTCTGATGAATAATTGTGTATTTTAGGGTATTAGAACGACTGCCACTTGTTATCCAACGACAACCTTGTGAGTTGTCCTTAGAGTCCCCGGGGGTGTAGACTCACCAGAGTGTAAACGACGGCTCCGATTGCGGCGTAGAGCATATGCAGCCAGGGGACCTGTGGAGTGACACAAGAAAGGCCAGTGAATGTGAAAATCAGTCACACAGATACACCCAACCGAGCTGCTACCCCTCCCCCCCACCCACCGAGAAACACGAGCAGAGAGAATAAATGAAAAGATTTGACCAAAGAGTGCTCACATATTGGAAGGAGAGGACGACTGCTGTAACAATCCCTATGATCATGAGCAAAACGGCAGCAACAGAGAGAAGGCCCCCGCAGGAGGTGAAATCCACCTGTGATGAGAAGCAAGTCATTAACTGGGATGAAAGGGAAGTTAATAGGCTTCAAGTCACATGAAAGAGCAGTGGAGATCATTTCAGAATAAGGTTTAAAATAAAATAAAATAAATGAAATAATAATAATAAACCGGTGAGGATGTGTCGGTGCTTCAGCCAGAAATGTAACTCATTCGTCTTGGGTTGCATCAGACGGAGAAGTTGGGTTCACATCTTATCCCGAAAATGTTTTAAATATTTAAAGGAACCCAGAGCCGCATTGTAACGCGAGACAAAGGAGTTCTTTTACACTGACAACAAAGACAACCTCTGACAAGCCACGAGCTACTGAGCCACAGACACACACACCGACCACGTCTCCATCTACCTTGGTTTGGAAGCAGAAGATTGTGACAGCTATACAAACTAATGCTGTTATTCCCATGGCGAGAAGCACGGCTTTTGTTTCATAATAGCTGCGAAAGACAGAGATCGGAATTCAAACGATTAAACAGAACGTAATGATAATATGAATACTATCATTGTGAAAATGTGAGTCTTTTTTGTGTGTTCTGGTGCCAAGAACAAACCTCGAAATGGATCCAGACATGTACGACAAGGCGAGAGTCTGCAAGAGAAAACATGAAAAGAAGGTGTTACAAAGGAGAGAGTGGATTCTTTCCTCTTTCATATGCTGCCTTTGCTTTTCCAGTTTCTTAGTTTTGCCTTTGCTGGACCGATATCATTATCATGTGATCTTTAATCAATATTGACAATACTTACAAATACTCCCAACAGTATAAGGTTGCATGGGAAACGTCTCCTAAAGAAACACATTTGAATATTTTAGGTATACAAATAGAAATATTACTGGTTTGAAAAATTTGAGGACATACAATTTGTAGTACATAAGAGTTTTATTCCGACAGGACAGGGGGGGTGCTCACCTCGGCTCTTTGCAGCAGATGAGAATGCAGTACACGAAAAAATACACAACGCTATGGAGAGATCAGAAACTCTGATTAGAATTGTACGTAACAACGTATCAGGAGAAACACCTTGAGTTGCTCTTTTATTTGCACAAGTCTCCTTTCATTGTGTTCCTGGAGTGTAACTCACAAAGATGCCCAGTAGACGCCAGGGTACTTGATGACAAACAGCCTCACTGGGTCCCTGTGAAAAGCACAAACATAGAAGACTTCCTCATCCTCCAGCACACACACACACACTCAGTAAGTAGAAATGTTCTAATGCACGGGGAAACTTACACAAATGTGAAGACACCAACGACTGAGAAGGTGACGGCAAGCTGTGCTGTTAGAATTAAGTAAACCTGCCCAAAGACACAAAACCAAGAAGTTCTGTTGAGCACACAAGAAAACACATTTAGAAGATTTAGATGAGATTACTGGGATTTGTCATTGTCGGTCTGAACAACAAAACAACACACAGTTGTGGTCTTACCTTTCTGATGAAGCCGTGCCGAATAGACGTGCTATCCCACTGGGCGCTCAGAAGATCCTCCATGTCTCCTGCAGAAATTGGGAACAGTGAGGTGCTGATTTAGACTTGGGAGTTAATCTTTCGGGAGCTTATGTGAATATAATGCAGGAAGTGATTCACTGAAGTCCAGTGTCATTCCTCAGAACCTGAGTTGGACGCGTGCACTCCAGCAGACAGAGTCGGTATTGTGGTTGGCATCCCGGTTGGAGAGAAGCCAGGAGCTGCTGTCCACATGACGCCCTCCTGGCCCCAGTAGCCAGGCGGGCCAGGGTACATGCCGGGACTGGGGCTGTAAGATGGAGGTGGTGGGAGAGGGGAGCCATGCTGGAGCTGCTGGGGGGAGCTTCCATACTTCGGCTGTTGTATTGCATCCTCATAAGGTGGAGGACTGTCTTCTTTAGCCGACATGTTTACCTTAAAGAGGGAATAACTCAAACTGTACAAGTTTTGCAAGTGGCACGTCACATGATGACTAGAATATGAGACATGTGTAAGTCACTATGTCATTCACAGTAATCACTTGTGTTGTACTTTTCAGGGTCACATTTACTGAATAAAATAAGGTTGTTATATTATTGTATTATAACAATAAAATAAAATAAAAAAACACAATCTAACAAAGGTAAAACCTGAGTATTTTGAACAGTTATGGGATAAAAATCACCATATTTCTACTTCTAACAAATACATGTAGAAACAACCTAGTCAAACAATAAAAGACCGGAGTAACAAATGAAACTGTAACTTACCTGGCGGCGTCAGCCTGGCAGCACTGTGGCCTCCAGTCCTTTCTCTCCTCTGAGGTTTGCCTCCTCACAGGAGGGGGGGGGGTCATCTTTGTAACAGGATCTGCTCGGTGAAACTCACACTGGTATCCATGTGTGGTGGTGGAGACTGGCTGCGCTGGCTCCTGTTCAGAATAACAAAAATACCATCAGATAAAAAAAAAGACTGTTGTGTGTGGCCTATCTGTCTCCTAAAATAAACTTAGTTAGATGTTAGGGAATATAAGACACACTTAATTTACTAACACACACATTTTCTTACTAATTCAAAACGTGTGGCAAAAAGAAATGCAAAATCAATAAAAAGAAAAAAAATAGGGTATATCAATGAAAATCTTGAAAATTGTGCTTTACAAGATTTTCCCTGAAATACTGTTTATTTGTTTGTGTACAATCAGATATTGATGGAAAGTGTTGTTTGATATGAATGGTCACTTCTGTAAAATGTTTCAAATGACTAAATGAAACAGAACACCAGAATCTAAAGACGAAGCAGAAGCAGCAAATAAATACAATGAAATAAAAAAACAACTAAACGAAAGATAAAAAAAACCAATGCAAATTTAAAAAAAAAGTGCAACTGAGTATTGATTAAAAATGAGAAAATAAAAGTGACGTGAGGTTATTTCTGTTGTTGTTTTGTATTATTGTTGTTTATTGTTTATTGTACCTACGTGGTTTCTGTGCGTCCTCACTTCCGGGGGGGTTGGTTGCGTCGCCCTGTCACTGTGTCGTCACCGCTCTCCTCTGCAGGGCAATGGCGGAAAGATGCCAGCGGACCTGACGGCTCTCACCGCTGCCGCGTCTCTCCTCTGCTTCCTCTGCGCGTGTTTCCGCTACCGACGAACAGGACGCGCTCTGTGGAGGAAGCTGTCCTCGGGCGTCATGGCGCGCACCGGGAAGCCACTGTTCCGCATCGCGTGAGTAAAACGTGACAGTGTTTGATAAGACCGTCGTTGTCCTCGAGCTGCGCAGCTCAGCGACGTGTGGCGGTGTCACACCAAACCCCGTTGGAAAAATGCAGCGATTTAAAGTTTAGCATTGAAAGTTGACGAAAGCAAAGGGCTGACATGTTGGTCGAAGGCATTTACTAAACAGATTACAGCTGTTGTTTAATTCGGCAGCACTTACATATATAACATTTTTAAATGTACCTGTAGAATCTGGTTAGAAGTATGAAGACATCTTCCTCATTGATATATGATGGTGACTAGAAATGGGTTATTTAAATTTGTATGTTTACACATTCATTATTTACATTATTACATATATTCACATTAGCACCATAGGAACAGGAGTGATGATGTGTTGAATCTGCCTCTCTAGTTATAATCACCTTAGTCTGAGGCCTGTCTGGCTTCTTATTGGTTAGTTCAGTCTCATTAGGGTGAGAAGCAGGAAGTGTGTGTTAGCATCAGGTTAGCATTGACCCAGTGTTTCTCCTGCAGGTACGCACTGTACACCAGCACCAGACTGGGCTCCATGTACTACAAGAGGCAATTGAGAAAAGCCCGGGAGCAGTACCCTACTGGACATTCCACCGCTCGCCCCACGCTGCTCAATGGTATGTAACAGCATTCTCTTTTTCTACTATGCAATTACAGAGTTTGTCATCGTTCTGTGTTATTTGTGAAGAAGCCCATTGCATTTTACACAGGCTCATTGTCCTCACAGCAAAATGCACCAGACATGGACTGTAAATACAGATGGACGATTGCTTCTCCACTTCCTGCCGCTGTCCAAATATGAAGCCAAAGTATCGTGGACACGGGTGCTGCTATTTTACTTTTTAGTTTGGCCCATCTCCCATCCACCAGCAATGTGCACGCAGGGTGTACGATCTATACTGCAGTCAGCCACCAGGGGTCCATCAAGATTCTTTAGCTTCACTTTTTTAAGGGAGCTTGTCATGTCGTCCATCTTTATCCACAGTCTATGTTTCTACTATTCTACCAGATTCACTTTGACCATTGCATCCGGACACATATTAAACATGTATTCCTTTAAAACTGCACCCAGAAGTTTAATATTATATTTCATATCTTGTCTCTTCTTTGTCTCTCGACAGATATTAAAATAATCCCCATCCCAGTACTGTCTGACAACTACAGCTATCTGGTCATTGACACAGCCTCCAGTGTTGCAGTGGTTGTTGACCCTGCAGACCCTCAGACAGTGCAGGTAAACACCTCTACAATTACATCTGTTAATCCTCAATCACTGTGGTCAATTGTGAAAGTGTGCGCGCCGTCCTGTGTCCACAATCTGAAAGTGGTGTGCCTCTTAACCGGCTTTTGTGTAAATTGCTGCTGGTGTTGACTCATGGTTTAAACAGCACTTGTAACTTTTCAGGCTGTCCTCGAGGAAGAGGGAGTGATGCTAGAAGCAATACTCTGCACACACAAGCACTGGTGAGGTTTATAGTTTGGTTGCGTTTGGTTGCATTTGAAGATACATAAGAAACATAAGAAGATGGTGCTAAATATGCAAAGTATAATTATATTTATACCTCAATATAATGTTGTTTAAAATGCGTAGTTTCACCCGAAGGCCAAAACAAAGACACAGTTTTTTTTTGCTGTTGTGTCTGCAACCCCGGCAAGCTTCTGCTTTTTGTTCCATGTTCAGGGATCACAGTGGGGGAAACAAAGAGTTGAAAAAGCTTCACAGCTCATGTCGAGTTTATGGAAACGCAGCCGACAACATTCCTGGCCTGACGCAGTAAGTCCCTGTTCGCATGCAGCGAACTTTACATCATATAACACATCACAAAGTTGCATTCCATTCTTCGTGTCTCTGTTGTTTTACACTTAAAAATATGAAATATTGCCCAAAAACCTGAATTGACGTGAAAACGTGAGATGTGAAGAGGAAATCAATGGTATTGTGTTGACACCAGTTGTGTGTATTGTTTTGTGTGTTTCCAGCCCTCTCTCACACAAGGACTCTGTGACAGTTGGCCGTATGCACTTTAAGGCGCTATTCACTCCTGGACACACAGTGGGTCACATGATCTACCTCCTGGAAGGACAAGCGGCCGGCTCCCCCCCCTCCCTCTTCTCGGGCGACCTGGTCTTCCTCTCAGGATGCGGTGAGTTACACAGAAAACTGTCTCCATGGTGATAATCATCAGACAAATCAGTTAGACCGAACAGTCTCCATTGAGTTAGTTGAGTCCAAAGTTGTACTCACAGGTTGTCACTGCGGAAAATAATGGATTATCCCCTGTAAACTATTGATGTGGCACTTTTGTACTTAAAAATAGAAACAACTGTGATTGTCTAACCACTAAGAATTTTGTCAGAAGACCAATCAATCGACCAGAAGACTATAGCCCTAACAAATTTATGATTCTATGATAATTTGTGCTCTTTGGTGCACTACTGTCGTAAAGTAGCTTAGAACCAGCTGATTGGTCCTTTCACAAGAAATTACAATGGATCTCTGATCTGTCAGAAACAGTTTCACAGCAAAGGACAAATTTAAATCTCAAAAACTTTATTTTAAGATTCAAGCTGAACTCCAAGCAGCTATAAAAAGATCTTTTAAACCGTGTGAAATGCTTTCAAATGCAGATACCCCACCAAACATGTGCAGATGTCCTGTTTTGAACTCAGAATCCAAACCCGTTCTCGTTGTTTTCAGGGAGGATGTTTGAAGGCAACGCGACAACAATGCTGTCATCTCTGGACACAGTCAGCGCTTTAAGTGATGATACGCTATTATGGCCGGGTAAGAAGAATCTCATCCCTTGTCACAGACTCAGTGTCAGTGTGTGTTTGTGTGTGTGTGTGAGTGTGTGTGATACAGGGGTGGTTTGAATGTGCAGGGGCTTGATTTATGTTCTTTGAGGGGCGTTGTGTGGCAGTGATGCACTTACTTACAGTCAAAGTCTTGAAAGGCTTAGCACAGGGACTTCTAAGGAGTGTAAGATTTAAGTATGGATAGGTGTGTGGGCATGATTTTTGATTTCTGTGTCAAATGGCTCTCCCTCAGGTCATGAGTATGCAGAAGACAACCTGCTGTTCGGCGCTGAGGTTGAGCCACACAACACTGTCAGGGAAAACAAATATCAGTGGGTGCTGCAGCAGCGAGGCCAGAAGCTGTGCACGGTAAGAATGATATATTGCCATTGTTATGCCGCTCAAGCACACCTTCCCAGAAAGGATTCACGTTGTCCAGCACCTGGGATGAACGGCTTATCACCTGCGTACAGTGTTTGTGTTGTCGGTGCCCAGAGTGCTCGCTCTTTTCTTACTTCCTCCCCCTTTCAGCCTCTCACGGTTGAGCCTCGTCTACGATAGCGTCTGCAGCAGAGCAAAGGGTCACTGTTGAGGAAGACGCCGATCTGGAATTTAGATGAGTTTCTATCTATACAGCATGGCGTAAAGAGGCGATGCTGCAAACTTGCAGTTTACTGAACTTTCACGACCGAAACATATCAAATGACTACATCTCTGCATCGTGTGCATTGTTGGAACATGAAATGTGGCCAGTGTTGTTTTTCAAAATGAACATGATGAGCAGATCAGCTGCGCAGTCAAAGAAAAACATATAGACAAAGATCACAGATAGCTTTGCTTATAGCAGAACTACCTGAAAGAAGAACTATGGGGAGAGAAGAGTTTCAACACCTAAAATACTGTTGTGCTTTAATAGAAGGGCAATAAGAGAGTGAATACCTCCCATAAGGCTTACCGCCCATCTCGCCATGTTAAAGACAGTGAAAGGAAATTCCTGGATTGGCCCATTTATCCAAATCTGCTCCAAAATTGAATGGGTTCCTCCTTGGGTCATGTTCCACCTGTAATGGATGTATTATCACTGCCAGAGGAGATGTAAGGAGAACCTGCAAAACCTACCTGTGCATTACCTACTCTGAATTAAAATGCACATCTACAGTGAGTTATGTAGGTTGCTTTAGTATCTCAGCCCTGGGTTGTTCTTTTAATATGGTACGTTTGCTTGATATTTATTAGCTATCTATCAGAATTTGCATTGTGGTATGAATCTAGGTAGGTTCTCTCAGAGTTTAACATTAAGAATATGATTTCAGAAAATTCCACTTGTTGTTTTAACCACTTTTAACCTGTGTGATCCAGGTTATCGTCTGGTTTAGCAAATATTTCAGATGATTTTCTGCTAATCGCATGAGATGGAACTGAAAGACGTGATTTAATGTTGATGATCTAAAGCGTTGCATCAGCTGAACTGGGGCAGAAAGACAAAGCTGCCCTGGGTCAACTTGGCAGTAATCCCTTGCTACCCATAATGCTGTTCTGCAAATGAATGAGTGGCATGTGAACCATCGAGGCCTCTAGAGATAGGCTTTGCACATCAATTTTGATGAGGGTTGTGTTTTTTTTTCCCACCTGCTTTATTTTCAGTGTCCCTCCACTATCGGGGAAGAGAAGCTGTACAACCCTTTCCTGCGCAGCCACTCTACTGAGCTCCATCTGGCCCTTGACCTCCAGCAGCTCCAGGACGAGGACTGGACCCAGTACAGGGCTCGGGTGCTGGAGGGGCTGCGGAGACGTAAGGACCTCTTCAACAGGAAGTAGTACCAGCGAGAAGTTCACTTAACACCAGGGAACACAGCGGCGAGTTCACGGGGCAGTGGCACAAAAAGTCGTGGTTTGAAGTAATACAAAATATTGAACCTGGGCTCAGAGGTACTGTACAAACACCTAAGAGGTTTGGAACATTTAAAGGGCCCTATTTAATAATTTTTTTACATGTATCAACCTGTAGTGAGCCTTAGGATAAAATCACACTTTTGTTATTACATAATCTAAACTCTAATAATCCTGTTACCTCTCCACCATTTTGTGCTCATAGACAGAGTAATGCTCATGTATTGCCTCTTTAAGATGCTTTTAATAGAGGCATAAACCATAATTTAGTACTGTCCTGTCTTTAGTAGTAGTTATAACCAGATTTTTCCTTCTGGTGTGTGGAACACAGGGTGAGCACACAAGGTACTGTATTGTCTACTACACACCCTGGTTTGGTTTTAGGATGAGTCGTCCAAACCTCGGGGAAGATGCTGTATTTGATTATGAAGAGTAATAACCTTCTCTGTGGAATATGTGACTTTTTGATTTTTGATTGTTATAACAATTGTTCTGATAACAACAAGAGGCATTTCCTGTTTCAAGCGCTTTGGTGCACAACAAAAGGCAGAGTCCCAACAGAGACACAGCCTTTTGTTGTGCACCAAAGCGCTTGAAACAGGAAATGCCTCTTGTTGTTATCAGAACAATTGTTATAACAATCAAAAATCAAAAAGTCACATATTCCACAGAGAAGGTTATTACTCTTCATAATCAAATACAGCATCTTCCCCGAGGTTTGGACGACTCATCCTAAAACCAAACCAGGGTGTGTAGTAGACAATACAGTACCTTGTGTGCTCACAAGGTACCTTGTGTGCTCACAAGGTACTTCAGGAAGTTGAATCTGGTTTTGAAGGAGTGAGACCAGTCGGACATTTGTTTCATCATCACATATCCTGCACCATTGTCATTATTGCACACTCAACATTCCACCTTTGTCTCTCCTCTGTCATTTGTTATCCTTAAATACATCTTCTGCTAATCTTTCCTGAGAATCATGTGCACATCATTTACAGTTACAGAGCCAAGTTTCATGATCTAGCTCATTCCAGCTCACGTCAACTTAAGCCATGGAATAATAATAATAATAATAATAATAATAATGATGACGACAACAACACGCCGTTGGTTTTGGTACTTTTTTAAACGACAGCAAAAATATGGGGGAAAAGATTGTACCCTAGCCTGTGAGGTGAATGAGTGTTTTGCTGTATCAACGAGCAAATTTAGTTTTGCCCTTAAACACATGATTATTTCCCCTGGGGGTTGTATTCAATCTTTCACTCATGGAAACATGGATCTATCTGCTAGTGGGCCAAAGGTGAATCATATGTCCACTCAAGACTAGAAGAATTTATTGTGTCTCAAAGAAAAATACTTTTGCTGAACTTATTGTACATTTAGATTTGTATTTTTGAAATGTTTGCTGTGGCACTACATGGACAGAAAGGTATTGCATTGTTGTACTTGACTGAATTGTTGGAAGATATTCGTTAATGCTTGATAAATCACGATGATGGTTAAAGGTACAGGCCGACATTGAATCAAGTTCTGTACACTGACTTGCAATGAGTTTTAGTTGATGGTTAAAGTTAGACATTTTTAAGTTATAATAGTATTTCATTATTCATTCCTACTTTGCCCCTCAAATTAAGAAATGTTTTATAAACCTGTTAAATCCCAAATAAAACACATTTTTTAATATATTGAAGGCTGTTTTATACTTTGAAAGTATAGAAGAGGAGTTATTAGGTATCTAGTGCAATAAACTTTGTCATCTGTTGCTTTTCCGTATCTTTAAATGTCTTTCTTTTTCAAGGAGCCTCTGTTTACGTGGCAATGGGTCACAAAGCAAAGAAATAAACCTTGAACCTTTTGACATGAACATGCTTCAGATTTTCTTCCTTGCTCCGGTAGAGGAGAACGCACCACAGCACCACGTCCCCTGGTGATCGTCGACTGTAATGTTATTCTGTCTGTTTGATGCAGATCCGCACCTTATTTGCATATGTTTGAGTTACGAACAACACCACATGTTGCACTGTTTTACCTTAGGTTATGTTTTAATGAGGAAGTAAACTCCCCCATTATAGCTGTGTATGTGTTATTTGTTGACTTTATGAATCTTCAGAACTGACAGCTTGAGTTATTTTTTCTCCGCTGCTGCTGTGACTTCCCACAACTCAAATAAGAGCATAACCTACTTAAAGCATATTTACAAGAGGAAAGAAATGAGCAGAAGTTTCTGGTGCTATAGCCGAGCCAGACGACAGAACAACAAGCTTTGGGGTTCAGGTTGTGTTGAGGATCCATCTCAATTTGACGTCTTCTGTATAAATTAGAGGACCGCTGATGAAAGTAGAATGAGTCATTTATAAGATATAAAAGACACCATTTGTTTTGGTTCTTCTATCAACATTTTGAATCTGTGGACGCAGTGAGAAACGACTTTGCTCCTGCAACTCACATGACTTTATTAATACTTATATGAAAACAAAATCATAGCCAGGAGCTGTATTTTGACTAACAGAAGCAAAATCTATAAAGTCTTCACTAAACTTGAAACTAGAATCTGCGTGCAGAAAAAAATGTGCAGTGTGAGTACAAGTTATGTCTGCTTTTTTTCAAAGGAAATAACTTGTCAAGTCACAAGTAAAAACAGAGATAGGTTTTCAATAATGAAATTAATCCATCTATCTTAATCTGTCAACTTATCTGCTGAAATGAATGGATAACTGTTCAGAGGCGACGATCAACGATCACCAGACAAGATAAGTCAAAGCTATTAGTGACAGTTTCAGTCAAACAAAGGAAATGTTGTGTCTTTGTTACTCACTATTGCTAATGCATTTTAATTGAACCATTTTAATGCATTAGTACATAATTAAATATCACCAATAAATCTATCTATCTATCTATCTATCTATCTATCTATCTGTCTATCTGTCTATCTGTCTATCTGTCTATCTATCTATCTATCTATCTATCTATCTATCTATCTATCTATCTATCTATCTATCTATCTATCTATCTATCTATCTATCTATCTATCTAGACTCTCTTGTTCTTCATGCTCATGTAAATTAATCAATGTGTTATTTAACAATGACAAACGAACCATACACATCTGTCACCTGTCAGTTAACCATGAAAACTGGGGATAACCCCGCCCCTCCTCTGAGCTGTGGATTTCCCCAAAATAAAAATTGGCCTTAGCAACTTCGTCTTAAAAATTACTGATATGATAACGATAAGATATATAGGATAATAGAGTATATACCTTAGAGACTGTACATGGGCTAATACCATGTACTGTTTATAGGCTAATACCAAGGCTAGTAGTAGTTACTACCGTAAAGACCAAAAAGCTGCGCAGGATAAAATAAGACTACCGTAAATATATATATTAGAAACTGTCCTTTATAAAAGTAATAGGTCGGGGACCGGACCGCGGCACGAATATTGGTAATATTGTATAGACTGTATATAGGATAATAACAGTCACTCCTCTACTATGACGTCACTCCACGTTGTCAAGGTAGTCGTCTCGTCGACGTCACAGCACGGAAGTGGAAGCGGAAGTGCAGTCTGAGCAGCTGTAGGTAGTCGTCAGAGCAGCGTCAGACTGACAGGTTTGTGTGTGTCGGCCCACAGCTCCCAGTCAACATGCTGAAGGCGGTGGTTTTGATCGGAGGTCCTCAGAAAGGTGAGAGGAAACTACGGTGGCTCTCTGCTCGTGTTTACAGCCGTGTGTGTGTGTGTGTGGTGGACGGGGAGCTAGGCTGCTAATGCTAACAGGAGCCTGAGCTGCACAGACCAGCTGAGCGTGTTTGTATCACTGACGTGGCAAAATGACACGATCACAACAACACACACTCATTCAGACCTGTAGTTTTACACATAACACAATAAACTGTGTGTTGTCTACCTAGCACTGGTCTCAGAATGTCACTGGTAAACGTTCCCAGTTATCATAGCCCTATTGAACACACACGCAGTATTTTGAGATTATTATAACCAAATGAATATGTCTTATTTAGTATAGATACATGCGTGCATTTTAAATATAGGCTGCTTTTTATTTTGTATATGTACTTATGATATAATCAACTGTTGACTTCTTATAAATGAAGTTTCCCATATCTGATCTCTCCTTTGTTTACTTTTTTCCTTATGTATAAATCTGAGGAATGTTTCCCAGATTAATTGATTTGCATTTGGTTTATAAACCATCATGAACGAGTAAAAAATCTGTCTAATATCCATCCCACGAGGACACATATATTTGTAATGACAACTCAATTATCAAAAGGAACTTTGTGTTAACGGATCAATCTACTAACAGCTTACTACTAAGCTGATTCTTAGTGCTCTGCAAAACACTATCTTGTCCATAAGTACAGCTTTTTAAAATACCAAAATTCTGAAAGGATATACTTCATAACAATACATCTCATATAAGGAAGTTAAAGTTTGTCTTGGTTTGATGCCCACCAACATTTTAGAAAGCTATCGGAGTTGTTATTGTTTTTGAAAGTAAAAAAACGACATTGCTTTGCAGGCACACGGTTCAGGCCGCTGTCATTTGAAGTTCCCAAACCCTTGTTTCCAGTAGCTGGTGTGCCCATGCTACAGCACCACATTGAAGCATGTGCAAAGGTGAGTGTCGTAGTGATACAGTACCACTTTCATAGTACACAACAATCATCTGCATAACTGCATTATGTAGTATGTATGATGTTCTTTTTAAGCTCTGATTCCTTGTGGAAAAGTAGATAATCTTTGGGTTAACACTGTAAACAGGTTTAAAATGATTAGTTTACTTTATCCGTAGTGTACGAATGATTCTCAGATTATGTTGTGTGTACTTATTTTATATTCACCTTGGTATTAGAGTAAATTAAAGTTTAATATGACATTGTAAGTTGTTACCCTGCATATCACAGAAAGCTTTAAGTTTAATTGGTCTAAACTCAATTGAGTAATACTGAATAATTAAACAATTAAAATCTAGCTTCTTAGTGTTTATAACTGCCTGTGCATAGTGATGAGGACAAAAGCCTTTAATGGAATCAATCCAATATTAACATCTTTTGTCTCCCAGGTGCCAAACATGAAGGAGATTCTGCTCATTGGCTTTTTCCAACCCAATGAGGAACTGACCAGGTTTATGATCAATGCGCAGCAGGAGTTCAAGATTTCCATCAGGTAAACTCGCTTTTCACTGTCTCACCAAACAAGGACAGATAATCATCCTTAGGTTTCTGATCGTGGGAGTTTAAATAAGGTATCAAGGAGACACATTTTTTCATCTTTATAAATTAGTGTTAGTGTTACAAGTGGTTTATCACTATCACTGCTGAATGACTGTTGATGTGCTGTTCTTCTGGGCCGGCAACTGCAGGTATTTGCAGGAGTACTCGGCCCTGGGCACTGGAGGAGGCATCTATCACTTCAGAGATCAGATTGTCTCCGGCAGTCCGGAGGCTTTCTTTGTGCTGAATGCTGATGTGTGCTCAGCGTTTCCCCTCACAGAGATGCTCAGCTTCCAGAAGGAACACGGAGAACCAAACAGCTCTGTTATCCTGGGGACAACGGTAAGCTCCTGTTGTCGGCAGCTTGTTAATGTCTGTGAAACAACTTGTAAAAGGATTTGAAAGTGAACATTTGACTCCTTAGTACTGGTTGCAGTTTATTTTGTTCAGCGATAGCATCTAGATTATGATGAATTATCTGATGTCAAAAATAAAAATGTATTTGTTTAATCCTATGCCCACTCTTCTGTTACCAGGCGAACAGAACACAGTCCATGAATTACGGCTGTATTGTTGAAAATGAGGACACACACGAGGTATTTAAGTATTCCTGTTAATATCCCTTAGTTGTCGTTATTCTCGCTATTCTTGAATCTTAACCGCGCCTCTTTTTTTTCTGCAGGTCCTGCATTACGTGGAAAAGCCGAGCACGTTTGTGAGTGACATCATCAACTGCGGTGTTTACCTCTTCAGCCCGGACATCTTCCAGCACATCGGTGCAGTCTTCCAGAAGAATCAACAGGACATGTTACTGTGAGTTGGACACGCTCCCTCACTGGGGATCAGTGCGTGGGAATGCACCTGAATACCATTTACTCCATTTTCTTTGGTCCTCTTCATGGTTTCTCTTTCCCCCCCTTCCCCCTCTCCTCCCTGCCATGATTTGTTTCCCCCACACACACTCATCAGATATCCGTACGATGGGTAAGTTGGTACATCGAGGCTGCACGGTGTGGTTATAGAGCACGTAGTGAACAGTATGAGCTGTAGAGATGACAGAAGCTGCGATGCATAGGATGCTTTGTGAATCTTCTGTGCTGCCTGTGCTGCCTGTGCCCCTTTGTCTGTGCACTTTTTTGATAAATTATACATCTCCTAATGTGGACTTTATTTATTTATGGACTTTTTGGCTAAATTTGCCCTTTAATTGGACAGTGACAGTTAATTTTTGTAAAATCTCTTTGCCTGTTCAACGTTTGAAATGTTAGGAATTACACGTTTTTTGCTTTCTTACTGACATTTAGATGAAAAGGTTGAAATGTGAAGTTACAGCCAGTAATTGGAGAGGTTGGCTTAGCTTAGCTTAGGGTGAATAGTTGAAACAGGGAAGAAATCTGCCTTACAGAACGTTTAAAGGTCACTGAGGACAAACAATTTACATCTTGTTTTTTTTTATCTGTACAAAAAGCAGAAGTTCAGTAGAGCATCTTGTTTTATGTTGTCTCTGTGGTTTTTTCTAGTCTAGCTAACAAAGTCTAACAAGGTAACTTGGACTTGGTGAAACTTTGTGTTTCACAGTTGGTCTTGTATATTGTGAATTCCTGCTGCACAGTTTTCCTTCTGAATAGAAGAAGCTTTCTGTCTGATCACAGCCTAAGCATGCATGTGGACAGACGGGACCCTGATCACTCACAGACATTTAAACACATGGAATAAGTTCAAAGTTTTAAGTGACACTTCACTTCTGGTGTTTTCTCACACACGGGTGTAGTAGACCTGAGGTTTGGCACCCCCCAAGGACACTTGAAATTTATAGCCAAAAGTCGAACAAAAACAGCATGCATAATTTACCTGCACTTAAATCAAACCGGGCACCGCATCAGCAAAATTGTCGAACACATCATAGATACTTCATGGCAATTATACGTGTTGGACTGCAAATTCTCTCAGGGACCACTTTGCCTCAAACCACGTCTCCTCCTTTTTTCCCAAAACTTCGATTATGGGTGCATCCCTTAAAATATTCTTTTCATCAATATTAAAAAAGCCGTTTCATCTTGGGACTCTCACAAAACCCTATGCCAGAGACCCTGATTAACATGGAACACATAGATTCTTCCTCTTTTGGTTTTCGGTTCCCTGCTAGGTAATCAGCTCTGCTTTCAACCCATTCCTGACACCATCATGGTTAGGATGAATGATGCATTTTAACTCAGTGCTCTCATTTACTTCTGGGAACTGGATTGTAGGGCAACGCATGTTTTTCTTCAGCATCAAGAGACCTGTGAGGTAACAGAGCCACTGGGTTAGTTTGTGCACCAGACTAAATATTTAAGGACAAATGTTCAAGTACAAGGGAAGGCTCAGTCCTCGTGTTTTTGTTGGGAGCATCTCTGGCTGCAGTGAATCATAGTGATTAAGTTATTGAGGACATATTAAAAAGCAAGGGGCTTATTTAAAACAAATACAATACAATTCTTTGCCAGATGCAGATGAATTATGCTGTTTGTTTTGCCACCATACAGAATACTGCTGTCAAATAAGTAGGCAAAACCAAACTTACCAGGAAAATGAATACTTGAGCAATTCTCTGTGTGATGAGAACTTCCTCCTGTGGCTCGGGAGGTAGAGGATCGGTGGTTTGATCCCAATCGCCCACATTCTGCATCCCAAAGTGTCCTTGGGCAAGATACTGAGCCCCAAATGGGAGCAGACGGCTGTGCTGATACTGTATGAGACATGAGTAATGAAGTGCTGCACAGAGATAAACCGTATGCATACGTGTGTGAATGGGTGGATGGCAAAACTGTACTGTAAAGCACTTTGAGTTGTCATCAACACTAGAACAGTGCTGTGTAAATACAGACCATTGACCTGAAATTAATGAATTCATCATCGAGACAAATGTATTTGACATGTTTGATGGTTAAGTTTGGTTCATGTCCCATCGGCTAACATGGAGGAGGCCATGTATTGGGGAGCCATCATGTCGACCATCTTTATATACAGTCTATTGATCTTACATATGACATATTTTATATCCAACGAAATCAAAGTGATTTCTGAATTATTGTATTTTGTTTTGTTCTAACCCCAGTTTGTCGTGGATTTCATTCTAACATGCTAACTTCTACTCCAAGATTTTAATTTAATAAATGAGTCCTCTGGCCCTGGTTTGGAACTCAGAGCCATAAACTGCTAATCTGTCTCCTGCAGAGAGGAGCCAACCAACGGCTGGCACCGAGCAGAGGCCATCAGGCTGGAGCAGGACATCTTTACGGCCCTGGCAGGAACAGGCAAACTCTACGTGTATAAAACACTCAAGTTCTGGAGCCAGATCAAATCTGCAGGGTGAGTGAAGGGCTCATAAACACTGTCAGGTTCAACCGGACACAGAGTTATCAGTACAACATGTGTGACCCCATCGCCTACCTAATGCCAGAGGGGAGGGGGGGCATTGGAAGAGCATAAAAATGATTTAGACATTGACATTAAAATTCTATTGACACAGTGAACCTCGGCGAACATTGTCATGGTTTAGAGACGTTGGCAATATCCATGATACTAAAAGACATTCTGTGCTCAAAACTAAATGAGGGGCTAACTTACTTTGTTGTTCTTTGTGTTATTACCAGGTCTGCAATCTATGCCAGTCGATTGTACCTGAACCAGTATCACAAAACCCATCCTGAAAGACTGGCGTCAAATAAGGAAGGAGGACCGAAAATAAGTGGTACGATTATTGAACCGTCTGTCACTTTGTTCTTTTCTCAATATTTACATAAACACAACTTATGTAAGCTTTTATTTTACTATTCATACTTCTTGTCTGCGCAGGTAATGTCTATATCCACCCTACAGCCAATATTGACCCCACTGCCAAGGTAAGGCTTCTTTTATTATATGTTCTTAACTCTGTGCATACATACACATGGGCGGCTGTGGCTGAGGGGTAGAGTGGTCGTCCTCCAACCTGAAGGTCGGCGGTTCGATTCCCAGTCTGAACCATCTGCATGCCGAAGTGTCCTTGGGCAAGATGCTGAACCCCGAATGGCCCCCCCTTAGAATAACAAAGTGCTGGGATAGATGCACTGTATGAATGTGTGTGTGAATGGGTGAATGTGAAACTGTAATGTAAAGCGCTTTGAGTGGTCATCAAGACTAGAAAAGCGCTATATAAATGTAAAATCCATCCAAATCCATACAAAGGAAAAGCATCTATATTCAACAGAACAATTTCCTGATAAATATATGTAAATTACAAAAGACAATTCTGTATAATACAACAAAACAACATTTACCAGCAAGCAGTACATCACATTAAAAACATTAGATAAAATATACATGACATAGTCTCCTTGTTGGAATGAACAATTGACCGTGAACGAGTTGATGAAGTTTCTAACACGTGAAAGACTCAAAACCATCTGTGTCACTGGTAATTCAATGTCCTCCCTCATACCTAAAGGGTTGTAGTGGACTGGTGTCACCAGTTAACATTGTGCAGTGGGTGTAACCTGAGGTGACTTCTACTTTTCTCTGTACAGTTGGGTCCCAATGTCTCCATCGGCACTGGAGTGACTATCGGTGCAGGGGTCAGAGTTCGGGAATCGATCATTCTCCATGGTGCAAATCTGCAGGTGAGCCTCTTTGAATAAGTTGCACATGTCATAGTTTCCCAGAGGAACTTCTTTCATTGAAACAGGAGGAGCTAACATGGGGCTCTGGATCTGTGCATGCACACCACACGCTCTGCCCTTTCTTCAGCCACCGGAGGGCTTTTCTAACAGCTTTTCTCATTTGGTATTTTGGAGCCTCGCCATTCGCTGCAGTGGGAGTGAAGACGTGTAATTTTCATGTCACATCAATAAGTGAACTCTCTCCAAAGTTTAAAGTGAGCTTTTTCGATCATGTAAAGAATGAGCGGCCTCTGAAATGTTTAACTTCCCTCACAGGACAAAAAGTCTGGATTCAAACTGAACCTCTAACTAATTTAATTGAGGGGGAATTTATCTGGCCCTTCACTGTCGGAGACATCTTTACATTTTATGACTGACGTTATCCACACTTCAGCTACGACTTTTCTGGAATTTATTCTTAAGCTCCACTGTCACAGCAGAAATATTGTTGCCTGTGCCTCTCACAAAGATGTCATTTTTAACGATTCTGAGCCTGGCATAATTTAATCCCGTGTCTCCAGTGATGACTGGTGCCTCGAAAATGAATTTAGGCTGTGGGTGATTTATTGGCTTTCATTTCATATTGCCTACATGGACAATTTATTAGCAGAGGTCTCCTTCCATATAAACACCCCCTGTTTTGAATCTGGTACTTTAAGGACAGTTTTTTTTTCACATGTGCTAACAATTTCTAATACGCGAGGGAGATGCTTCAAAAGTTTATCTGCTGATGAATTCTTGAACATTTAAAAACTTTTCTTATCTTTCTCCCCTTGAAGGATCACTGCTGTGTTCTGAACAGCATCGTGGGATGGGACAGCACCGTGGGCAAGTGGGCAAGAGTGGAAGGAACCCCGAGTGACCCCAACCCCAACGACCCGTATGCAAAGATCGACAGTGAGACGCTGTTCAGAGAAGGAAAACTCACGCCCTCCATTACTATTCTCGGTAAGTGTGCTCTGACTGAGTGACTGTAAATACAAGTTTATGTTTGATGTAAGTATTTTCAAAATTATCATACTCATTATCATAAGTGCTGCTTGTCGTCAGGCTTTGGCAAGTCAAATCCCAGATATCACTTTTAAAATAGTTTCTTCTTCTTTTTCTTTGTCTTCTTCTTTTTATTATTATTACATATATTCTAATTATTATTATTTTACCCTCTATAACTGCTGTTAACTACCCTTTTCTTTATCAAGCAAACCAGAAATTAGGAAATAAAATATGAACACCTTGAATGCTCTGAGTGAAAATGCCCCACTGATCTGTCTCGTCACTTTGTCTCCTCAGGTTGTAACGTGACCATCCCCTCCGAGGTGATCATACTCAACTCGATTGTCCTCCCACACAAAGACCTGAACCGCAGCTTCAAAAACCAAATCATTCTTTAGCTAATCCTCCCCCTGCTCCTGTCCACTTACTGTCACTGATGAAGGATGCGGCTGAGCGGCCTGCTGCCACTGCCTCTGAGTTACTGTATATAAGATGTCCAAAATGAAGATATGGGACATTCATTAAATAGTTTTGAAAGATAGATTTTTATATATTTGTCCTCGGGCCTTATGCATCATCGGATGGCAGCAAAATTGGTGAGGGGCTGATCATGCACGTTGATTCACCTTGAAAAGTGCTGTGATGCCGAAGGTTTATATTGTTTTTCTATCAACGTCACCGAACTGTAAAA
>CM076727.1:14804014-14883926 GCA_038501795.1 Pseudopleuronectes americanus | reverse complement strand
TCTAATGAAAACTGTATAATATTGTCACCTTTACTCCTCATTGGCATTTCAAAGTCAGGACTCATTCTCTGAGATCAGTTTCTTTCATCTTCATTCCTATAAATATTGTATTTTCTATAAGTGTTTGATTTGTTAAGGATTGTTTATTGTTGTGTTAAATTCAAGATGCTAATTGGCTATTTGCTTAATTACCAGAGCCTCCTCTGGTTCGAGCCACGTTAATGTCACGATCTGAGTTTTTTTTTGTCATATGTGATTTTCTTTGGATTTCTTCAATGTTGCTTTGGATTTTGAATTCACGTTCGTCTCTAACGAGCTCTCATTCCCAAGTTTCATCATTTTCAGACATTTTATATACCAGACAATTCATTGTGAAAATAATTGGCAGTCCTGAAAATAATAGTGACACAAACTCATTAATGCATTTTCTTTAGATCCTATACAGTGAAGGTTACCTGGTGGTAACGCTGTATTTCATGTGATATTATACCTTGTAAATGAAGTTCCAGTGGCTTTTTAAAACTCTAATCCTTCCTATGCAAACAGTCAAATAAACAAGCAGCCACAGTTAAAAGAAATCCACAAGAAAAGATGTCAACTGCAGTGAAATATGCACCTGTTGGACAGCAAGGTGTGTGGGAGCTGGTTTATCATATTTCTAATGCAGCATGTCTTTTGGTTAATTTTAGAAGAGACCAAGGTTAGTCAGACAACAAATTAATTCAGCTCCTCAATAGATCTGCTGATTCCAGGTGATGTAACGCAGGTGAATTGATATAGTTTCACATTGTATCTTTCATATCGCTCCCTTTTGCAATATGAGCTCATTTCTGCTTAAGAATAGATTGTTTTGTAAGTACACAAACCTCTGAGCATTGTATTTATATGTTTTATTATAACATCTTTATAAAAAAAAATCCATTACAAAAATCTATTCAGAAATGAGAAAATGTGAACATGAGCAGTAATTGAAAAACTGTGCACGTCCACTCATGCCTGTTGTCGGCCTCTTTCAAACATTCCTCTGTTATTGGCAACATTTTGAACGTTAGTCATCCTCCGGCCTCAGGGACGGGCTACCCTGGCTTTGATACTCTTTATGAGTCATATTGGTTCAGTTTAATTACCAGACACCACACAGCCCCCCCACAAGTTTACCTCAGCGCAAAATGCCCAATCTACAGAGCATCTCGGAGAAGGAGTTCAGCTCCACCTCACTCGATATACACACATTTGGTTGTGTTCAGGAGCACAAGCAATTAATCAGCTTGGTTCCTTTAGGTAATGACTCATCGTTTCTAGGACCTGGATTTAGGATAGCTGCAGAGCCAAATCTGTTAAGAGTTCTCAGGGAATGATGGGAAATCTGTGCGAACCTATTCCAGTATCTGTTTTAAAGCAGAATGCCTCCTCAACTGTGTCCGCCATAATCAAAACAAGGTCTTAAAACCTCAAGGACATTCAGCCAAACAAATAAAAGCTGTGACTTCAAAACAGACTGCGGTTATCGCACCTGAAACGTGCAGCTGTGTGCAGATGGAGGGGTGTGTGGAATATAACGTAGGAAATTCTACTGGTGTGCGACGGTTTCCCAGTTGTGTTACAGCGTCTCATCAGTGTGCGGCCCAGTGAGTCTGCAGTGCAACATTCAGGCAACGCTCTCCTCCCATCCAAGGACTCAAAGACCTTTATTCCACTGTGCTCATAATTGTGTCAAAAGAAAGCAAGGGATATTTTATAGGACGTTAGAAGGTCTACAGATATAAATTCAAGTCACAGCTGCAGAGGCCAAAGACCTCTCTCGTCATGTTAATACTGCAGAGTGATGCTGAAGTGGTTTTCTATTCAGGTTGTCTGATTAGGATATTACAGTGGATCCCATGTGACTGAAAATCAGTGGAGTAATATCGACATACATGATGTGGAGCAGTAAACACAGTTAAATAATATTTAACTTTAATTAAATGTATTCTAATTCTTATTTTAGAGCATTTTTCAGACACTGTGTTATTCTCAACAATGGAGAAAACTTGTAATCATTTCTTCCCTGACAAAAACCCTGATTAGAAACTGTTAAACACAAACAAACACACACATACACACACACACACACACACACACGCTTTAAAAAACACCATCCCTCTTACTCCTCAGTTACAGTGCTACAGAAATAAAACCAACTTTAGTTTAGCAACATTATCCTTGACAAAGTTGTTGCCAGGCAACTCTCAGGTATGCGGTAAAGGTCAAACACGTCTTTGTCACATTTTAGTCGAGTTCTTCCTGAACTGAAACCCAAATCTGTTCTTTTTCTGTCTCCTGATTTTAGAGCCACATCTTTCTTAAAAGCCATTTGAACTCAGCTCTTAGAGATTTGTTAAGCAGCTCTCAAGGACTAGTATCTTTAGATATCATTTAAAACTCTGACAAAGAATTACAGCTTTCACTTGCCGTATCCCTGCATTGGATAAGTCAAATCAAAATCAAAACTGAGTTGCAAAGGCAGGAATCACATCACGAGTGCTGACCATATCCTGAAGGGTTCCTTATGAACCTTCCAGTTGTGAAATGTATAGTGTGATATCTTTTCTTGTCGGCCAAGATTGGCCTCTAGGGATTAAAGCTACCACTTTCCCAGAGCTAAAAACATTTACCCAGTTCAGTCAATCTAAGAGTTTTTTGTTTGATTGTTTTTTAAATGCAGGTCGAAATCAAACAGAGCTGGTGGATTTGAGTTTCCTCTAAAACAGAAAAACAGAAAAAAATACCATGAGGATGAACTGTATCGAAACGTCCTATAGAGTCAGATGTTGATTTGAAACATGTTCTTTATCTGAAAGTAGATGTGAAACTGACCTGAGTGAATCCCTAAGAGTTAAGTAAAACGGTGGAAAATAATCAGAATTTCCAGACACTAAATATGTTGTAATGTCTTAATATCATGTAGTTACAAGATTGAATTGTTTTTCAATGTCCTAACTTCACTCATTGCACAGACTTCAGCCAGCAGCCTTCAGCTTTTAAGGGATATTACACAATAAGATACTGTTGTTCAATGTGGATTTTTGAAGAGTTGTTGTTCAAAATTACCAATAACAGTTTATCTTAGTTATTATTCGTGAATACTGGGAGGCTTCATGTATCATAGGGTATATTAAAACCTGAGCAACTTTAAAAATAGCCCCATGAAGTGATCTTCACACAGTCCTTTCCAGGTTGTTCCTTCCTAATCAATCACTCAAAGTGTTATCAAACAAAGCATGACAGCATTCACAAGTAGAACACAAGATTATGTGGGTGTTAAAGTAAGAGGCATTACACTGGTTCCTCCACCTCCAGCCATTTAGGAGCCGAGTTCTTACGTAACGAGAGCATCCTGCGTCAAAAGAGTTTAGGACCAATAACCAAAAACATTCTGTGGATGGATCAGATTCCCTTGAGTCTTATTTCTCTTTTGTTTTGCAATTTCATAAACTGCCGGCCTAACTACTGGAAAAGTAAACAGTGACCCATCTAACCATCTTGATCTGATGCCGTGTGTTCCAGGTCTGAAGTGTGTGTGTCAGCTGTGCGCCAACCACACCTGTGAGACCCCGGCGGGCGGTGCCTGCTGGAACTCGGTGATGCTGATTGACGGGACGGAGGAGACGGTGAAGTCCTGCCTGTCGCCCACGGAGATGAAGGGCCAGGTCTTCTGCCTCAGCTCCCGCAACGTCTCCAAGAGGAACTGCGTGCTTCACTGATTTCTGCAACAGTGAGACGCTGCACCTACACACAGGTACACCCCGGGTCCGATATAGGATCCTTATTTTTTTTGGGGGTGGGGGGGTGGTGGGGGTGTTCTTTACACCTGTGGATACAAAGCTCAGTGGGAGATGTGGGAGGTACGGGTCCCTTGTTGGTTCAGTTGATGTGTTATATGGATTTATTTGACTGTACATCTATATATCTAGTTTGAGTCTCTTGGTCACACTCAAATCCTTTAAAGGCTGATGTGAATTGGATCATTCATTAACAATATAAATCAGATTTGTTAAAGGACATTTTATGCTTTTTCACAGTTTAAACCTTCTCTTAGGATATCTTATACACACGGTCTTTTAGATGATCACACACTGATGAGTGGTGTATACACACACGTGCTGAAATCACAAAAAGGCCAAAAGTCTGATCTTCTCCTCACAGAGCGCGCACGCATCTATCTTACTCCTATCTCTCGCGCGCGCGCGCGCATACCCCCCCCCCCCCCCCCCTTGCATATCTCTAGCTGCTAGCGCGTGCTAGTCATATGTTCGTGGTGGTTACACATGGTTGATTAGTATAACAGGCAATTCTTCTGTCGCGATGAGAGAGTAAAAGCATTGACTATATTTTCTATACGTGTGAGACAAACATCATGCATTCCTACATTCCATCGAGTGCGAGCGTGTATCTACGCAGCACTACTCCTACTGAAAAACTTTAGACTTCGACAGGATTGGTCTACTGACCATACAGAAGGAGACCATTTAAAGTGAGAGGAGCTCAGACTGCACTATCTATACAACTATATCTATATATATCTATCGGAGTGCGAGAGGACTGTGAAATGTGATAAATGATAAATCGTATGTATCATGCTATCAATCTAAATCCAACCTACTTAAATGATATGATCGATAATTCATGCATGGCACACACACATACAAAACACTGATGGAAGTACATCGTGGTGATGGACTTGGAATTATATCTCTCGTGCGACGCACAACGCGCTCGTACGACGATAGAGTGGACTGACACACGGTAGAGTGAACAATTGTTTTGAAGATTATGTCATACATTATATTATTGTAACTTTTAATTAGTGTCTCCTTGCTAACAAGGTCAAACTAAAACACTCTGCACACAAAAAATCAAAATCACCAGAAAACTGACAGAATGCTCTCCATCTAACTCTTCACACACGGCGGTGTTAAATCAAAGTTATCACTAGTATTGTGATACTACTACACAAACACTCAAAGCTATAGTGTAAATTATGTATGTTGTTTTGATGGTGAGTGGTGGGACACACAACACTCACAGGTCACGTGTGTGTGACATGAACCTACCAATATATCTAGTGGTAATTTAAAATACACACTATTAACACGGGTGATAATTTATATGTAGTGATAATGTGTAGGTATATGGATGGGTTTTGTGTTTGTTTTGGTTTTTGGATTCTTATTGGATGTGTTATGGTTTTGTTATGGTAGTGTGATAGGAATGTGGGAAGGTGGATGTGGGTAGATGGTGGGGAATAATGGTGTGGTAATTATATGGAGTGGGTGTTTTTTGTTTTTGGATTTTTATTTTTATGTTTTATGATTTTGTTATGTGTTTATTTTGGTAATGATTTAATTGTGAATAATTTTTTTTTATGGTGTAGTAAGTTGTTTGATGTTTGATTAAAAGTGTTTAATTTGTTTGAATTAAGTGTGGTGTAAATGATGTGTATATTAGTTAAGGATTAATGTGAATTATGGTTATTTAGGGGTGATAGGTTGTTTTGTTTTAATGGTAATGATACATGCAGACAGAGTTCTTGGGTTGTATATCTGCAGCAACTATTAGATCGAGAAACTTTAAATAGCAAAATTTAACACTTAGAATTCCTAGAGATCAATATGTCTAAAGTAGAATATGAGACTAGTTATTGGATGTATGACATATGTCTGAAACATTATCTTATGCGAATTTGAAAACAGTGGACCTAGGGTCTACACTCTATTACATAGGTCAGTAGTGAATACACTATACTGTGATTAATATGCAGATACAAGAGAACTGACATTAGGATGCTCTGACACTGGTTTGAGATATTGGTATGGACTATATCTGAAGAGAGCTTGTGATCGTGACAGAGAGAAGCTTATATAATATACTGAGCGGTCTATGGATGTGACACTGGAGATATGGTCTAGATGAGCATCTGTGTCAGAAACAAGACGACTAGAAACTACAACTCCTCGGTTTGAGAAATTTCTAGCAATACGAAATTAGGTACGATTACAGACACCACAACCCTACGAGAAACACATTGATCAATCAAGAGGACAGGCTACACATACTGTGCTGTGGTGAGGGGAAATAGCATACAGTCTGTGGGACAAGAGAAGATTATTAACGATCACATTAGACTCGTAACACACGGATACACAGACCGCTTTAGGGGTGATGTAGTATGGAAATAAGGGACTGTGGATGATGTACTAGAGTGCTAATAGACAACTGGTAAACCCCTTGTAATGGTTGCATAGATAAATGTTGAAAGAAGCACACCACTTTAGTTGTGGATGAATGTCTAGTCTGTGCTAGAGACACACTCATATGTTTTGCTTGTTTGTACATTTCTACAACTAAGAGTTGAATCTAGCTAGGTGCACAGTATACACATTAGGGTTTCGATTTTAACGTCTACATTGTTCTTACAATCAATCACTTATTGTAGAGCACAGCATTAATATGTATTTGAGTGTGGGTGAGCGATGTGAGTCAATTTTTCATCAGACTGCAAATGATTAGCCTATTCACTTGTGTTGCAGATGTGAGATAGAATATTACAGTTCTTATATTACTTGTGTAAGTCTGGATTTGATGTGGACTGTATATGTGACGTTTACATTGACACATTGATTCTTGTGTTGAATCATCATCGAGAGCTATCTCTAAGATTGAACAACACTCTGTGAGTTCAGCGAACTGATGAGTGGTCTATACTGGTCAATAGGCTGACAGAGGGTGATGAGAGGATGATAATAGGGATTAGTTAAGGGGGACAAATATACACACCATAGATACAACGTCAATATATACTCAGAGGCGGGAGGACGGAGAGGAAGGATTAATAGTATCAGTGAATCTAAATAACAGGAAGAAAATAACATATACATAAACAGTGGTGAGCATGAATGGTAATAATCGGGTCGACAGTATGGGTATTATGAATATAAACATGTACTATGACTATACATATAGTAATGATATCATAATGAGTATGAGAGAGCACGTTTAAGGAGTGTGAGTGTAGATTGTATAAAAACAAGGTCAAGTGGATAGCTGGGCTTTGATTTGTTCTGGGCTGGTAAAGGCGCTAAGTAATATGTAATGATGGCATATTAATATATTAATGTTTTAATGACTTCCACTGAGACAGACACATTTTCTCTGCTGCTCCTAGCCGTCTTGGTGGTAATATTTGCTCTGCCTCTCCCAGGTCTGCCACTGCTGGTGCAGAGAACCATAGCTCGGACCATCGTGCTGCAGGAGACTATTGGGAAGGGTCGATTCGGGGAGGTGTGGCGGGGCAGGTGGCGAGGGGAGGATGTGGCGGTGAAGATCTTCTCCACCAGGGACGAGAGGTCCTGGTTCCGTGAGGCAGAGATCTATCAGACGATCCTGCTCCGACACGAGAACATCCTGGGATTCATCGCTGCAGACAGCAAAGGTGTGTAACGGACTCTACAGCTGTAATACCTTGATGAGTTATGTGCTGCCACTGTTCCCAACATGTGACTGGATTCTCCACTGTGTGCTGCAGACAATGGCCTGTGGACTCAGCTCTGGCTGGTGTCGGAGTACCACGAGCGTGGCTCCCTGTATGATTACCTGAGCAGGTACACGATGTCGATGGAGGGCATGGTCGTCCTGGCCTTATCGATAGCCAGTGGGCTGGCACATCTCCACATGGAAATCATTGGCACCCAGGGTGAGACTGCACTTAGTGAGATGAGGAGATGAGTCCTGGGACAACGACGTCATACCAGAGAATTTAAAGGACACTTGTGTGAACTGTGAAAATCTCCTTGGACGAAACAGAAGAATTATCATAACTCAGATTGACTAGGTTAGGGCCGCAGCTATTTTATGTTTTCATTAACAATTCATCTTTTAATTACATTTTTAAATTAATCTATTTGCCCTAAAGTCTAAAATGTAAAAAAGTAGTAAAAAAAGTCCCAAGGTGGCTCCAGAGAAAAGCAGAAAACCTTCACTTTGGAGAAGCTGCAATGGGAAAATAGATCTTTTGAAAAGTTGTTTCCCATCAATTCTGTCATGAGTGAGTCTTCAGCTTGGCGCTTTCGTACACTTTATTCATTACACTCTATTTGCCTTGAGAATTACCAACCCACCTTTTCCCTTCCCTTAATCCACTCAACCTTCTACTTCCCTACCTCTGCTCGAACTCACCCACATCCACTCAACCTTCTACTTCCCTACCTCTGCTCGACCTCACCCACATCCACTCAGCCTTCGCTTCAACATCCAATATATCATTCTCCCTTCAAATACAAAAGGTCCAGTGTGTAAGATTTAGGTGAAAGGGATCTATTGGCAGAAATTGAAATAATACAAATAATCCTAGTGATGGTTTCAGTATATTAACATGGGGAGCGGGTCCTCTCTACAGAGGCTGCCATGTTTTTTACAGTAGCCCAAACTGGACAAACTCAACCTTTTGAGTTTTTATGACGAAAGCTACCACAGGTTCTCTTTCATGCTTTGGAAAATAACCTATTTTCGGGGGGGGATTATAACTATATTTCTCACCTTGTTGATTCTTCAAGGGAAACCGGCCATCGCTCACAGAGACCTCAAGTCCAAAAACGTCCTGGTGAAGAACAACGGCACAGCGGTCATCGCGGATTTGGGTATGGCCGTCAAACACGACTCCATCACCAACACCATCGACATACCGCCCAACCACAGAGTGGGAACCAAAAGGTTTGATCTCCATCCCACGGCAACACACACACACACACAAAGAAAGCTCCTTGCCATTTTATTTAATGCTGCTGAATTTTCCATTCATCTAAAAGTTTACATTTGCTTTTTTGATTTATCTGACGTCTCCATGTTTTGAATTAAAACAAATAAATAAAAAACAGGAACCTTGCAGTCTGCAGGGACATTACATCTGATAAATGTTGCTTGTTTTTCTGCAGTTGCTCCATATTTAGAAGATGATAATGTGTTGTGCAGTTCAGAATTCAGAGAACATGGGAGAGAGATTTGAAACAAACCCTCACTCTCAAATTGATGAAGGAGATGTGAGAGTTATCTGGCTTTTTTCTTTTATTACATTAGACCTTAATCAGTTTGTCCTCTGCAGGTACATGGCCCCAGAAATTCTGGACGAGACGATCAACATGAGCAACTTTGAATCGTTCAAGCGAGCGGACATCTACTCGCTGGGCCTGGTGTTCTGGGAACTGGCCCGAAGATGCTCTATTAGGGGTAACTTAAACAACACAAACACACACACACGCACAATTGTGGCTCTAACAGTACATCTGTGACGCCACTGATGCAAATGTCCCAATAACACTCAGTTGTTATGTCTATTTCTCATCCTGCATGCACTAATGATCAAGGTGCAGGCGTGTGTTGTTTTTCATACACCGGACACTTCATCAATACTGATGCATCTTTAGATCATTCAACCAACCGATCGTAAAACTAGCAGATTTTTCTACATCATTCTTTCTATATCTACTGACTCTTCGCGCACTTACAACACAGTGAATTAATTCGACACTAGTCTCTCTCTCGCTGACATTCCATCTCTAACTTACGCACCCTTGGTTGCCGCTCAGACAGTTCCGTGTGCCCTGGAGCGACACTCACAGATTATCGCACATTAGAATTGCTGTTCTGATCAACTCACAGAAAGCTCCGACCCCACGCAATTGCTCACAATCCCGCGGCAGACGACTGTGAGACTGTGACACGCAGAAATCACTAATATCGTATTCTAGCAGCCTCATGTGGACGTATACTGCCAAGCGGAGTCGTAGGACGAAGAAATCTATGCGGTGCCACAAGGGAAAGGAGGGTGGACCCTCTCGGAAAATAGAGCGCACATCAAACCACCACCTAGTGACACGCCGTACGCCACCTGTCTCGAACAAACACACCCATATAACATTGCAAACTGAGACGTCTTTCGCCACACGCAATCTCCCAGTCACATCATACACACAATTTTCACATTATCCTTCTGGCATTGCCAACCTATAACCTAAACTATTACACACAACACCTCAGACAGTAGCAGTGCCTTGTTTAGCCCACCCTGTCACCAAACTGTGCTATGTGACGAGTGTAATATATTTTTCTGATTTAAGTCAGCAGAAGAAGCGAATCGCGAAACCTAACCAGCATAGACAGTAGATTCCACGAACCAACAGAGATGGAAAGATGCCAAATGAGTGGTCCGACGGGAACAATGCACAAGGACTCCAGGGAGTGCATGTACGTCCAGTGATAGAGAGACAGAGAGAGAGAGGAGAGTTATTCTTCCCCTAATTCAGAGTAACACACATAGCGGACGAGACATCGGTCTTGCTAACACTTCTTCTCCACAACTACCCACTCATAGCGTAGTTTGAGATCTCACACTTTGGGTGATGCGCACATCCAAAATAAGAGTCTAGTATCACGCGCATACCGAGTTCAAATCTCAAACCCGATTCGAAACATGAGCGACTGATCTGTATGTGCCTATGTCTGGAAGGGTTGGCACCTCTTTCTTCACATCTCTCTACGTCGTGTATTGTCGAGTTTGACATGGAGGAGACTTATTTCTTCATAGATAGAGATCTCTCTTCTATGGAGACTCACTATTATGTATACAGGTTGTAGCGGGAGATGGTAGGGTATTTGATAGTGCTATGTACAGTTGGATGTTGTTGATTGTTACTGCGAGATGTTTCTATCGGAGTGTGAGACAACAGAATCAAGCAACTGCCATGACATCACAATGAGCATCGAGGAAGATCCCATTGCAGGGTCAAGCAGACTTACAGCGAGTTATCCACACAGTGATTTTTTGTGCTGCCTGCATGGTGACGAGACACATAGTGTTGTCTTAGAGAGGTTACATTCATGTGGATTGTGTACAGGGGAAACAAAACAACATACTCATTAGCTATGAATTGTCACTCATAACACAGACAGTCAAATTTACAGATTATGACACGACATACCTAGCACGACACATGGGTCTAACTACAAATTTTATGTGTCGAAGTTGGATGGAACATTAAGCTTGTACGCTCATACACAGGTTAACTAACAGATTGAATGCTCAGTTAGTGTCTCGCTTGCATTTTTGATCATAATTGTCCTCCAATTAGATCTAGTTGTGTTGAATTGTGCATGTTGAGCACACAAACACAGAGGATTATTGTTGACTATAGTCGGTTGCAGTTCATTAACGATTGGACATTGGGAGTGTGACAACTGAGACTGGTCAATGATATTCTGGTGATCATGAGCTGGATAGAGGTGGATACACACATGAACTTTTGAGTTTGAGATATTGGGTACACATGATTGGTTATGGATGTGTGTGGCAAGGTTACCAAATAAGTAGTTGTGTATGGTGAAGGGGACGGATCGAGTCATAGTGAAGAGATACTTAACTGGCGAATAGGGGACACGGAGTCATCATTTGTATTAAATATGGATATAAAGTGTATAGTGCGTATGACATAAATGGACAACATTGCGTGTGACATTGTTGAGGGAATTGTTAGTATATGTGATTGTGGTATAGTGTTCAGGTAGATAATGGGGTGGCATATGGGTTAATGTAAAAAATAAAGAGATTGTTTGGTTAGGGGGTGATATTGGGAACGGATTAAAGAGTAGAGGAAGGTGGAGGTAAAGAGTGGATGGTAGATTAATATATGTGATAAAAGAGATGTGTGGGAGGGATGGGTGGAGGAGTGGGTGGGGTGGTGAGGATGTGGGAGGAGGGAGGATAGATATTTGAGTTTCGAATAAGGGAGGTTAATTTATAGATTAAATTGGTGGGTTGTGAATGTGGGTTGGTGTGGGTGGGGGTGGGTGTGTGTTGGGGGTGGGGGGGGAGTAGATATATGGGTTGGGGGAATTTGGAGGGGTTGGGGGGATATGGGGGGGGTGGGGGGGGGGGGGTGGGGGGAGGGGGGGGGATTGTGTAGGGTATTTATATGGGGGGGGGGAGGGGGTGAGTGGGGGGAGTTAGGGATTGATATTTGTATAGTGAGGTGTGGTGTGTAGTTAGGGAGAGGTAGTAGGGGTTGGTTATTCTATGGTTAGAGTATGAGGGGGTAGGGGGGGGGGGTTGTGAGTACATTTGGGTAGGGTTGTTGTATGAATGTGATGGGTATTGGGGTGGTTGGTGGGGTGAGTCACACGTGTATATTGGGTGGGGTGGGGGGGTTAGGCGGGTGAGTGGGAGGGGGTGGATGGTGGAGGGAATGTAGATGGGAGGTGGTTTGGGAGGAAATGGGGGAGGGGGGAATTTGTAAAGTATTAGTTGAGGGTTGTTTAAGGGGGGTGGAGGTATGGAGGGGGGAATAGTTGTGGTTAGGGGGGGGGGTTGGAGATAGGTGATGAGGATAAATTTTGTGTTGTGTGTATGGGTGGGGGATGTGTGTTATGATGATTAGTTGTTTTGGGTGGTGAGGGGGTAATTTATTAGTGGGGAGAGGGGATAAAAAAAGATGGAAGTTAGAGGGGGGGGGGGGGTAGGTAGAGGTGTTAGGTGGGTTGGGTAGATTTGGGGTAGGAAGAATAGGGGGATTTGGGAAGATGGTGTATGAGGAGTAGGGTATTTGTGGATGGGGTTTGTTATTTTTTTGGGTATTATTATAGTGGGTTAGGGTTAGGTGATTATGAGAAAAGGATGGAAATATGGGGGTTGGTAGAGGTGGGAGAGGTGGGGTAATGTGTGTGTTTTTTTATTTGGAGTTATTTAGGGGGTGGGTTTTAGGGTTATATTATGTTAGGTTGTACGTAAATTGTTAAATGAGATGGTAAATGTTGGGTAGATGAGGATTTGTGAGTATTATTTTAGAGGTTGTGTTTGGGTTTTTGTTGTTTGGAGTAGTAGTGGTTTATTTGAGTTTGATGATGGTATAGGGTTTAGAAAGGTTAAATTGAAGTATTTTTAAAGTGATAGATCACCCAGAAATTTAAACTCCCTTATTATCTACTCACCACTATGCCGATGGAAAGGTGGGTGAAGTGTTTGAGTCCACTAAACACTTTAGGAGTTTCAAGGGTAAACAGAGTTTCAGCAGAATCCAATACAATTGAAGTAACTAGTGACCAAAGCTTCAGACCTAATAAAACGACAGAACAAATCCATAACACGCTTGTGTGGTGTCATCCAAGTGTCAACATGCCAAGATTTACACCAAGTTTAAGTCTAATAAGTCCTCTGATATCTAGAGAGGTGCATTGAGGGACATTTGGAAATGCAATCGTCTGCTTGCTTAGCCACCTCTTGTGGACTTTTAAGCTTAAAACAAGTTAGAAATTCCCTTATTTCGAGTTGAATTTGAATGTCTCGGCTTGTGGACACTTGGATGACACCAGATGAGCAGTATAGAGGCATGTTGTGTTTTTTTTCTGTTGTTTTATCACCTCTGAAGCTGTTTTGTTGACTCAAACTCTTCACCCCACCCCCCCTCCTTCGGCATAGTGGTGAGTAGATAATGACTGGGAGTCAGTTCGGCAACTCTCACAGGAAATCGCACCAGTTCACCAAAGTTTCATAGAATAAGACGGGTTCAGTGTGAGGAGTGGGAGTGAGACTGACCGACAGCGTGTCTACAAAATCATTCTGAATCTGCTACTTTAGGGTAAAAAGTGCTGCTTCATCTAGGAACGTGTGAATTGAATTTTTGCACATTTAACAGTTTCAGTTGCTGCAGAGAGCTGCTCTCTGACGCCTGATGAACTGAAGCTCTTTCATAAAATGTTTAAATGTGTGTTGTGTTTCTCTCAAATATATATATTTTTAACCCTTGAACTATTTATTCAAATTATACAATTTAAACTAGAATATAAATTATATCCTATGAGCCTGATGCAATTCTACAGCTGATTGCTGTAATGCCACATGATGAAGACAAGAAAAACAGGATAAATCAATGAAAAATAAAATAATTATAGAATGACGCTCAGTAAAGTGCACAATCAGTCTGCGTATGTTAAATTCATCATCAAGATGCTTTAATTATTTTCTGAGAAATCAAAGAAATATTGAAAAACCTAATCTCGCTATGGAAAGTGAAAAAAGTTCCTGGATCCGCCCACTGATCCGGATCTGCACCAAAATGTGTAGTGTCCTTCCCTGACCCCTGACCCATCCTTCCACCAAGTTTAGTGGAAACCCATCCATTGTTTTTTGCATAATCCACCAAACAAACAAATGGGTGAAATCATAACCTCTTTGCTAGAGGTGAAAATGCTTGTGCAATATCGTGCTGTGCTAATAGTGTATCATAGCACTGGTTTTAAGACATTTCAACCAGAGAGCCCAGTTTGGGTTCTGGCCGCACACTAATGCCACCGTCAGACGTGCTCCGTAAAGCCCTGTCACAACAGGCTTATGGAAAGCGCACACGGGTAAATCAGTGTACCATGTGTGCTTATGTGCACTCATGTGTGAAGCTGTGCACGTGTGTGTGTGATCCTTTATTTAAAGATTGTGAATTTGATTAATCATTGTAGCGTATGTGAAACTGTGAAACCGGTGCTGTGGATAAAAAAAAATACTTTCCATGTTTCCTATGATTCATGTCCAGTATGTTCATATTGTCTTTAGTTACATACGTTCACATTGCTGCTTAGAATCAGTGTTGACCACAGTCTGTATTTTCCTGTCATGAAGGTAGCAGAGGTACTGGATGATCCATGACAGGGAGCATTGCCTCTTGAGAAATAAGCTTTGAGCAGTAGAATGTTGCTTTCCTGGTGAATATCGGATCATGTGCAAGTTTGTAACGTTTTGCTTACTGTTTGACTGTGTTGCAAAGAATAGGAAATATTGAAAAATGCAGTATATTTGTTCAGCTCTGCCTCTGCCTGCTGAAAACACCTGCAATGTAAACTAGCTTTTCATGCAGAGCCAAGCTTCTACCTTGAGTGTTGTGTCCCATCTGCTTCTTTAAGAATCCGAGAGACTTATACGTCCTTCCAGAGAGGAGTGACCACCATGTGCAATTTCTGACTGGTGTCTTTTTTTATATATATTGTGTATGATATGGCTAAATATGAATAAATGTGATATTGCTTTCATAAAACCAGACCCGCTCTCCTTTATTTCACTCCAGTCATTTCGATTCCACGTATAAAGCAGTTCTGATGGGGATTTTACGCCACTGCAACAGATTTTATCTCTTGCACTATTCATCCTGTGTAGAACTGAGTGAGGTCAGTGTGTCGATCAGTGCACGTAGGGGGGTTTGCTCGCTGCTGCACGTCGCAAACAACGTCTCGGAGCGTCACTCTCTTACCTTGACTGACATGACTCATCTGCGCTTTATCTTCTGACGCTCCGTTTTCTGTGCTCGATGTGGATTTGTCCGTTAGACCGAGGAAATAAAGCTGGAGCGCTGAGGCCGTCAGCTCGACACAGATGAGTCATTCCTCTCAGATTCTGCTGCTTTCACATATTTTACATACGCTGCTTGTCACCTTAGAGAAGGTCACACAGTTTACTGGAAGCCAACTGCACCTTCCCATTGTTAAAACACTAAGCAAAGTGTGGCCATCATTCGAATTACTTTCTGTAATGTATTGATTATTGACAATCAGCAACAAATGAAGTCTTCCATTAGATATGTTTCAGTTATATAAATATATCTATATATAAACATGGTTTAAATGGATGGCAATGAATTTTCTTTTTCCTGTGAACTACCCCCTTTAATGGAAGTGCTCCTCCCTCAGTGTGAGCTGCTTTCACCAAACTGAATTATGACATATCAGTTCCTAAAGTAAGAGAAACATGGATGTGGATTTGTAATCTGTAAAATGAGGTCCTGTGGTCGTTTCAACATCTCTGCCGAGGGACAGTGGGGCAGAGGGGGAGTGCTGTGGTCTGAGGGGTAGAGTGGTCGTCCTCCAACCTGAAGGTCGGTGGTTCGATCCCCAGTCTGACCCATCTGCATGCTGAAGTGTCCTTGGGCAAGATGCTGAACCCTGAATGGCCCCCCGTAGAATAACAAAGTGCTGGGCTAGATGCACTGTATGAATGTGTGTGTGAATGGGTGAATGTAAAACTGTACTGTAAAGTGCTTTGAATGGTCATTATCAGACTAGAAAAGCGCTATAAATACAAAACCATTTACAATTTACCATATCTCCTATAGTTTCATTGCTTTGATATGTACAGTGCTGAGGCTGAGATTTCTCCTGCCCGACAGAGCTTGCAGGTGTTGTTCACGTGAGGTGATATTCTTTTCCCGCAGATTACACATTGTACCTTTTGAAGGCACTGGTCCTAGTGGGAGAAGGTTCGTGCCCTTTGGTTCAGTTTCCTTTGACCAATCAGCCATCGTCTCGCTGACTGCCGGCCTGTGTATGTGTGTGTCTGTGTGTGTATTTGTGTGATTTTTTCTTTTGATCCGACCATGTCTGATGCCTTCAGCCCAATGACCCATGCTGTTTGTGTGGGGAGCGTGACAATGGCCCTGAGCTAAATCAGCCTTTTGTCTGTCTTCACAAGACAAGTCTCCCTGCCCGGCAGAACCCAGGACCCGGGGGCTCAGGCCGAAGCTTAGCCCATTGAGAAAGTGAGAGTGAGACAGGCTGGGGGCAGGTGGCTGCGGTGGAGGCATGAGGTGGCAGTTTCTCATGCATTACTGATTTCTGACAGACCATAAATCGAATTGCTAAGACGGCAGAAAAGGAAAGGGACTGTTTGAAGGGGAATTAAACATTGTACTTCCTTTTCTTTTCAAATTCGACCGACCCAGCTTTCTTGAGAACAGGAGTTAAAGGAGGTGAACAGGAAAGAGCGTATAAGAGGCTGTGTTTTGCAGACGAGGGTCGACCACAATCATCACATGACGTGGATTTCCGCTTTGACACATTTTACCCTTGGCTGCACGACGAGGCAGGGCCACACAGTCAGAGCTGCTGCTGCAGGACAGGATGGAGCTTTGAGGACTACTCCACTGTGCAGTCCACCATGAATTCCAATGGGCTTCAACGCCAGGGTGGTCAGGAGATTGTGGATAACACAAAAAGGAAGAAAGGTTCTCTGTGGTCCCGACGTTCCCTGAGGGGGAGCAAGGATCGACTCCGGCAGAACACGAGCTCACTGCCCCGAGACTGCAAGGTGAGACCATCACTCATGTAGCATATGATTTAAAAAAAAGATGTGAAGAGAACAGATTAAATCAAAAGTTCAGTGAAATATGACTAAATAAAGACATAAGATTGAAGCTAGATTATTCTCTTACATTATTAAGAAACATTTCACTGATTGGCAAAAACTGTGAAGGATAAACACAGCAGCTCCCTGCAACTGCCCAAAAGCCTTTTAACAATTTTAATCTTTTGAGTTGTGCAACACTATAGGATCAACATGCTCTCACTTATTAAGCTTTGTGGAGACATTTTTACTGTTTTAATGAAGAAATTTGCATTTTCTCTGTTTGCAGCCCAAACGAAAGAACTCACTGGTCGACTACTCGGACCCACTAAGGTAAATTTATCAAGCCCGATGTGCATTGTGTCTGGGTCTCACCCGTGGCTTTACTGCATGTAAAAGACTATATTTTGCATTTTTCTTTTTTGCTATTTCATTTTTCGATTAAAAGGAACAATGTACATACTGTAGAGAGAAGTTCCTAAGTTCCTTCCTTGTTCATTTGCACAGGACAACGATTGTACTGGAGAAGCAAGACAATGAGACATTCGGCTTTGAAATCCAGGTAAGCCTCATAACATTTTATAAAAACAAGTTTCATGCTTTCCTCGGCTCTAATTTTAGGATCATCTTAAGGCTCATTCTATTTTGTGTAAATGATTATTTTGGCTCCTTTGTGACACGCTTGTCTTTGGTTGCAGACCTACGGACTTCAGCTGAAGAACATCTCTGCAGTGGAGATGTGCACGTCTGTGAGCAACGTGCAGGAGGACAGTGCGGCAGAGAGCGCAGGCCTGACCGCAGGTGAAGTTTCCATGCACATAGACAACTGTCAAACCTCACTTTATAGTTCTTGTGTGCATAGATTGACAGAAATATATTTTGCAACACATGTAAACTACCGCCCTACCCTCCCACACAGACCCACACCCATGCTGATGCTCAAAAACAATACAACACAAACTTGTCTTCTTGTAAATTATAACTTCCCTTTTTTTACATCCTCATTCACTATAGGCGACGTCATAGTCACTATCAACGGGGTCAGCATCGAAGGGTCATCTCATCAGGACATACTGGCTCTGATAAGAGAATCAACCAACAGTCTGATGTGAGTGACAGCAACGATAGAGACAGCCTGATAGCAGCGTTTGTGGCGAAAGCGCTTGTGTGTAACGTTGTGTGACATGTTGTGTTTCCAGGATGGAGACTGTCTGTGGGAACGTGGTGAAGCAGATCGAGCTGGAGAAGAGGGTGAACCTGCTCAAGGTGCGTCTCCTCAGCCCTGCCTTTTCTTAAATGGACATGATCTGTATGAATCCTTAGATTTTTGTAGATTATTGTATAGCCCAGACAAAAATTTAACAAAAATTACAATTAATAAACAGTGCAGAGGCAAGCAGACAACCCAACAGGCCCATTTAAAGCCTCTATAATATTATAAAATACAAAATGAACATGCAGAAATTAATATGACTACCTATTAGAGTCAGCAAATTAACAATAACATGATTAGACAAAAGACTAAAACAATAAAAAACCACTTATATTTATATAAATATATGTTATTAAAGTTAATTTATCATAAGAGTCAAAAAGTAATTTACAGGACAGAAAATAAAGTGACATATACACACTTAAAATGACAATATAGAGTCCTGGGGAAGTGCATAAACAGACACACCTTCAAACATGAACAATAAAGTGACAACAACATGGGCCCCAGAATTGAACCCTGTAGGATGCCCCTGACCTTTACCAAATGATGAAAGCGTGTGTCTGCATGAGCAAAACTTCATTTAAATACCAGTTGACCTTACGCATGAACATAACTTACATGTCAGACTGAGAGATTGTATTTTTGCCCATACAGCAATCACTACATGAGAAACGGATGGAGCTGCAGGCGCTCACATTACAGGAAAGACGCCTGATGCGAGGTGAGCCTTTGACTCAGCTGTCAAACCACAGACACTTCCTTTCTCACAGTCTGAAGCGACACTGTTACTCCTGCGAATTGAAGTGCCAGCTCAAGCTAAACTGGATGAAGGAGTTCCCCAGAGATATGAACTGTCGAAGCTGCTGACGAACTTCCTTTTTAGAACTTCTCGACAACTGGAGTTCTCACTAACTCTGGGACTTGATTGTGTTTTCAGGTAACTTGAACGACAGCAGCTTCCGCCTCTCCACGGACTCCTCGCTGAGCTCCCCCACAGGCCGCTCACATGGCCGGCGCTTCTCCAGTGACAGCAGCTACAGGAGCGCTGCCACCGACGACAGTGACCAGATCAGCGTGTTCGGGGACATGTGCTCCCCCAGCCCCTGCAGTGCAGCCAGCAACCCAGACGACAGCTGCTTCTTCTCCAAAGATTTCCACTCGAAGGACAGCTCCAGCAGGTTCTCACTGAGCTCCGGCCACCACCACCACCACCAACACTCCATCGGCCGCTCCAGCAGCTCCAGCTTCGCCGGCAGCAGCAGCTCCCTCTCCCCCTCGTGGGACGAGACGAGGATCACCTCCTTGTTCGGGACCCTGCCCAGGAAGGGCCGGAGAGCCAGTGTTCGCAAACACATCCTCAAGTTGATTCCTGGACTCCAGCGATCGGTTGAGGAGGACGAGACGAACACTCAGTGACTTGTTGTTCACACGCTCCTCGTCTCCTCCAAAAACTAACGAGGGGGTTCACGCTGTGAGACTTTGCAGTGAAGTGTGTACCCACTCAGAAAGCATTGGCTTTAATGGAGACAGACATTTTTAAGGGTCTCCTTAACTTTAGAGATGAGTCTGGCACAAAAGCATTATGAAACTGTGAAGGGTTCGAATTAAGGTTTGCATCAGATTGTAATGTCTAAAAAACAAGATTATTTACCCATATAACTTTAATAAATGTTTTTTTGTCATGTCCTAATCACAGTTTGTAACTAGAAAGCATTCAGCACAGCACAATCCTCTACCAAGGCCAACAGTCAACTTGAACTTGCACCAAATTTCAGACACATATCAGGTCCCTAAATGTGAGGATCTTTCTCATCATTAATATGTGAGAAATTGGGGAAATGTTGAAAAACAACTTCTGGATCTGACTCCTGATCAGGATCCACACCCAGACCAACCCAGACTGTGTCCTTCAACAAAGTTGTATCTTGTTTGCTTGCTTGCAAACAAACAAACAAACAAACAAACGGCAGGGGTGAAAACATAACCTCCCTGGTGGAGGTAACAATCACCTTGGATTTAAAAATGTGACTATTGTGACTTGTATAAATGAGAGCGACTATTTTTACAAAGCCCGCGTTGACGTCTGCTCAGCTCAAAACAGGATGTGGGTAACGGTACAACTTACCTGTTTTCATTTCTACAACTATTTTCATACGCCTCACTTTCGTTGGGCTGAAGAACTGAAACTGCTTCTTGTAAATGTATATGTTTCACATTTAAGTGTAAAGTAATTGATTGACTCGTTCTGTAGCATTTTTACACTCAACCATGATGCAAAATATTTGTACATGCATTCAAACATAATATACTTGATAAGTTTTATAAACCTGCTTGTGTTTTCTGTCTCTAACTGATAATAATGCACGGTCATTTTAAAGTTATGGTTTAAACAGTAAAGGTTTGACTTGTTACAACTTAGCTCTAATAAAACTTCTGTAAATGATGCAGGTTATCTTGGAGAATTTATGATAGTTTTCAAATTGAAGCTACAAAACTTATGCAAAAGCAGCCCCACATGTTTCCTGTAATAAGTTGCACTTATCTGGTTTCCTGCTGCAAAAGGAGTGAGTGAGTGAGTGAGAGAGAGAGAGAGAGAGAGAGAGAGGAGAGAGAGAGAGAGAGAGGAGAGAGAGATGGAGAGAGAGAGAGGAGAGAGATACATGCATCATTACATTTTGATAAATTACCTGCTTTCTTACTCTTTGTTACTATTCACAAATATTGATGCATTTTATTTGGAGAGAGAGATCATTTTGAAGAAGAAGATTAAAATTAAATGTTTAAATTTGTACAAAATATTTTACACCTTAAATCCTTTTTTATGAATAAATATAGATAAAGATTTATATACATTATTATACAAAGACAAATGCATCAATGTGTATGAAATGTTAATAATTCACTTCACTTGAAATGTGGCAAAGAGCCTCAATTAAACACAAGAGCTTTTGCAAGATAGTACAAGCCCAAACAGTTAGGAACCAATGATTTAACCTCTAAGAATTTAAATTTACAAGAAAATTGCGTTTCTATTGTAAAAGTCCAGAGAAAGACGTATATGCCTGTGTTGACTACCCTACATACTGAATATCAAACATTTTTACTGTATAGATTGAGATTTTTCAAAGTAAAGTCCAAAATTTTCACTGTGAAATAGATCATTTTTGGATACTTCAAAGTACTATAAAAACACTTTGCCCAATAAGTTCAGAGAGAGACTGATATGCCTGTGTTCAGGACCTCTCTGACTACCTACTACTAACAGGGCTTGGTCTCAGGACGTTACTGTTGCAGTCGGTAAAATACTTAGAAGAAAACCTATGTGAAGAATGTTAATCCAGAATGAAAACGCTACAGAGGAGAGGTGGTCACCCAGCAGAGATTAGAGAATGAGTACAATCGCTCTATATGCAGAGGCCAGAGCAACAAAGAAGCTTTGTTGGGTCCACAACAAAACCCCTGTTCTTCAGTGATTCCAGCACGCACCCAGAATGACATGGTACCACTACAGAGCTGGACCTTACACACATTCTTTTCCATCTTTAAGACAATGCTGGACAGAAACCGGTGTTTTGATGACACATTTGGAAACGCTGGAGCAGCCGAGTCTGAGGATGTTTAACCTCTGATGGTTACCTTTGCAGAGAACAACTTAGAGAATCAGAGCTGTTTTATTTTTAACATCACAAAGGAAAGAAAAACCAGACGGACGGAGATGGAGACGAGCCAGCCACCGCCAAAGCCCCCGAGACTCACGGTACAGGAAGAAAACGCACTGGTGTCCCAAGTGCTGGAGATCATTGGGGGGTTCACGGTGGAGGCCCTGCAGAGCCCGGATCAGCCCGAGGAGAGAGATGTGTGGTCGATGGAGGAAGGAGACGACTCGGTGTTCTACAGCGACGAGGACCAAACTCATCAGGACGTGAAGGGCGACACATCTTGTGATGATGGTGCAGAACCCGTCCCTCAGAGGGAGGGTGGCAAGGACAAGTTAGAGATGGAGAAGCCAACGACTCTCCTGACAGAGAAAGAAGAGGAATGCCAAGAGCTCCAGAGTCAAAAGACTGAACTTGTGCATGAGTCAGATTCTACACATGCAGGAGCAGAAGCTGATCCCAGATCAAAGACCTTAATGAGCACTAAAGGAGAATCTCTGCAGCCAAACTGTACAAATGCCGACCTGCAAACACAGGTTGTATCCTCAGGCACAGGTAAGAGGGAGTTTGGTAACTTTGGGTGGTGAAATTAATCGATAGGGAAGTATTTTATTTACAGAGTACAACAGGTTTTTCTCTCTTCCTTCCCCTTTCAGCAAATCTACAAGTCAAAGATGAGAAAGAGGCTCAGACACCAAACCCTGAATCTGTACATGTGACTAAGGAGGAGATTTGCACGAGGCTGAGGGAGGAGGCAGACGTCCCAAAGGAAACATCTGATGCCGACCTCCAGATATCAGGGGAGAGAAGAATTGAGGAAAAGCAGAGGCCTGAGCAGGACCCCAACTCCCATGATCCTGTGGGGTTTCATCAGGGCTCCACCTGTCGGGCCTACTCCACCCTGCCTGCACAGAAGAAGCCCGCGGACCAGAAATCCTTCGATCACGTCAACTTGTCCAAGTACAGCACGGTGTCCTACCGCAAGATCCGCCGAGGCAACACCCGCCAGAAGATCGATGAGTTTGAGTACATGATCATGAACTTGTAAGAAGCTGCTGGATATGAACCCCAGCAAAGAATGAGTGTTAAAGGAATCTGACTTCCTGTATCCCCTAATCTTATCACACGTCCATATTTAATATTAGTATTAAAATCGACTTGTAGATTGCATTGAAAGTGTTTGATATAACTCTCCAGGACAAACAGAACTAACTGTAACTATCTGTTTTGCAGTCTCTAATATGAGAGGAGTCTCTTGGCTCTTCATTTGGTTTCAACCTGGAAACTTCATTATGTAACACAGGTATTTAAACAGCAGATTAAATAAATAAGAAGCTCTTGAGATTTATAATCCGACTAAGTGTAATAAGTAAGATGTTGTTTGGCATTAGAGCTTCAGGATCTAAACCTCTGGAGAGACTCTGAGTAGTGAAACTATTAGTTGAAGCATTGTTTGAGTGATTAACTAAGCCCGCGTTCTTACATCCACACAGAAGAAGAACAAAATAATAATAAAGAGATATGCATGAAATCTTTATCGTCATCCGTTTTACTTTCTCAAGAAAATGCATTTCCATCGGTTTGTGGTTATCGGGTGTGATAATCAGGAAATCACAGACACAGGTTTGTTTGGGTGTAACGATCTAACAGTTCCCCCTAGTGACAAAAAATAAAATCATACAACAGACCACAAAACAAAATCTACAACATTAGAAACCAGAGAAGCAGCCATTCCACCCGAGAGACTCATAATACAAAACACATCTAAAAAGCAGATGTGACACATTTTATACAAACAAATAAATTGTACTTTACATGCAATTGAATTCATTATTTTTACTTAGCTCCTCCGGTGGGAACATATTTTACAATCTAGGAGGCACTCTTTCATCTTTTCTTATTTTTAATCTTTGGTATAGTGAAATAAAGCTGTACAAAAGAAATTAGTGTTGGAGTGTTCTTCCATGAAATCTCACCTGTAGCCAAGTTTTGGAAAAAAATTAACAAAAATAATAAATCCCCCCCACATACCACGGTAAAGAATGTGTTTGTAAAACATTTAAAAACTTCCTGTGCAAACTTCAATAAGCAGATAAAAAAATCCCTATTATCTGAGGCGTATAAATGTATAAACTCGAGGTCAGTCCATGCTGATGAATTACAAGTACATTAGAAACATTGCACATCACCGTCTGCTTTACACCACACACGTGTCACTGCCATGGAAGCGTCTCCAGCTTCCTGCGGTCAGTCCCGTGTTTTGAGGTCAGACAACAAACCGTCTCTTTCGGCCCCTGAACGTCTCTGTAGTGCTTGCTCTACGCATTAGAAGAAGACCGAGGTGGGTCTCGTCACTGGATGTGGTGGTAGTGTGTGAACTGCCACTTCTGGAGGGCGTTGGTGGGCACACACGGCTTGAGGCAGACGGAGTCACCCTGAGGCCCCGCCTCCAGGCACATGTGGTGGGACACCGACTCCGAGATGAGGTGCTCCGCCTTCACAAAAGACAAAACAGGAAACGTAATTAACGAACAAAGCTTTAGCCTCTAAATGCTGATCCTACAACATGGCAACATTTAACTTCTGCGAGGGAAACCTGACCTTTGAATACAAAGAATTCCTTAAGCGCCAGAGTTGGAACAGGGGAAAGGGAAAAATTCAAAAGATAGAAACAAAGTGAACAGGACACTTAAAACCAGCCTACCAGAGCGGAGTTGGTGGATTGATGGAACCAGCGTATGTCAAGCTTGGCATTGTCACATGATTTTAAAACGACGCCGTTGCCTTTGTCTTCTGGAGCGATGCAGTGATCCTGCTGGCGAATGTGCCTCATCCAGGTGTGATTAAAGTGCTGACTCTGAAAACCACAGAGAAAAACATGGGAGTGCCAAGGATATAAGAAACCTCTGTGAAAAGCTGTAAGATGTTGAAAGACGTTGAATGATGGCTCAGAGGATAGTTTCTGAATCCAAGAGGACCACATTTAGAAAAGCCCGGTCTTCTTTTGAGCTCCACCCTTGTTTATGGTGGCTCTGGTCCTATGTTGGACTATGAGTCTATTCCTGATTCCACAGTCATGACACTAAAGTGTGCCTGCTGTCCTCAGAAGCACCCAGACAAATCTGAAGTAGTACAATGTTTGCTAACACTCAAGTGAATTGAATGACTCGAATAAAGATGGTTTATTTGCTGTCGAATAATATGTCAAATAAAATAAAGAAACCTACCTGTTGACTGAGATCACATGTCTCGAAGGTCAGGGAGCTTTTCTGCAGACTGAGACATTTTCTCAGGCCAAGGTTGAAAACCTACAGGGAAAATGAGGAGACAGACATTTTAAACAAATGAAACAACATTGCTGAAAAAATGTGATGACTTGTTCCTTTGATGAATCCTGACTGAATAAAGAGAACAACCACAGTCTCTGTTTGCAGGGTTTTCTGCAGTTTTCAACAAGTTAAAATTAAGACTATTTAAGACCTTGTTAGGACCATGATGAATGATATGTAAGACCTCTTGAGAAAGAACTACAACACACAGAGATTAACAACCAATTAAACTACCAAGTTGCTAAAACAAGACAGAAGCAGTGTTAAATGAATGCTGTCAAATTCAGATTATTGAATTGTAGACTTTTTAAAATATTTTTTGATGACCGAGAGGAAACTGGTTGTATCTTTGTTCACGTTTCACTAAATGATCGTGAAGCTGCTATCACATCTTCTGTGAACTCCTTATCAAAACTGACCCAACGTGTGAACAAAACACAGAGACAAATAGGAGCTGCTAAAGAGAATTTACATACCATGCCTTCAGCTTTGACTAAAGGAGCCACCATGTCCGGATACACGTTGTCCAGGTACCACTTGAAACTCTTGCATTCCAGCTTCTTCCTCAGCTGGATCTGGTCGGTGAGGTTGCCGATGTGGATGGCCTCCTTGTCCAGCAGGTGGTGGTAGCCGTGGCCGTAGAAGAGGTCCTTGTAGTCGTCCAGCCAGACCTCCACCACCCTGGCCAGGTTGCGCTCCACCGTCTTCTGCCTGTCTTTGGGGAACTTGTACGGGTTCTGTCCTCGGAAGATGTGCCCCACTCGAGAGCAGGGGATGATCTCGATTTCCCCTCCGCACATCCAGATCTGTTTGAGTGTCAGATGAGGACTCACGTCAGGAAAGATCCCGAACAACTAAGGTCAATATTCATGAATACATAACTTCAGAATTATACCTTAAAGGAAATCTCCATGTTCTCCCCACCCCACACATCCAGGCCTGGGTCATAGGCACCCAGCTCATAGAAGAACTTTTTGTCGATGGAGAAAAGGCCTCCAGCCATAACTGGACACCTGGAAGATTAAACAGATATATATATTGAGCTCAATGATACGTGAACAAAATGAATGAACAGAGGATCAGCATGAAAACCAATCAAAGTACCTGATGGGATCTGCGATGGTCATGTTGGTCTCCTTTATGTAGCTGTCTGGTACTGGGCTCCAGCCAAACACCAGAGGCCATTTGAAGATACCTCTTTGGAAGTTGTCGACCAGATTGTAACTGAAGACAAAGAACCAGAACAGAAGCTCTTAAATCAAAGTGACAGATCTTCAATTCCACGTTCAACATTACTCTCAAAATCACGACTGCAGCCTCTGTCTGGTTTGTCACCTCAGGTCCTTGTCGCTGATGACTTCGATAACTGGACAGGGAACCTTCCTGCGATCCTGATACACTCGCTCCAGGAGCGGCTCCAGCCAGCCCACGTTGCACTCGACGTGCGAGTCCAGGAAGGTGAGGACATCCCCTGCATGAGGAGAGCAAACATCCTGCTGCAGTTATACAAACAACCTTATCTGCAGTTTAACAGTGGGACCCTTTAACACTGAGCGGCAGATACTTGTTAAGGGGATAATATGTATGACAGGAGGAGGTAGAGTTGTTCTACAATGATAATAAATAGAATAATAACATAATGACGTATATGTAATATTGCAATGAAACTAAATGTGCACGTTTTTAATTCCACTGCTTTAAGATTCATTCATTTTTGCAGACAGTTATAACTCTTTTCTGTGCATTGCCTTAAACATGTCTCTCACTTAAATACCGGTATGTAAAGTCTCCTTGGGTCATTCGAAAGGAAGAATACAAATATAAGTTATAATTACTATTATTTTTATTATAGATCTTGATGTTCGACAGTGTAGGACTGTTTTATGACAAATGATTAATTTAGATTACCGTAAGTCTTCCTTGTTTCTTTTATAGTTCTACTATAATAGATTGACAGAGGCATGTTCTCTCCTGAGTGTCATTGTAGTTACATATATGAAGTTTCAGAATCTGTTACTTTGTGCGTTTTGTGTGATGAAATGAGCACGTTGGGACAAACGTAGCTGTAAAAAGCTGAGACAAATTTGGATTTGCAAAAGACACAAAGTCACAGGCTTTCTGTAAATGTATCTGTGTCTATTCAGAGTTTCACAAACAGAGACGATGACACCTGAGATAAATCTCGATCGACCAAACCAGAGAGAGTGAAGATCACATAGTTAATGTTTGTAATGATTTCACAGCCTGAGAAAATATGTTCTAATTGTATTGTATCTACACACACACACACACACACACAGTGCTTCCTACCAACTAGTTGTAACTAATTCTAAAATATGTACTTGCGCAACAATGACACGCTTCTTATCTGACGAGCTGCAGACCTGTATGTCCGGTTGTACAGTGTTTGTGTCCATGTCACATTTGTAAGTGTCACACAACAGCAGCTATAAACTTGTGAACAAGGAAATCCATTATGTGGAGTAGACTGAGTATTTCTCAGTTTCAAAGTCTGACCATGACATATTTATGTGGATTCTTATTCACACCCTCTTTCAGTCCTGATCACCTGTGTGTGTATGAACCAATCAGTGAAGACAGTGAATGATTTCTTTACCTTTGGCGACAGCAGCCCCGGCGAGCCTGGCTCTGATCAGACCCTCACGCTCCTTCAGACGAACGATTCGCACTTTGGGAAACTGGGACATGTACTTGTCCAGAGGCTCCTTCAGATAATCTACAGGGGAACAAGAGAGCAGTGAAAATACTACACACAAGGAAAAGAAAACTTACACAAGCACTTCACAATATTAATGATCATTAGAAACACTGAGGTTAAACCTCCAGGATTGCTGGTGATATCTGACGACTGTGTTTGCTTTTTATGCATCAGAGCTAAAACTAATCATCTGTGATGGAACTCTCTTTATATAAACTAAACAATTTGTTTATTAGAAATACTGAAGAGAATACCGGTAATCCATAATAAATATAAAAGTGAGCTGCCTTAGTGTAATGAGTAAATAAAGAGGGGCGGGACTCTAATACGCACAACTTTCACTTTTGTCACCTTTCACTTAACCACTGTTTGTATCGGTCACTTGTAATGGATCACGATTATTCATTGCGTTTGCAGAGCGCTCTATTGCTAAAGCTTCTACCAGTAAAGCACAAACTGCAATTGGCGTGAAGACAACAATCCCCATAATCCCACGCTGCTTCACAACACACTTGGTGTCATCCAGGTGTCAGGAAGCCCAACATTCATATTCGACTTTAAAGGCGTCATTTACATCCTGTTTCTAGCCTAAATGTCCTCTGATATTTTCCTGTGAACTATCCCTTTAATATTGTGTTGCCAGTATTCGAGACCCTCTCCCCCTTGAGACCCTAAGGACCCCTGTTACCTCTGGTGCTGAAATCATCCACCAGGATGATCTCTTTGAGCAGGTGCTCTGGAGACCTGTTGATCACACTGTGCACGGAGCGCAGCAGCGTGGACCACACCTCGTCCACGAAGCAGAAGATCACGCTGGTGGTGGGCAGGTCGTCATGGATCAGATTACGTGTGCACCTTGGGAGCCCAAGCAAGAAAGACATGAGTCAGATGTTTGCAGTTGAAGCTGTTTGAGGGGTGAAGATGTGCAGGAGGGACAGACTCACATCTCGGGCCTGGTGTCGGGGATGGCGCGGTCCAACGGGATCTTGTCGCTCAGGTGGACGTTGAAGTGACCTTCATCCCATCTCCTCCTCACCTCCACGTCTTCCTCGCTGCCGACCAGCGCCGCCTGACCGAACTGTCCCAAAGCTTTGTCGTCTCTGGGACTGAGGGTCACATCCAGGGAGAGCACTTTGTGGACACCCCCTGGTTTTCTGGTGGCCTTGACCTTTGAACCCTCTCCAGCTTCGAGATCTACTGGTTTCTTCGGTGGACCTACATCCTTCTTACCGGTCTCCTTCTCCTGCCTCTGCTCTATCTGCTGCTCTTTGACCTCCTCGGGTTGGACAGGTTTGGGTGTTGGTTCAGCAGGGTGTGCCTCCTCAGGCTGGGCCACTTTGTCCCGGACTTGCTTTGAGTCTGATTTCTCCACAACGGCTCCAGCTTCTTTCTTTGAGTTGGGCACCTGGATCTCATCCGACCTTAACGCCACCTCCTTAGGAACATCTACCACACTGCTTTTCTCCAACTTGGCTTCATTCAGATCCAAGTTGACCGCTTTCTTCTCCACGGGGGCGCCATACTTTGCCCCTACCCCATGTTCAGAACCACCCTTGGGCTGATTATCCACAGGCTTCCCCTTCATCAGCAGCTCCTGCCTCCCTCCTCTTCCTCGTCTGTACACCTGTGCCAGGTCGATGACCGGGCCGAGGGCGTCCTTCACCGGGAGCTTGACCGCCGGGTCCACCTGCTGCACCGGGTGTCTGAACCTCCTCTTCACCGGCTGGGTGGTCCTGGCCTGCAGCCTGGAGAGCTCCCTCTCCTTCACCATCCGCTCCTTCAGCAGCAGGCTGCTCGGGTCGTTGAAGGAGAGGCGCAGCGCAGCCATGTCGAACAGGAGCCAGACGACGGAGGCGACGAACACGAAGGCGAGGATCCTCCCGCTGTCCCGCATGTATCTCCTCACCTTCATCATGGAGCACGCTTCAGGAAGCAGGACGAACCTCGGGGGGTCGATCAGTATGGAGGTGACGCCTCTTGTGTTTTGAACGGGAGGTGTTCTCAGCTCTGTGGAGGTCAGCTGCCTGCGTGGCATGCTCCACACATGAGAGCTGTCACTCACACACGGACTCACACATACATACACACGCACACGTTGTGGTCCCGGTCTCACGTCCAGCCGCCCGGACCCATGTTCGCGTGGCACCAGCAAACTTCTCCCCGAGACCAAAGTTATTCTGAAGTTTCCTTGACACGCGGATGTTTCGTCTGAGGACGTCAGACTGGAGTCCTGGCTGCTGCGACGCCGCGCTCTGATTGGTCGAGCGGACAGGAAACGTGTCAACCTGCGACGAGTCCAGAGTAAAGTCAGCGAGAGGAAGTGGAGGCGGAACAGGAAGTGCAAAGTTCCGCCTTCAAAGCAAAGCAGTAAAAGAGGAAAGTGTGCAAGAAAGTTAGGTCGATATTGAGTATACACATTATGCACTATACCGGCTATATGCACTATTATACAAATTATACATTATATACACAATATATAATTGTATTCACAATATACATGATATACACTATTATACACAATATACGCTTTCATACACAATATACACTTTTATACACAATATATACAATATAGTCCAAACAATTGCCATGGGATTGAATGAAACATCTGCATTCAAAATACATTCAGATATGAATGTGCCATCCTCACAGTGACGAACAGGGTGTAAACCTGAAGTTTTGCCGCTTATTGTTCGCTATAGTCTAGTTTGTTAAGAAGTATAGCTCTAACGTCATTAGATGCAGTTGACATATATTGTAAGCAAACTAAACCGGCAACCTGCACACGCCCTAAACTGTAAGGCAGGGCAGGGCGAGTTTATTAATACAATACCATTCACACCAAAGGTATTTCAAAGGCATGGCAATATAAATACAATGAGAAAAAATAAGCATGGTGAGCCTCAGCAAATAACAATGATACTGACTGAAATGACCTGACAGTGTTAGGTAGGTTCATAGCATAACTTGATTTACCGGTGTGGTGAATCTGTGTGTGTGTGTTCATCAGACAGGTGAGGCAGGTGAGCTTCCCTCAGTTTGGATTGAACACAGGCCGACTCTACAGGGTTAACACACCCATAGATAACGGAGTGAAAAAAACTACACTGAAATATGCGCTCACACTCATGTTTGTCTCTTTGAATGAATTCAATACATGTTGGGCTATTAGAAATTAACACAAATTATTCAGTTAATTATCCTGGTTTGTAATTAATGTAATAGTATTAAAGAAAAGTGAATTCACATTATAAAAAAATCAACATACGAAAAGAAAAACGTTTCCCCGCTGGTCTAAAGGGGAACTACAGACCTGTGTTACTACTGTTTGGTTAATAATTGATTTTGTAATGAGGACTTTTAATAACAGTTTTTAATAGTGAAAAGTGTCCATTCAAATGTCCTTCCAGAAACATCTTGTTTTGTCGGACCAACAGAAAAGATAGTTTATTTACAATCGTACAGGGAAACATCAGGTAGAATCCTAGGAGTACAGTTTCAGATTATTTTTGTGAAACTATTAATGATTTGTTGGATTATTGCTTCAGAAGTAAATCATTTTTTTTTGTTTTTTTGTTCCATTGTCAGACACTTGGACCCATTTGAGAGTGATAACAGAAACCGGTCAGATTTACATTTGGATCATAAATTGTACCTGTTGTGATAGAAAATTAAATAAATGCACTTTTCATTTTTTAAGTGTTATAGTGAATATTCCATTACATAGAAAAGGACAATAACTCTACAGCATTTTCTGGTGACAATTTATGCACTTGTTATGTAAATCCAGTTTTTAACCAAACAACTGCATAAAGATATAAATATGAACATTACCATGAATATAAGCATCCGAGCAAGATTATTGACATCCGCCAAAAAAACACAGACACACACACACACAGACACACATACACACACACACACATGCACACACACACACACACACACACACACACACACACACACACACACACACACACACACACACACACACACACACAGGCACAAGTGTACAATCACATTTGTGAAACCTGTGTTACCGCGGCCATTAGGCAGTGATTAGTGAAGACGACGACAGGTTTTCCTCTTCATCAGCACACCTCTCCTGGGAGTCCCATTGGCTCCATCCAGCCTATTAACAGCCCCCAACAGGAGGAGGGAGGGGAGTGGTACCTCCCATGGCGGCTGCCCTTAGCCACACTACACACGCTTTCATTAGTGTGTTAGCTAAATGATTGGCCTCAGGACAGCCCCCGAGCCCTGCAATGCATGTGTTAGCTTATACGCTCCATCCACCGGGCAATTTATTAATTTATTCTCCCACTTCTGCATTCACACTCGGTGAGGCCATCGTTGGCTAAATCTGATTGTGTGTCTGTAAACTGAGCGGACACAGGGTCAGAACACACACAGCAGAGGGGACAGAGACAGTCCTCAGTGTACAAACAACCTGAAACAATGTGTAGTCATGAAGGTGTCTTTTCTGCTTATATGTTTACAACAGAGCTGGAATTCAGTTCAATTCAATGCAATTATTTCCATTGGACTGTGTACATGGATGTAAAGTGTCTAAGTGATACAGTCGCATACAGACATGTAGATACATTACAGTCTAATGAATTATATATAGTGTCAGAACAAGCAATGAATAGAGTACAACACATGAGTACATGCAGGTAAGTATAATGCACATATTGAGATTGCACATAATAATTGTGCACAGATACAATGCTATTGCAGCAGGTAACTTCTCTAATGGTGGGAATTTATTAGTTGATAAATGTCAGCAACACTTCACGTGATATTTGAGAAAAAATATTATAAACAAAGCTTTTCCTTGTTTTAAACTATACTTAAAGTGAGTTGAACGTATTTTAATCTTAATTTGTCAATTTGTCAGACACAACAAGCATTCGAAATATGTTTGCTGGAAAATTATATTATAATGACAACCAAAAAATATTGAAAGGATTAACCAATAAAAGAAATAATTTTACATTTCAGTTTTATTACACAGTGCAGCAGTAATTTGAATTGGATTTCCTTTCTGTATTCCAACAGTTTACAGTGTATCAGGTTGATATGAACCATGGACATGTAGTCCCTGCCCCCCCCCCGGTCCTTCAGAGGTTCTCTGAGAGGAAATGATTCTCTTCAAATACAAACCTACTGAAAAAAAGAAACCACTTGAAAAATAATCATAATAACAGTCCTTAAGGATCATTAACGGGCCCTTATTTGAACTATGGGGCCTTCTCCCCCTCTCACATTGTGCCTGTTGACCTCTACACAATAGAGTGAGTCGATCTAAGAGGTTTTCTAAAATGCCTTCCCATCTGAGAAAAACAATGTGAACGCTTTAGGAATGAACAGAAAGTTTCTAATGCTGACTTCCTTTTAGTCACTATGGCAGGAAAGTTCAACACTTAATCCAACAAGCATGAGAAATAATGGCCTTTTTGGGGGTAATTGACGTCTGCAACACAAACTGTCACTGGCGGTTTCCCCGTCAGAGGGATTATTACACCAAATGAAGGCAAACGGAAGTCTTGCACTGACACATGTAAAATGAGTTAAATGTACTTGTATGATATCTTCAGAACATGTTAATTAGACCCTTGGAATTAAAATTACAACAGTTGCTGTGTGTAATTTACATAGAGGTCATGTTTTGCTAATGTGGCCCTCGTTGAAATAGACAGCCAGCAACAATATGGTTAAGTCTGACCCACTGACATTTCCAGCTCCAAATTATGCACATTGTGTGAATTAAATTAATTAGAGAATTCATTAAGAAATATGGCTTGCGGAAACGAGTATAATATTTAGTTATGTGATGTAATTTTCTTTCATTGTTAAAGCTAATTTGTTTCATAACAGTTCCTGCGGTAGTCCCCGCACTAACTATGATGTATATAATTTGTTAGCCGTTTAATTAATTATGATTAGAATTAGTGAATCTACAGCTTGTTTTGACAGATGGTTCCCATCAGGGAGACCTTTGCACAATTAACTTATAATCAATTACATCCCATTTTTCTTTCTGTTTGTTACATCTTGAAGAAAAAAACATACCCGCAGCACATGCATCAAATAAATGCTTTACTCTGAATACTTCAAATGAGCAATTATCTATAATTTGCTCAATAACACAAAGCAGATAAACAACTTTGATTCCTTCCGTGCTTTGTGAGATACCTGGCTGCTCATTTAGTGACCGATTCATCAGCGTTTAATTGTTCTGTTTTGTGTTCGTGCAGGTTTCTCAAATCATGAGAGCGGCGTTAAATATTAACTGTAGTCTTTACTGCAGATTTCACTCCACACAGAAAACTGTGAGATTATACAATGCGTGACTAAATGAATACCTTGTTTTTTGCCTGTTTACATTTTAAGTATCTTTTGTCATTTCAAGGGATTAATGTGAGGAGCCAAAACCTGCAAAGCTGTCAGTCAGCCTTTACCTGTACTTGCTTTAGTCCACAAGATGGCGCTTTAGTTCTGCTCAAGTGGTGCCTATGATTTCCTGGAAGAATCTACAGCAAAGGTTCAAGTTGTTTTTATCAAATTTACAAGAAAAAAATATAGCAATCTATCCATCTATCCATCTAACCATCTATCCATCTATCTATCTATCTATCTATCTATCTATCTATCTATCTATCTATCTATCTATCTATCTATCTATCTATCTATCTATCTATCTATCTATCTATCTATCTATCTATCTATCTATCTATCTCATTTATTTACTAACATAAATCTGAATTTGATGCAATTGAAAATGTGTTTAAATCATTAGAAGTATTATCTATTATATGACAAAGGCATATATATACATGTGCGTGTAGATGTGTTTATGTCTAAATCTATGGTAATCACAGGAAATATGGTCAACGATATGACACAGGTATGTATATATATCTACACAGGCATATATACTGTGTATGCGTGCGTAGATGTGTACATTTCTATATCTATGCTAATGATAGGCAATATCATGAATGATGTGACATAGGAATATATAAATTATATTCTATTGTCTTCGTTTATTGTCAATTTCCTGCTTTTCTTCAGGAACAGAAAACTGCTGCAGAGCAAAGGGAAGCTTTGCACCTTCTGCGCTGCACAGGTGGAAATCTTCTGTTTCTCCAGAGTGCACAGACACAGAGGAGAGAGATACAGCTGAACAGCTCCGTGACTTCATGTATGTTGAATACATGCTTAGATATTTAATGAATTCATCAGAATCATTTTCATTTTGCCTTTAGAAATCACAGTTAATAATCCCATTACATTTCCCTGTTTCTATTAACCGTCACTGCATTACTCATCAGGCCTCGTTTCATTCAAGCCCTGTCTGGTGACAGCAGAACAATCTCAACAAATAAGTTGAACATCGTCTCTGTTTAAGAAGTCCACAGCTTCTATCATTTTTTTTTCTCCAGGTGACATGAAGGTGATACTGATTTGGCTCCCACTGGACATGACTTAATGTCTGACATAAAAAATAACTACATAATTTGTCTCAATCCAGAGGGCTGACTTGGCATGGACAGCAGCAGTCCTAAATGTCACCCTGTAATGAGTTCTGGCCAAAGGTACACAGTTAGGACAGTGCCCGCTGGCACCTGGGATGCCCAGTGGCGAGCTTTCTACCCCTAAGCCATTTGGACAACCCCTGCTTTTCTTTGTGAACACTGCTCTACACCATTTGCATCTGGAAAAAAAAGTTTTAGAAATGTGAAATTACATTTTTTTTACACAGCAATAGAGGACAACGTTAAAGTTAAATGGGGTAAAAGAAGGGGCAAGAATTATGAATAATAAGTGGACAAAATGCATAAAATAGAAGATATTATTACAGGAAATGTGTATTAATCAAAACAACAAATAAAAACAAGTATATCAGAGAGGAATAGATGGAAATGATGACTCACCTCTGCTAAGCATTGTCTTTTACAGGTTTATGCATTTATGACATGCACTCAAGTGACTGCATCAATCCCAGACTTTGAAGGATTCACCAACCTCCTCAGACTGAACACAGGAAGACTTTGAGTTTTGAGGAAGTTGACTTCTTTTGTCTGAAACCTATTGGCAACACACGGCGGGTTTATTATCTTACAAAGGCGGCGGAGATGAGGGAACACTGTATCTAAATTAACTTTTTCTATTTCCCGCTGAATGGAATCAATTCCATCCTTTTATGTTACTTTTCATCTGCCTTTTGTCTTGTTGCGGAATCTTTTCTCTTTCTTTCTCATTCATCTGTTTTGCCCTTTCCTTGATCTGATAGCATTAAACATATAATTAAGTCATAAAGGAGGAGACTGATGAGTGTAGCAGATGGTAATTGCGTCCTACATTTGAATGAAATGATATGCATTGCTACAATTTACAGCCTTCGCCTCATATTTTATTCAGCAACCTTTTATCTCTTTTCCTGCAGAATTATTCTGCAATAAATTTAGACATCTTATCAATAGCTGGACTGATAGTGGCAGAAACATGGAAAAAATGAGCCTCCGCCGTTTTATGCTGTTTAAAATAATTTTCCATAATAAAGGAGCTATCAGAGCTGCTCTATCACTATAGAGGGGCGGATATACCTATTTCCAGTAAGACAGCGCCTGGTTCGTGGACAAGCTGTCAATCGCCTGTTGTAGTCTGAAGAAATGGGAAAGGAACGAGGGAGATGGATTTAGTCAAGTTCAGCTGAGGTTTCTGAGCCTCACACAAAGAACCTAAACAAGCTCTATAGATGTGAGTTATTTCACAAATCGTCTTTACTAGAGCTGCTTGGTTGTATCTATCTATCTATCTAATCCTTTCCCTGATCTGATCTTGCTACGTGTAATTTGAGGGTTTGTAATTCACTGTCGTGTGAAGAAACAAATCTTGAGATTGCCGAACTTACGCTTGATAAACTTTCCCAAGTTTATTAAGTTGTCCAGTTTATTAGCTGTTATAACATTGTCAGCTGTTCAGAATAATAAGTACAATTCAACATGCAGCACAAACTCACTCAGTTTAAATGCATTTAACTGTGCATTACTTACATCTTCTATTTGTGCAGTTCAGTGTCTTATGAGTAATCCCTTTCCAATGTATATATTCTGTTAACACTCAATATATATATATATATTCTACATACTATGTGTTCACATTTCCTTTGTTATTATTGTCTGTTTATTAACTTGTTAATTAAGGTAAAATAGTACCAAATCTTAAAAAAACTGTAGCCTTCATGGCTGTGGGAATCACAGCAGCAGGGGTGGATCAACGGGCTGGGCCTGGGGGGGCACTTGCCCCAGCTGAAGTCAAAATGGCCCCCGAAGTAGTCACTTATTAACAATACCAAATAAATAAATAATAAATATGAGAATTTGTAAACATTTTTTATTTTCCAAGCTTTTTTTGAAGAACACAATGTGCTTCAATGAGGATACTGTTCAAAGCTTTAGAGCTCACAGTGAACAAGGAATGATGTAAATGTTCACCTGACTTAATGCTGGACCTATAAGGCCCCTCTGCATAAATTGTGGCCCCTTTAAGGATTTAGAATTTTGAAAAATCCTGCATCCGCCACTGGTTTCAGCTCAATAATATTGAGTGCATTGAACGGCAGTGAAAAGGAAGATCTCTGCCTTTCTCTTTGTCATAGAGACGTAAAGTTCAGAAGCCAACCTTGATACCACATCAGCAGGTTCGATTGATCTTGTTTGTCATCATTCCTCTTCACTCCCGGGCAGATTCTGTCCATGACACAACACATTCGATGAAGATACACAACATTCAGATGGATCCCTGGTTTGAAGGATCACTTGTACCTACTTCCTCATGAAAACTTTACTCCTGTGGCAGCAGCAAGCAGAACACTTGAGTGGAGAAGTGCCAGGAGGAGCTTTTTGTTCCTCCGACATGCTTTCCTCTCACCAGTCCCCGGTGAAGTGCTGGACTCCACTGATATTTGAGAACTGGTAGCTGGGGCGATATAGGTTTAATTCTCATGTTGCCCCCGACCTGCCAAGTGCAGGCGTTGGGTGCCAGCTGGAAGGCTTTCATGTGTTGGTGTGCAAGGGTAGGGAGGGTAGGGGGGTATTAGCAGGGGCAGAAGAGAGGAGGGCAAGCATACACTACATACACAAGTGTCTCTAGACCTTGAAGGTGTGACAGAAGTGCTTTCCACATCTAGACACCCCAGGCACTTAGCGTTTAGTCATGATGCAGGTCCATTACCTTTAAGTACAAGTACTTATGTTTGGTCGCCTGTTTTTACAGCCCTTCCAGCTTGAAAGGAATCTACCCGGGGTGACCCAACTCTATTTATTGATGCCTCCTGAGTTTCCACTTGCTGGTAATAGACTGGAAAACACAGATAATGTGTTTGATCGATCAACGTGAACAAATTTCATTTGTTGGGATCAATAACAGTTTACAGTTGACGGAGCCCAAAGAACTACATTTATTTGAGGCTTTTTGATTGAAGCTGTCTTGGCAAAGCCGGCACCGCCAGCCGCTCCACACCGGGCCTATGTGGCAGGCATGGGCCCTTCTGTTCTATTATTGCCGGCAATCTGTATTTAAAACTAATATCAGTGTGTGCTGCATGGCTCGGGGCAAAAGGCACCAAACAATAGAATGTGAAAAATAACAATTCCCTTACATTTTTCATTGGTATCCATTTTTTCATTTGGGGGTGTAATGATTAGATTTTTTTTTCTTTCTCCAGCAGCATGATTTGTATTACGTTTCCACTGTGTTCAAAACATAATAGAAAAGTGATGTGGAACCAAAGGGAGAAAGAGGAAATTAACTGACGTGCAGAAGAAGGACGTTTTTTACGCGGCTCAACCTTTTGCGGTTTTCTCCGTGTTTCTGCTTTTCATGATCATGCTCTGCGGAACGCCCTGAAGACATGAGAGCCCTTGCTCTGTGTCATACAGTTCCAGGCCAGGCCGCTACCTTCTGCACACACAGACAAAACAGCATGAGATGGGAAGTCCACATGGATAAACATTTACTGTGGTAGGTGTTGCTTCAGGCAAGTGCTATTCAGGGGGAATTTACTGTGTATACTGGTGTTACGGCAATAACCTTCTTATAGAGGTGGGTTTTTGAAGATTTTTACTCCGCTGTGGTAAATGGGCTCATGTCTGGCTCACCATGAAAGGCTACATTTGTGTCATCGATAGATTAGGATATTTTGTTAATATTTTAGCAAAGTCTGGTTTATGCTTTTATTACTGTCAACAAATCAGGAAAAGAAGAAAAGCAACAATGAACTAAGATTTAAGTCGTTCACACATCCAGAGCTGTTTAAGGAAATTACATAAAAAAGAAAACATTTATGAAGATTTACGTCCTCAAAAAAAGTTTATGCTCTTAGCGCTGAGACTTTAATCAAAGTTAGCCAAGTCATAAACTATTGAACGATGGACTAACACATGCTTTCGACCTTTTCATAGGATTTTCAACAGAACGGAAAATTTTGCGTAAGATCAGATTAATCTTTGAGCTTTTTAAACATAGATACTTTACTTTTAAAACTGCTGTGACTGATTCTTTTTTTTTGCCAATTTGAGGCAGCAAAACAAGCTGTAAGAGAAAACACAGATATTTGAAGATAATCCTTTATAAAGAGTTTTAAAGAGACACATTGTGTAGCTGCTATATTCTCCATTGTAGTTACTCACTGTGTGTGTCTTCTGTTTGGTGTTGGACCGGCGGGGCAGCTTACGTATGGCAGAGTTGTGTGATGAATCATTCCTGACTGTTTGTTGGTTTGTATGTTTCTTTGTTTGTAAGCAGAATTAAACAAAGAAAAGGAAGGATACATAACATTTTTATTAAGGATTAAAAATGTTATGTAAGAATTGGATCCAGGTTTTTTTTTATCACTTCATTTAACATTGTGAGATGCATTTTTCCACATTTTCACCAATTTCTAACAGAATAGTTGCAGCTTGATTGAATTTAAGGGGACTTGCTCGGCCTGAGTGCCTTTCACAATACACATTCCATCTATTGTTATTATGAAAATATAAATTGTAGTCATTTTAAGGCGTTCGATCTTTTATCTTTCAATGGCAGCCGGCATCAACAGGAACATTTTTCAAAAAGACAATTTCTTGACATTGAATTGTTCCAACACTTAACATTTGCTGCTCTGACCAGTGGGAGCCCAGATGCTGGTGAAGATGGCACCTTCCTTTTTGCAGCCCGCTCTTACTGCAGGCTCCGCGTGTGACTGATTTGCAGCCGTATTCACAGGGAAGGGCACGTACTCGGATTGGAGGACAACGCATTAAGACTGCTGGTCCCCATGCCTTAGATTTGGCACAGGTTAGGGAGAGGCATGAGATGCATATTGTTTGTGTTCATTTGAATAAGGACAAATGTCAGATTTCCATGGCTCCGGGCAGCTTGCATGTTAGATGATCAACTCTTTTGGGCCCCTGGATGTGGGGTCATCAGTAGCGCTTCCAGGTCACTGTCACTGCATGCCGGTTTGAGGCCATAATTGACCTTTTGACAGAGCGCAGGGAGACAGTCTTTCTCTCAGGGCAGGAATAATCACTTTAGATTTACTTGTGGTCGTGCTTCTGTTCGCTAATTAAAAGGTTTCTATTAAAAATCTAATTTGTGATGTAATACAATGAATTATACTTATCTGTTTGAATTCTTTGGTTATTTTCTATTTTTAGTAAAACACTGACAAAGGAACCCTTTGCTTAATATATTTTTCAACATATAAAAATAGATTTATTGTTTGAAGTGATATCTGTGATGCCATGATGAAAGCTTGGTGGATGCAAGTAGCTGCCGTGCATCCCTCCTTTCTTCTGTTTTCCACGACTGAATGTGAGTCAGTCGTCATTTACTTTTATATGTACGTTTAACATTTCTGTTATGTGTGAACAAATGAGTCAGTGCTTCTTGCTGCATACTGTAAAAGTGCCATCGTCCCTTGTTGTTCTGGTGTGTGTGGCTGCGGAGAAGAGAAAGGTTGAACACAGCCCATATCCCATAAGTCCTCGAGCTCCCTCAGGCTTCTTTCCGGTCCAGGATCTCCAAAGAAGCGTGCGTTTACCCTTCACTGTGCCTGTTATTCCTCACAACACAGCACCCACGGCCATGTCTCTGTCTTCATGGCCCTTAACATTAACTTTCATTCACACCATGTATTCTACCCACAACAGGATATATCATTTTTTATCCCCCATATCATCTTGCTTGTTTCTAGTCAAAATCATTAGACACAATTCTTTCTTCTCCCGCTGCTTCTTTGCCTCATTCCTCTTTATATAAGCTATGACTTTCCTGGTTTCCCGAGCTTTTAACATATTGCTTAAAAGAACCACACTTGCTCAATGCTTGAAATGCTCCAGAGTCTCAGTTTCAAACATCATGCATCAAATCCAGTTGCACGAGTCTGAGTGTAGAAAAAAAAATGCTCCCAGCATCTTTCCTGGGATCTTGAGAGTATTTACAAAAAAAACGGAGCAAGAATGCCAAGGGCCAGGCCTTTGAGACCAGGGTATTACATTATTAATTAAAATACAAGTCGCCTTGTTGCCCATGGGTATACAATGTAACACACTTGATTGAATCAGGTAGTGGCAGCCCAGGCCTTTTGTATTTTGCGCTTGAAGGGACGAGAGAAATTTGAGCTCGGCTGTATTACTCCACACACAAAAACATGTTTTGAGAAACGGTTTGTGAGCTGTCATTGAAAGCTGTGGCAGATTTAAAATGCAGTTAAATTCCCCCGTGCAGCAGATGGATCATTCGAATACCCCCCCCTCCCCCATCCTCATAATTTAGAGTTTAAGCAGCTAGTGAGAAGTTCCAGTAACAGCTATTTAATTTGGTCTGTTCCAGTAGACAAATGAACCCTCAGGTTGCTCAGCATTTGAATACACTATCTATACTATGTGTGTGTCCGTATATATAGACACACACATATGCATATCCGTGCTTAGTGATTATTTATCATTAACTGTTGCCAATTTCATATTCAATTGAAAATAATGAAAAGCCTATATTTACCAACAGCCCAAGGGGATGTGAAGGATTTTTTCTGAAAGCAGTAAATCCTCTGAACTGAAAAGACGGTCAAGATACTGAAAAATGAAAAATCGATCATTGATAGAGTTTCAGACACATTTTTGTTGTTGATTGATAATCAATTGACAAGCTGGTTCCGTATCTCTCCTCTGAAGCTAAGCTATATGTACAGTACTTGCTATATGTGGTCAGCTCATCAAGCTTTTCTATTGATTAACTCTTTACACACACACCTTAAGGAAGTTTTGTCTCCACCACATGTTTGTATAGTTTTGTCAGTGAGACACTTGGATGAGTAGAGGACACCCTCAGTCCTCCTAGTCATTAGAAAGGCAGTCCAACCAGGACAAAAGACAGTATGCATACCATACTATGCTTCACATCCAACACTCTCCTCCTCATTTGTGTTTGCCATTATCCGACAGTCCGTTGTTTCTTGAGGAAGGCGCCTACTCATCCTCACCTCTTTGCCTATAGTTTGTCAGAAAGTGAGGACAAACTGCAGGAGTCTCCCTTTAGCCTCATTAAGGCTCTGTTCTACAGAAGTGTGAATATGTAATCTTTTAATAAGCGCCCTGACAGAATAAAGTTGGTCCCAGTTCTTTTAGTGCTGGGGTGGGAGTGGTAATGGCACCCAACACTGGACAAGAGGTAACCGTAATGAGTGTTGGTGTGTGTGTGTGTGTGTGTGTGTGTGCAGGACAGAGAGGGAGAGAGAGAGGGGGAAAAGAGTGTGTGTGTGTGTGTGTCTGAGGGAGAGAGAGAGCAGGAGAGAAAGAATAAAACCTGTATGTGCTTCCATTTCAAGAGTTAGCATTCCTCTCCTCTCCTCTCCTCTCCTCTCCTCTCCTCTCCTCTCCTCTCCTCTCCTCTCCTCTCCTCTCCTCTCCTCTCCTCTCCTCTCCTCTCCTCTGATTCCTACTGACCTCCAGTCTAGGTCTGTTAGATGTAGTCCAGGTCATAGTAGAGAAATGGACGAGCGATGGAAATATCAAAGCCAGCCCAAGGCCTTTACATTCGGTTTTCTGCTCCAGGTAATCACAGCGTGTAGATCAGAGCAGTGCACAGCTGAGGCCTTGTCTCCTCCTTAGTCTGTCTTTTTATTTCCTTGTCCTCTTTTTATGGGGCTGGAATCGCTGGATTCATTCATTCTGCTATAATTATATCTTAATAGCAGGGATGTGACTCCATAACACTGAGGTCGATGTGATCCAGCCTTCGATGCATTGATTGGATACATTGATGACACATATGGAGCAACAACTATTAATATATCAAGGAAAGAGTCGACACATTTGAATATATAAGTATATCATGGCTCAATGTGATGCAACAGAATACGATAATATGCATTTCAATAAGGAATATTTAGATAGATTTTATATCCATTTCATTTATAATTCATATCTTTCATGTTTGTATCTTTTGACAGTTTTTCAGGAGCACCTTTAACATTATTTATATGTTTAGGGAACGGATATTCAATTTGAACCAGATCCAAAAAGAAATCTGGATCTAGTGAATTTAAATGTGGTTTCACAATAAGAGTGTTAGGCCTTGGTGGAGTTGTGCACCCTCTAAGTGCCCTTCTGGATTGTGTAATGCATGGTTTATTCCTCGTCCATGATAACCTAAACTCCGGACACCTCTCAACTCACACAAGACTTGGTCAAGACATTGGATGAAATGTGGCGGTATTGGAGAGTTAAGAACCTAATCTAAATATAAACTTATTGGTCACATTTCTAAATATAAAGGGCGTAAATCTGTATCATATTATCAATCATAGATAATTAAACAAGAATTTATAGATGCTAACATATTAGAAAAAAATGCTTTTTTTTAACTAGGGGAAAATGCAGCCTTACCGTCCCTGCTTGAGTGATAACTAACATCCAAGAGAGAATAATGAGATTCCATTAATTGAGATAGTGTTGTCAGTCTAATGGTAATGTATATGATCTGAATGGAGGAGCTGCAGCTTGGGAATGATGGCACCGTCTGTCCATTAGACATAGACCTGAATCCATCTGGAAACAAAGTGTCTGTCAGCGGAGCAGCCCAATTGTGTGCGATGGCAGGGCCGGCTGTTCGGCGTGCGATGTTCTGAAGTGTATCGAGAGGCACAGCTGAGTGAGTCGAATAGTCTGTGGTCTATTGATAACTCGGTCCTGTTTTAAAATCCTGGCACAACAATGTAACTAGGGCCTTGTGTGCTCCGCTGAGCAACAATACCTTCTCTCACTGGCAGCTTCGGCGTAACGATGACAAACAACAATAAAGGAGCTGCTTCTTTTTCTATCACAGGCCTCTCATTCCTGGCACCTTTTGATAAGAATATTCTTAAGTTTAACCAGAGATATAACCTGAGTATTTATTCAATCAATATTAAGTTTTGGCGTTGTTATTTTAGATTTTAGACAGCCGTTAAAAAGAAGAAGACAAAGGCTCAGTTATCAGGCAGCTACCGATCTTTATTTCTATCTCCTCCTTTCCCCATGCACTGCTATCTGCCCACCTCTGTGCACACACACACACCACACACACACACACACACACACACACACACACACACACACACACACACACACACACACACACACGCTCAAACACTGGCCGTCTTCATTTCTCCTGCCTCCTCTGTCTCAGTGTGTGTACATGGAGCTGGTCGGCCGGGCCAGTAGCTGGGAGGTATGGTGGAGTGTAAGCAGTGTTGATGTGGATGGCCCCTGGTCAGAGGCCAGGGCCTGGCTGTTAAAACGCAGCCTCTTTTGTGCGTCAGAGCCAGCACTGCCAGTCCCGTTCCACCCCTGTCGCTAGGGGTGGGGAGGCATTTACCCACCGCGCGCATTCATTCCATTGGCATTGCTTGATGCAGGGCTAAATGGCATTGTTACAACGCGCCTCTGAGAAGTGTTGACAGGTCCATATGCTAATTTTAATGAATACAAGGGAGCTGTGGTTTTATTCACCTCAACTCAGCTGCAGAATCCTATCTGCACCTAGACTAGCAAATATAATTGCGGCGAACTCAAATGAGCTCATTAGGAGATGTATTGAATTTACACATTATTTCCAGTAGTTAAGCTGAGTTATTTTCCCTAAGGACTCAATTACATACTCATTTGTGACTCAGGTAAATGGCTTTCCGTGTGTGACTTTTTCAACTGCAAAATTGTAGTCACTGAATAATTTGTAAGGAAGCTGTTGTGCGAGCGCATCTATTGACGTTCATTTGTGTGAGGATTTGAAAAAAAAGAAGAAGAAGAAGAAGCCCGCAGAGAAGATAACTACTCGCTTTTGTTCCTTTATTCACTTCATTTGATTAACTCGTAACATTTAATTCACTCGTGAATTATTCGAACGCACGCTCATTTGTCTCCATCGGGTTTCCTTGTAGTGTTTCTGTTCACAACAGCCCCGTTGTCTTTCCGACACACGTAATTTCATCAGCGGTCGCGTAGCTGAACTTTGGTCCACGCAGTCAAAAGCGCGAGTGCAAGTCCTTTTTTTTTGTGTCACAATGGAAGATGGACGAATCGCGCAATCTTAAAAAAGACCCCGGTGAGTCAGGGTTCAGTATCAGGAATTATGCCGGCCCACTGCACTCTGAAATGAAAGTGAACATTCATCGGAGTGACTCACTTCTTGAACCGTGTCCTCCCCGTGCCACAATGAAGAGATTGTTGGGGGGGAGCGGACATGGTGTGGAAACTATGTGACAAAGAGGAGTGCCCAAAATTCAAATTGCTCATCAAATTGCTGTTTGTTCTGTAGGAAAATGGCCCTGACTCGCTGGAAAACAACACAGAATTTTGGCTTGCTAAGCAGAAGGGTTTCCACAGAGCGTTGTGTGGGGCTTGTGCTGGATGAACTAAAATGACTCTGTTTTTTTGGGGGGGGGACAGTTTCAGGCAGTTGAACCAGACCTCAGTGATCAAATTATATAATTAATGTGTGGTATGCATGATATAATGCTCCATAACTTGTTTGGACGAGGAGCACGTTGCAGGAAAACAAGAGGACCATCCAAACCTAGGGTCTCTTCTCCTTTGTAGGTTTTGGAGAGTGACAGAGGAGCTTTTTGGAGAGGCAGACTCGTTGTAAAGGTCATTCTCCAGATTCCTACTCACATGCACATGGCTTACTCCTAACTCTGATGAGCCAGCAGGCTGTCCAGGGTATGTAAAATTGTGTCATTTGCACCTCGGTATTATGACTGTTATGGTATTGCAGGTTTGTGCAGTGAGTGCTGGCTGCTCTCGCCCATGGAGTGGCCATGAGGGGGGTGGGACGGGGGCCCCTCGCTCCTGCCCTGGCCCTGGAAGCCTCGGTCCAAACACATCCTCTGCACTCAGCTGTAAATATCACCAACAGCTGGTGGCACACGAGTTAGTCGTGCTTAACAAATTACTGGCCTTCATGTGGAGGGGCAGGGGGGGGGGCTTCGCTTGCCTCCTTGCCAACCAAGTGGCCATGTAAAAAAACAGTCTGCAAACGTACTGGTTTTATGGAATTAGGTTAAAAAAAATCATTCAAGCACATGTGTTCCGTGAGGCCGAGCCAGGAGAAGGAGAACATTTATGAAGTTAAAAATCTATATCGAGATATTGGTAGAAGCATTCCAGCTGAAGCAAACAGAAGGTCAAACTTTCTGGAAACCTGTTTGATCCCCGTCCGTCTCGGCTCCCTCTCCTCACAAGCGCAGGGCTCTGTTTAGAGAGATAGGAATTATCAAAGTCACCTTTGAGCTCAGTAGCCTGTCTAGTGCTGGTGGTATCACACATAATGACATTCAGTGTGGCCCAGATCACATTTATGATAGCATATTTGATACAGCTGTACACGCCGCGAAGAATAACGCCGCCTAAAAGAATACACTCCCCCCCTTTTGAGTTTAAACACAATTCATTTTCCAGTGTAAATCACTTGTCACTCTATTGCAAATGTAACTGCGCTGATCTGAAAGAGAGAGGTGGGGAGAGAGAAAGAGAGAGAGTAAAGATTATCTTTTGGGCCATTTCCCTGGCACCGTTGCGTGACAGAGACTGACAGCTCTTTCAGATGACTGACAGGTGTCCTTTGAAATGCCGGTGAAGCAGCTTCTGTTCAGACTGTTGAAATGCATATTTGGAGCTCTTATCATAAAGGCATGGATGGCCCAGATAGGTGCCGTTAACATTGCAAATGGCTCCAGAATTATTCATTGTCAGTGCTGCGGGAAGAATAGAAGGGGGGGGGTGAAGTTTGATTATTCTGCTCACACAATGGCAGGGTGCTTAATGATTCCTCTCCACCTTGGCAGCGGCATGTGCCGACTTCAGGCGCTAGCGGCGGGTGACACAGGTCTGGCCAAGTGTTAGAGCAAGATCATACGGCCGGGTCCCATTTTAATTTCTAATACATTAATCTTTCCCTCACAGATCCTCCATGAATATTCCAGGGCTCCTTGTTTGTCGGGGAAGGCTGTCTCGCTTTCATCTATTCAGGTGGTTTCATTCACTGTGAAAGCCGGCTAAATGGACCCGATCAGTCAATGACAACCGGGATACAATGGAGCCCACTAACACGTCCCTTTTCTCCTTTCAGCCTTCTGATAGACAACCCTGACACCTGCTCCCAGGGGAGACCCTCCGCCAAGTCGGCGCACTGTTCCTTGAGAGACTTCCCTTACTTTATCAGCCCATAAAGGATTGTCACAGGTGACTATATCAGCTGAGGTATGGAGCTGCTCCCGCTGATCTGCCGAGGCGCCGTGCGGTCGGGGCGCCGAGCGGTCAAGGCACCGTGCTCCGCATCACAAGCAGATTAAGGTGGCTTTAACGCTGTCATACAAGCCGACTCAGTGCTTCACACTTTCTCAAAATGTTAAGCCTTTGTTCTCCATTAATTAGCATTGTCTTAAGTTCATTAGACCACCGCTCGTGTTGTTACTAATGAGTCAACGTGGACCACCTACATCAGCCGTAGCTTTGTGAAGGCTGACCTGACATTGGCTCCTGCGCTGAGGTGTAATGATATACACACACACACACACACAGGGGGATGCAGCCGAGAGCCAGGCTCACACACAATGATGGGTAAGTTTCTAAATGTAAAGATCATTAGATGTTAAAAAACATAACGTTCTAGCAAATAATGCAAAATACCCCAAAGTATGATTATGTTAATGATGCTTTATGTGTTTTTGCTATTGCTACACAGCCAGCGCTCACATTAACAACTGTTTAATAACCGGCAGAAACGTTGCAAGTTCAGCATTTCAATTTCTTTACCCAACAAGTGCTCTTTCGAATGGTGGAAAGTAATGTAAAGTAAGCACCTTGCTGGCTGGCAAGTTCACGTCAAAGTACACGTTAAATAATTTCCTTTAAAAGATGGTGTCGGCCATTTTCTAATCACACTGATGGTTGAGACTGATTTACGATTGGTCAACCCTGTGTATCGGCAGGACTTCGATACAGTGGCTCCATCCCCCGAGATCTGTTGCCTCAAAATGACGTCATCGGTGCAAGATGGCAGCATGGACATTTAGGTTTCTTTTCGAATAGTCGGAAGAAGAAGAAGAAGAAGAAGAAGAAGAAGAAGAAGAAGAAGAAGAAGAAGAAGAAGAAGAAGAACAACAACAACAACAACATTGCGATAGTGAGTCATGTTAGCGGTCTGCGTTGGCTGGAGGGCGTCATCTGACATTCTGTCTTGTAAGTGCAACAATGGCGAAAGGTTGTAATGCTAACATAACCTATTCAGCTATAGCAAAAACGTATATATAGCAACCATTATGACGAGGTGTTGATTTGTAACTTGGACCAGCTCTGTTCATAGTTGAGCGGGTGAGATTAGCATGTTAAAGGCTAAGAGTAAAAGTTAGCTCTACTCTTTTCAAAGGGACAGTGAGTTTGTGCTTAATTCAAATGAGCCAATCAGTCAAACCTCCCTTTCCCACAGCTAAACGAGACTCACAGGGGCCTGTACTCCAGAGCAGCCCCACACAGAGCCATAACTCAACCCAGAGAACACCTCGACAGTGGAAACTTAGATGTACTTTGGCATATATGGATATTAGAAGTGTCAAGGCCAGTGATGTAGATTTGGTGCCATTCGTAATTATGATTTCTGATTTCGGCTCAGGAGGGACGCTTTAAAGAGAAAGTGGGGGAACAGCCTCTATATTTTAATGGAGAAGAGACAGCTTTCTCCCTCAAGGAACATCTCCACTGACATTGGCTGTTGGAAAAATTGGGATTTATACTTCCTGTTTTCTACTAATATGGATATGAACACAAGCGTTCCTGGGCCATAAAATTAGTTTAGCTCTTGCAAATTGCAATTACACGTGTTGAGGAGAGAAAAGTGATTTTTCAAGGGCAAAAGAAAACATGAGAAAATGAGGAAAAACATTGAGATTTAAAGTGAACATAATAACATGTAATTCTATCCTCTCCATCCCCGTCAGCCCAGTGTGGCAGATGTATTTGTTCTGGTGGGGGGTTTCAGTCGAATGTAAGGAGAAGAAAAAAAAATCAAATAGCTGTGAAACGTTTCCTTCTTCGAGTGTTAAGACTTGGGAACTGCTTCAAAAGGAAGTCGTCCAAAAGTCTGAGCTGTCTTCCTGAGGGGCTTCTGGAGGGCATTGTTGAGCGGAGGGCACTGGTGAATGTACCAGCAAGGTGAGGGGAGCTGCACCAGAGAAACACCCCAACTGAGCAGCGGTGATCGGCTTATGGCTTCTGCACCCTGGCACAAGTCGCTTTCTTGTCCATGAAACAGTACACGCCTTCCAGGGTGAATATATCGCACATGAGTAGACCCTGAATAAATGAACAAAATATTCAAGCACATAGACAAGCTAATTTTGTCTGTAATCTGTATCTTAAATCAATCTCATTGGCGGAGGTAGTAATGTTTTCATCTGTGCTTGTTAGTTAGCAGCCTTACACAAACAATATTTGACGTATTTCTACGAAACTTAGGGGAAGGATGTAGATTGGGTCACAAATAGAATTTATGGTGTATCTGGATCAGGGGGTGGATTTTTCATTTTTTTATGACAATGCGAGTTAGAGCGTTCTAATTTTCCAATATTTTCTTATTAATGTTTTGGCTTAGGCTAAACCACAGTGTTGAAATAGTCAGTTTCAGTAATATTTATTAGCCTAGACACAATAACTTCCTGGTCCAAAGAATTAACATGTTTATATTTAGAGATACCAGGTGGCTTTTGTTATCTTGGAACAGAGAAGACTCACTGTTTGTCCTTGTTTCTAGTCTTTATGCTCAGCTTTCTGTTGCAGCTTCATACCTACCATAGCAATGTGTGTTTGGTATTTATCTTCCCTATGCAACTTGTGTGAGTCAATTAAAGAAGAAATATTAAAGAAACATATCAGTGGGAATCGCCACAATATAAAATAGTTTCTAATTAATCGTCAAAAAATAAAAACTAGCTGCTGTCCCTCGTGGTTACTACAAAAGTTACTATGTCCCCGTGTACCAATGCATGGCCACAGTATTAGAAAACAAATGCACCGCTGATTTATAACAAGACATGCGAGCAGCAGCAGTTACCTGGCATCGGAGCTAACTCTCTCTCCACAGCCAATAGAGAGGCTCTGGTATTGAGGCGAGACATTAATTCATTGTGTCAACCTGTCCCCCTGGAATATTTATGATGCTAAATACATTTAATTAGGCACCGGGAGCTCGGATGGGAAAGAAAATGCACTGTCAGTAAAAGAAGAAAGCAACCAACAACAAAAAAAAAGAGAAAGATTTTGTTACCTCTAATGCTGATAGGCTGGTAATGCTGCTTACTCATTCTCGGTGACAGGGGAGACCAGACGCACGGCAGAGGGAATATGAATAACTCAAAATCAGTTGTGGCATGTTCATTACAGTGTCATCATAGCACCTGACGAGGAGAGTGCGGATGCTTATTGAGAGGAGGACAGGTTTTTTCCTGAGCGGGATTTGGAATGCGCAAGCAGGTAAACTTCATCTCCGAGTACAAAAGACGGGAGGAAGTTGAAGAAGCTGAAAAACAGAGCAACATCTGTGTGATGAAGATAATTTGTGAGTTTTTTGCTTCGAGATGATTTGCTTCCAAAGTTTATATCGTTATATATGTTTGACTTGAATCACGCAGTTCCTGGTTAAAGAGATACGCATCCTGATTTAATTTCAATTATTAAACTGATTGTAGACATTGTTCTGCTGTCAAACCCACAAACAGCAGCAAAAAGACATGGGTTCTGATGCATTGGCTGACAGCCCTGGTTTAAAGTGAGACATCATGTCTGCCTGTGATAAAAACACAGCCCCAGTAAATAATAGCCAGTTCCCATCTTGACATCTGTCATCCGGCTGGAAATGGATGGGGAAATGACCAGCTCTCTATCGGTCCAGCTCGGGCTGTGTCACTGGCTGAATGATGCAAATAGAAGATTATATCAGTGCTACACTGAATGGCATTACTCCAAATCTAATGTCATTAAAAGGGTGGGTATTAGCTTTGCTGTCTCCGAGCTAGTGGTGTGGGCCGCTCTGGCTTGACTGACACACAGATTAAGTGCAGTGACAGGGAGCACAATAAAGTCATCAGAGAATGTGACATGTCAGTTAGAGGGGGGGATGAAGGGATGAATTGTCACTCTCTGTCAGAGCCCATCCTCTCCCTTATCCTTGATGTCCCACACACCACCGTGGGAACGGAGAGGACTGCGGCGGCCCGGGCGCCTCGGACAAATATTTATTCAGGTAGAGGACAGGTATACCCACTCAGGCTTTTTCCTTGTTCACTAGATGTTTGTAAATTTACTCCCAGAAGAGGAGGAGATGATAGATGAAGAGCAGCAGCCTGTATACAGGAGATTCAGTCAATGGTATATTGTAGTAATGGCGAAGAGTTATAGTTGTAATTGGAAATGGCGTTTGTTAGATCCTGGTTTCAGGCAAATATGACATTGAAATTGCATTGTCTTGAAAAATAAATAAAAAGAGAATCAATATTCCAGCAGTTTGAGCAAAATACGCACATGCATGACAACAGATTTATTTAATGTATTAGCAGCCGAGACATAATGTCTGCTTTCTCTGTAAGAAAATAATAAATCCATTACCTACCTTTGTGTCAGGGAGCTCAGTATCGTTATGGAGATGGAGTGTCCCTGGGATTTCAGAGTATACAGTCTGGCCAAAAGATGGCAATGTTGCAGTGCTGAATTCCAAATGAGCTTTCTACTTTTTTGCACACATCCCCACCACCACCACCACCACCACTGCCACCTCCATCAGCGGCACCCCACTGCAGACTGGCCACTGCCTTCCCCTGCAGCACTCTTCTTTCCAAACTATGCCAGGAATTTGTCATCCTCAGCCGGATAAATCTGCACTGAAGTGTAGGAATAATGTTAGAGTCGACCGCTGAAGTGCCCGAGCAGGAAAGTTGATTACATAGAGGACATGTGAAAAGACAAAGTTTGGTGCTGATAGGTTGAGGGAACTGGGTCAAGATGCACCGGATGCACTTTTGTCATGGCATGTAGGATGTGCTGCTTTAGGACCCAATTAGTGCTTTATCTCTTTTAGCGCTTTTATGTACATTTATCAGAAGAGTTATTCCCACCATTACATTTCCTTGTGTTTGGTTCTATCACAGAGCATTTTTTCTGTGAGTTGAGAATACAGCAATTATTTTGTTCTCTACAATCACAGCTTTTAAATCATTTGAGTTTTGCTGGGTTTTGTCGCAATTTGCGTTGGGAGGATTTCATTTTGAGTGTTTCTGAGTAGCAGCAGACGGGAGGAAGGCATTCCGTGCAGTCAAATAGAAACCCAGCAGGAGAGCAATTGGACAGCTATTATAGCTCTGAAATACTTGAAACGTTCCTCCGTAAAAGGATTATGACGACATTGTGCAATAAGTGAAAGGGTTAATAGAATAAGTCTGCTGCAAATAAAATGTCTATTCTCCGTTCTCGACAAATATGACGTCTTCTTAGATGCTTGCAGGAGAAAAAAAGTAAGTGAGTGTTATTTTCATTAATCAGAGAATAGAAGAAAGTGGTAAAAAGAAAAAAAATGACATCACTGTGACTTTGGGCACCTGGTTGTAGGCTCCTGAGTGACACTTGTTTGCTCTGTTGTTTTGAAGGAAGCAGGAATAGAACGCTCTCCCATGGCCACTTTGCTGGTCTTTATTATTGGCTTATTGCCTTTGAGCTGTCACCACTCAGAGCATTTCTGCTCTCAGGGGATCGTCTTCTGGGACTCGGGAGAGAGCCCGGCAGGCTGCTAATACTCAGCTCTGTAGCACACTGCCACTGTGTTACTACATGTTGCATGCGCTCCTCTCACACGGCTGATTTTCCTCTGATTTACACATAAACACCCCCTATAACATTTAAAACATCTGTGTGAGGAGTGTTTTAATTAACTTAAATTCCGTTCGCAAAAATCAGTGGAATCAAAACAGCCTCTCTGTGCCTTTAATAAGCTATTCCCCCTATTTGGAACAGCTGTGTATCTTAAGCTTTGAAATTGCATCGTACAACAGGCTGTGGATATATTCCGCTGCATAAGGTCAATACATGTGGGGAGCAGGAGCTGAGCTGCGCCTCAGTCAGGTAGCCTCTTTGCCTCGGGGGCAACTGTTGTTTATTGGCTATTGCATTAAAGAGGCGGTGGATGCTCAAATAAAAGAGACAGAGAGAAAAAAAGCATAAACATTTGCAAATGGGGACAAATAAAAAATATTTCATCGCACATGTCAGTTGATATATTTACTGAGGCACAATTTAAGAAACTATAACTTACCTGCTATTAATAGTATGAAATATTTTCCAAGCTTTTGTTTTTGAATTGTGACGCCCCTTTGGGAAACAGTGGATTTCAGGTGTGTAGAAATCCCCAGATTTAGCAGGAGGGTGTGATTCTCTGTTCCCCGAGCCTAATCCCACCATTCCTCCACCTCTCCTCTCTCATGCCAGTCACATTTTCTAATTAGCTTTCCCTGTGGAGGAAGAAGATGGATTATATTTTAATATCTGGGGCCTAAAATTAGTTTATATTTTAGCAAGTTAGCACTTCCTGGAAGTTGATTTACTCTTGAAGCTGTGAAAACCCGTGAGCTTGCAATTAATCATTCTCTTTGGTCCCGTTCTCAAGGAAAAGGAGGCTGCGGTGTCACATGGCTGGATCACAATAGGTAAACACCTAATTTACACTATTTAGAAATCACCTCTCTAGTATTGTGGAGCGCGTGACACTTGCTCCCCCGATTGTTCCGTCCTGCTCCAGTTATTAATTACAGCACACTTTTAACAAAGCGACATTGTCTATGACTAATCATCGACACAGAATGATTAAAGATGTTCGTGCTTTTTTTTGAATTACTCGCTTCCCCATCGTCTCATTCATGAGCTACACGCCACAGATTTTTTTTTCTTCCTCCCCTTCTCGGTCAAGAATTTGGTTTGGCTGTTATGCGATTACCAGCGTCCTGAGAGGCTTTCAGGGACCCATCCATCAGGACTAAGGGGTTGAGGGAGAGCGTCGACAACACTGCTGCAGTGATGTAAAGCACCAAGGATTCAGGTTTATTAACAGGTAAACAGGGTTTTATATAGAAATACACCAGAGCTGACAGGGAACCGGACATTATGTGAAACTGTCTGTAATGTTTTTCTGAATGTGTCAAAAGCCATCTCATGGTTCACATTAAGACAAATATTAAATTGATAATTTCTTAACTTAAAACATTTAATATGAAGCTGCAGAGGACTGAAGAGAAGTGACTGGGAAAGAATGAAAAGCTGATATGGTTTGAGTGAACTGTTCTCGACAGCAGAGCAGGTGTAAGGGCTGCAGTTCGTCATCACGCAGCCACCCCCCCCCTTCCCTCCCAGCCACACAGTGCGAGGAGAGCAGCTCCTAAGCCCGGATCTGGCACGGCTTTGGAGTACTGTTTGGTGACTGGAGGTAGAGCGGTGTCGGGAGGATCATCAGTGGCTCTCTCCCAGGGAGATGAGCAGCATAGGCCAATTTCATATGCGGGGCTCGGCCTCTGGGTCTGAGTGGAGGTGGGCTGGGTCCACCCAGTATCCTGGCTTCATTAATCATCCCGCCAAGGCTTACCGGCAAACCCCCTCTCCGCCCTCTCCTAGACAACCCCTCGGATTACACAGAGCCAGCGAAATGTCAGCCCAAATCTGAGTCTTGATGCAGATAATCATTTCAATAATATTTCTCCATTTGTGCCCCCAATGCCAGGGGAATAAAGCTTTTCCACTGTCAGGTAGCATAAGACTACAGTTGGTGGGAATACTTGACTCTGAGCCAGATGGCTTAGCCATGCTTGCAACATATGTTCAACAAGGAGTCCTGTGCCAAGCACGCATTAGGTTTTTATTAATTTGAAGCAGGCAGGAATGCACACGTATATATTCACCTGATCCCACCACTCGTCTCTCCCCTCAACCCCAGTGCTCCCTATAGATGAGCTAACTAACTAATACTGGTATGTGCAGGAAGAAGAAATATGGCTCTAAACAATACAAAAGTAATAAGATATTTATATCTGCCACAATTTTGTAATTAAATATTTGAATAATTACTTCAAATATGTATTTTCTCGTAATCATTACATCAAAGAAAATTTTCATAAAATCAAAACATTTCCTGTTTGCTCCCTTAAAAACGAGAATTAATTTGTCACCAATCAAAGACAATTACAGTGTATATTTACTGCTCTGGTGTCCGCCATCGTGGTGCTGGTTGTTAGAAAGCAAATTACCATTTAGATTCATGAATATGCTTGGGTCCGAGACAAAAGAAACAGTACTGCATGGGAGGGCAAATTTATTCATTACCACTAAGTTGAACTTCCCTTTTAACAGCCCCGTGCTCTGCAATCCTGGGAGTTCTCCTCTCAGTGACTTATGGTGGTGCGGGGGGGAGGGGGGGGGGAGGGGGGAGGAGGTTGGGGCGGCGCGCCGAAAATGTCAATAGAAATAGTAAGTGTGAGAGGGAAGGCTTGCCTAATTAGTGCCCATTTAGATTTTATGACGGCTCCGAGATCTGCTCTTCCTGACAGAGAGCACTATAGTTGTATATTGTCCTAGCCTGAGGGAACCATAGGAAAATCCAGATTTATTGTACCTATCATACCAGCATATTTCATTTGCCATTATGAGATGCCATCTTGCAATGATGCCAGATTATTTATTACAGATTAAATCGTGGGACCTGGGTGGTGGAGGAACATTTCAAAGTACCATTCCTCTTATTAACTTCTTCATTATCTGCCCCTCTGTGATGTAAAAGCTCCCTCCTTCCTATCTGTGTTAACAAATACATTACTGATTGGAAGGTGCCTAACTGTTCTTTTTTGTATTTTTTTTAACTCTGTGCATTTGTTGCCTAACATTAATGCCCGAGTGCATCACAACTCATTTGTTTCCTCTACTTAAGGTGATGTCATTAAGGCTAATTTCACAAGTTTGGTGCCTTTTGTTCTGGTAGTTTTTCCAGATGCCAATTTCCTCCAGGTGAGTGCGTCAATATTGTGGCGTATTGTGAGTTTTAATTATAGGGGATAATTATATTAATGTTGTGCGACCACATGTCAACGTCTTGGGGTATAGTAGAGCTATATGGACACTGAGTGTTTCACCCTCCTCCAGACGCCTGAGTGGTTTTAAATATTCTGTGTATTAGGGCTCTGTTTATTTACTGTGTCCCTTAAACCCAAGGATGTTGGCATTTATCCTATTTACACATCAATATTACATCTCCACCAAGGCCCTGAGAGTTGCATTTAAGTCGTCGTGCAGGGTGGTATTAAAATGTACTCCATACTGTGAGGGGAGTTCGTCAGGGAATAGCTGGGCCCCGGACTCCCATTACCCAGCATAAAAGTGTCAGCCACTTTAATTACATTCATGCCTTCCCCAGTCTGTTTTACTGCCGCCGCAATCAGCTCTCATGCAGAGATCTCATACCTCAGTCTCCACCGTTCAGACCTGGTTGGTGGTGAGATGAGGATCTAGAGTGATTTCTATTTGATACCTTTTTTCTCCTTTCTCCCGCCATCTGTCACCTGAAGTCATGAAACACGAGCAGTGTTTAGACTTCAGATGTTTCAGGTGCTTCCAGCCGGTCATGGATCTCCACTCGCAGGCTGAACGCTCTGTCTGCTGCTCAGCCCCCTCGATGCGAATTTGAGTGTCTGTCCCCGGGAGTTGTTGATTAAGTCGGCATATCCAGCCACTAAATATCAGTGCACCCCACCGAGAGTGGGAGAATCGTCTGTACACAGGGGGCACCCTCACGGAGGAGTGTGACGGCAGAGGGTGGGGTGGTGGTGGTGGTGGTGGTGGTGGGATCAAGCTCCCACCGGTCAGACTGTTAGCGAGCGCGGAAGAGGCAGTGTCACTTACTGTTTCACGGGGAAGCTTCCTGACCTTCTAGGAGTGAAAGCGAGATCCTCTGTTGTTTATACTCGGCCATGGATCAGTGCGTGGAATATGTCTACATCCTCTCAGCCAATTTCACACAGAGGAGGCGCAGTGTGGGCGGCTGACACAAGCCGCTTCCCCCGGACGACGAGGCCCATCCCTCACGCGCGTCCTCTGTCTGCGACTGGAGACTCAGACGGAGGCACTCTACTGCTCCACTGGGCCACAGAGCTGTCCCCCTCCCCGGGGACCCTCATGGTGGGTCCCACCTCTGACTCCGAGTCCTTATTTAAAGGGACGAGCCACTTTCTCAGTAGTGACATAATTAAGAGATTTATTGCTTTGTTGGCACAAGGATATTTGATTTCCCTACAAGTGGGGTGCCTTTGAATTGTTTGGTTTCAAATCTGACTCTGCCTCAGAATACAGGATGCAGAACCGTCTCAGAGAGGCTCATCTGAAAAGCCCTGTTTGAAACCGACAAGGGAGCGAGGCCTCCTGAAGGTAATTTATAGGGCGAATAAGTGGACATAAAGCACTCAGGTGAATTATCAGAGAAGCCGTTAATTACCTCTAATGATTTGAATGTGACACGCACATTTGCTATAAAAGCTATTTATGATGCACATTAAGGTCAAAGCTTTTCTTAAAACAAAGACCCCGCGCGCATACCAGTCGTTGAGAAATAAACGCAAAACAGTCCTCCAAACTTAATTAGAAAAATAAGAGGGTTTGTACTGTTGCGGCTCCAATTTCAGCATTAACAATCAAAAGGTAATCAAAACCTCCGTCAGCTGGCTTCCCACTTCAGAACCACACACAGCTCGCGGATGAAGCCTCTTCACTTCATGCCCAATTGATCTAATTACATAAAGGGATCTCTCTCTCTCTCTCCCTCCGTCTCTCTGATATAGGGGTTCCTGTTAGATCTGGCTGTTCAGTTAATTAAGTCTTCATTCTTTATCACAGTGGTGGAGCTGGGAAGGCTTTTTCCCGGTATTCCCGTCTCCCGTTCCCCCCTGCGCCGCTCGCCTTGTAATCAGCGACCCCTGTTACTCAATTATGGGGTGTGAATTTGGGCTCTTTGGTGACCTTCTCCCGGTGATCCTACTACTGACCCTTCAATAAGAGCGCAGCCTTCCCACCACTGCTCTGTGTGTTGCATCACACATGTTTTTTCCTTTTGATTTCATTTGTGGGATCTTTATGAAGAGGGAAATGAAAGGAGGCGGGGTCACTCGTGTTGTGTTCTCACATATACCCACTTCAGAGGCTGTGAACAGGGGCTCGGTGTTTACTTTGATTCCATGTAGGGTACACCTTAAGTTCAAAGGTCGGAGGGCAGGAAGCATCACTCTCGTGTAGGCAATCATATCCAGCTTTGTGCTCCCTGTACCCTGACACTGAGGGTGGCAGCTTAAAGGCTGTCTGGAGCCTTATTTCCGCCACTGGACCAGACTTTTTGATATCCACAGCGGCGGTAGTAGCAAACCTCCTCCTCCGCCCTGTGTGAGATCCTGGAGAGACCGAACTCAGCTCAGCTCGGTGTTGATGAACAACTCCTCTCTGTGGCAGTACCAGCTGTTTTATGTAGCGTGCCTCATTTCCAGCCCTTCCGCAGGTTTTAAGATGACATATTAGCAAGCTCCGGGGTGGTTAAAGGTGATGCAAAGATTACAGCTATTTACTGAATTATCTGTCTGTGCGACTAGACTCATATCTCTGCATATATTACCTTGAGCTTGAGTTTAAAGAGCGATTGCTCAGAACAAGGAAGTTAAAGAGGCAATTACATAATGAAATGGGCCATCAATTCTGTTCGTGGCCTTTTTCTCTTTGAACAGAGATGGCCCAGATATCCCCTGGTTTAGCTGACCCATGTAGAAGTACAACTGTTTGTATTAAACTCTCCTTTATCAAGGGACTAAGAAGCTGCATGGTTTCTGTCTGGCTCTCTATCTGCGCTCCGTAATTCGGTTATTAATTACCCTTCCTCTCAGAGCAGCAGGGGCCATTGTATTTACAGTGTTTCCATGGTGACCCGAGCCCATTTATAAGGCTTGTGTCAGTATTAAGACAAGACCTGTATTCAAATGGCCTCCATCTAAATATAGCAGGGTCTCATAATGCGAGGGTTATTATAGTGAAATTAACACGGCTCCTATGCAGACAGGATTACGATACAGACTGGTAATATTCAGCAGTTGTGCAGCTTGAAGTGGAGATGTAGGGGGAAAAAAAGGATTTTTAGGTTATATTGCACGGTTCGTATTCAGGTATTATTGATGTCAGATATTAAAATGCAGGATGATTCTTTTTCTGAGGAATAAATTACATTATGTGTAAGAAAAAACCATATGATATTGCAGGGGAGTACTTTATTCTGGAGTGCAATAATTACACAGTATTTACAGAGTAAATATGATCATAGCTAATTAAAGTGTAGTTTTAGTACATTAACATATATATATATATATCAATGTGTGTATAAGATCAAATATTTACTTATGTGCTTTAATAAGTAATAGGAAAAGTAATTAATTATAGTAACTGTGAAAATGAATGTTCTTTGTGTTTAGACAGTAATACATATGATTTACACTGTATAGCCATACAAAGTATATATGTGTGCATATGTATATGTATATATACAAGGTAAAAATGAAAATTCCATTCCATTTCATTACTACCCTGCGCGATGACTTGCGTAAACTGAAAAATTAAAATAATTTTTTGAATTTTATTTAGGCCAAATTCTTTTTGTCTAAGTTTATCCTTTTCTATAGTATAGATCTACTATATTTAATTGTGTTTAATGGTATTATCAATTAATGATACAAGTTATAGGTAATTCAATTTCTTTGTATCAACAACACAATGCAATTGGCTCAATGTTGTTCTTGTCCTGTACAGAGAGGCGTAACAGCACTGGAGATGCACCTATATGTGTTTGCTTCAGCTTCCATAGACTTCTGTTGACTTGATCGACAGTATATACCTCCTTGGTTCAACTCAGTGGCTTTAGTTTTGTCCTTCTGCTGTGGAGAGTCGAAGAGGAAGATCGTCGGCGGCTCTTTTTCAGGCCCAAACAGAACCCACACCTTCTGTCACAGCCTCCAGCCCTGGGCCCGACGGCAACCTGCTGCCAGGCCTACGTGCGCTGCCAGTTGTAGTTTTTAATTGGCCATCTGGGGAAAGCTGGATCTAGTGGCTGGATATTAATCAGTAAATTAACCCAGCCATAATACAGCTCCCTCCCAGTGGAAGCCCGGCAGCTGTGGGCAGAGAAAGAGAAAGCGAGAGCGGGCGCGGGAGAGATGAACCGTGGGCTGGAGAGGCTGGAAAGGGAGGCTCCCGAATGGGCTGGCCCACGATTGAACATTTCCTCCGTGTCCCTCGCCACACTCCCCTGTCTGCAGCGCCGCTGACCCCCAATTTGTCTGACAATCACATGGAGGATTATCTCCAGCATGTCAGTGCAGATGTCACAGGTACTGCCTCTCGCTAAGGACAAAGCTGCAAATTCAGAGTTAAAGCTTGCTGCTCGGGCCAAAACTGACAGCTGTATTGAAAGCTGGAGTGATTGGAGGGAGAGTGTTCCACGAAAGTTCAGGGGGAGGTGACTTCTGCAAGGTCTCTCTGTGCGGGAAAACTGATGTGTGAATCTATGTGTGTGTGTGTGTGTGTGTGTGTGTGTGTGTGTGTGTGCATTCATGTGTGTGTGTATCATTAGTGTATTTCACTGACTGGAATCGCTGGCGGTCCCCAGTGTTAACCAATTAAAAGGCTAATGAATATACAACAGCTAATTATTATTAGTAAGCTAAATTATCATAATAGCCTGCGCTTACAGTTTAGGCAATGAGTTTGGACATATAGAGAATAGTAAGTGAATTTTTAGGGGGCACACACTCACGATGCTTATGAAATGATGAGTAAACAAGCACTTATCATATGAATCATTTATAATATAAACGCCCTATTAACTTAAGACTTTATATCTCTGAGAAATGTGGATAAAGTCGCCCGTCATGATGTGTGCGATTGCAATGCACGATATCAATGCGATGATACAGCGTATTTTCTGGGATTTAAAATAAATAGTCTATTAATTTAAAAACCAAACAAACATAGGGCAATTTGTCAAACCCATGGAAATATCCTGTAAATCCAGCATTGTCATCAAGTCCTGGTCAGTCACTTGCAACATTGCCCTCAATGACCCAGAGACATTAGAGAGTAGTTACCTCTGTACAACCAGTACTTTAACGTCTCTACCAGTTGACAAATGTCTATTGTCTCCCAGTACGAATCATCCAACTCGTAATAGAATTCATCGGTTTGAAGATTTTTTCTCAAACAAATTGACGGACCATTCATTCTGCTTCTCTCAGCTCCTCCAACTTGTGTCACTGTGAACCGCAGTTGTTCACGTGCTCCTTGAATAAAAAAACCCCAAACAGCTTAGCGGCGGATGTCACAATACATCACAGGAAAGCAATGTCAACCACTGACCCGCTCTCCCTCTTATATATTCATGCATAGCAAACACAAAGACTCAAACGCGTGCGGCATATGCACATCTGACCCCGCAGAGGGCTTTTATGGTGTGATGTCATCACGCCCCATTGTCATAAATGAACCGCCGCACTCCGCCGCCTGCCTGTCAATAAATTTTGAAGGGGGCCTCGGTCATACGCTCCCCACACACACTCTCTACTGTGCTCTGGACGGACAGGATATAATTGCCATGCAAAGAGTTGCACGTTTCCTTTTCTAATTTTAAGGGTCAACAGCATTTTAATACCATTTTAAACACACACACAGTGTTTTTTTATGATGCATGTACGAGCGGCTTTTGATAGCTTAACCAGCCAAGCATGGTTAAAGAGAGAACCCGTTGCAGCTGCTTCCAGCCACCCACTTAATTTAGTCTCCTGACCCCGGCTCACCTGAGTCTGCATGGAAATCATAATGCAATTCAAGTGTGAAGAAAAATGATATACTGTGTATTTACCCCAAATATTTATGCAGGGCCCACTAACAGTCTGCTTACTCCTAATAAAGGGAAAGTGATGCCTTGTAACACTGGCAGTGCCGGGCCGCTGCTCCATCGCCCGGGGCCATTGTTTCCTCCATTATCATTTTCATTGGATTCTATACAGGGCCAGTGTTCCCAGTGTTTACAATGCTTGACTCGTATACTGTAGGCCTTAGGTGCTTTTACAGAGACACTTTGGATATTGAGAGATTTCTTTCTCCCACAAATTTTGGATTAGTCGTCAATAAAAAGTTCAACGTTTTAGTGTTTGTATTATTTCATCTGACGGACACATGGGGCCCACAATCGGAAATATCTCCTATCCAGCCACGGACAATGCAATAACTTCCCCCGTATTGATGCCCTGCTGTGGAATATTGTGGATTTGCCCTGAGTGGGTATGATCTCTAGGTGTTCTTTTCTTCCTTTCCTATCATATTCCTCTGTTCGCTCAAGGTTGCGGCTCACTCAAACTGACAGCTGCTGCGGGGGGGTGGGGTCCAACAATGTGTCTATTGCTTCAACATCCCATTGCCACTATCTCGCCGACCCGATGATACCATGTGCTACCGGAGGGATGAAAAGCCGGTCTCAGAAAAGCACAATAGGATAAAAAAAACAGGACAATCCTCGGCGCGGTGCAGTGCGACAGCCTCTGAATTGGATTGTTATTCCGCAGTTCAGTTCCTTAAGAAGAGTGTCAATAGCTATTAGCTCCCTAACAAGGGGGATCAGGTGAGCCCGGGGACGGCGAGGCGAGGATCCCCGAGGCACAATCATGTTCTATATTTCCAGAGGGGAGGTCGGTACTGTACTCCGGCGCGGCAATCTTCCAGGGGCCTATTAGACGACTGCAGCTGTATAAAGAGTCAAGCCGAGAGGGTGTCTCATCAGTGCTGATAACAGGGTATCTGGTCAAGTCATTAGCTCTCCTCTTATTGAATTCCTCCAACCAAATAGACCGAATGAAGCTAAATAAAGCTATAGATGGTGAGGAGCCCACAGCCCATTAATATGCTGCCACCTCCCTCCCCTCCCCTCCCCTCCACCTCCACCCCCCAAGCCACTGACACGCACCGGCTTCCTCTCCTCTTCACTCTCTCGCTCTCTCGTCCTCACGTTCTCTCTCTTTTTCTCTCGTGCTCTACCCACCTCCTCCTGCCGTCTCTTCTCCTCTGTCATTCTCAGCTTGTCCTCTCTCCTCTCCCTCCTTCCTTACCCCTGCTCTCCCTCCTTGTCTGGGGGGCCCTAATGGCGAGCTCGTACGGCGGCTCTGACACCGTCACATCTGCTGGCAGAGAGGGTCTCTCCCTCACCACACAGCCTGCTAATGAGATCTTCCCCCATTTAATTAATACCATAAGAATTTTAATTCTGACTGAATCAATTTAATGTGATGTGATTTTGTCAGCTCTATTCCCCAAGTACAGAAAAAAACAGAGCGGGCCCTGATGCTTATTACATACATCATTTCACGGGCCCTGCATTCCCTGCTGACTTAAACAAATTCTAATTAAGACTAATTAAAGCATCATTTATGAAAACGCTTGTGATAGTTATGCAAACATTCTGGGTGGGTATGCTCTGCATGATAATTACCCCCGGTTTAAATTAAGACCTGCTCCCCGGCAATTATGCTAGCCACACACCAGCACCTCCTGGAAAACCTCCTTTATTCACTTCCTACAATTAAACATGATCCCTGGCTCCTCCTGAACTATTCGCATTTTATAAGAAGAAAAGGGTGATTATGCCCTGTTGTTGTTTTCACCCCCCCCCCGCCTGCGTCAGGTGGAGTAAATGGAGCCAATCCAGTGTTCTGTATCAGAGTTACATCGGGGTTAAAGTCATGATCATAAAGCAGCCAGTGGCGGCTGATATCTGAGCTGACACCCGCTGCCTTGGGATGAGGTGATTAGTCGGTGTTTTCGAGGGGAGTTTTTGTCACATTAGTGCTGGTGAGGCAGATGTGAGCAGATGCAGCGTCTCAGATCTCCACCTCCGCTCACCAGTGACTTCAGCGGGATAACTTCAGATGCACAGCATGATCCCCCAGTCGTACAGAATGTTTTTGTGATGCGTCTTAATTTGGCTCTTTTCTCAGAGAAGAGTTAACACCTTTTTTTTTAAGCTAAGGATATTTGAAGTTGGTCTGAGGATGTTCTAGCTCAGTGGGCAGAGCCTGATGCCACCAGGCTTAAGGGAGAGACTCTAAAGCTCAAGGGAGTATTTTGACATTTTGGGGACTTGGCTTATTTGCTTTCTTGATATTAAGACTCCTCGATACCACACTCCTCGATACCTGTGTGCTGATTGTGAAACTACCACCGGAGAGAGCTAACTTAGCTTAGCATAGAGACCGATAACAGGGGGAAATCTTTAAATCTTACCAGCTCATCGACAAAAGTTCTCGAATATCTTTCAAATACAGTTCTATGTATGTCCTCGTTCTCATCCTGAAATATTTGTATTTTTTTGTGTTTTTCAGTGATGGATCAGTGCATGTCTGAAAGATGCTTTGGACTGTGTATCTCAGTTTCTTGTGAAAAAATATTGACATAATACAGTTCGTCATTTATAGACGAGTAATGTGTATTTCATGGCCAGACTCCAGAGACTCTAGGAAGTTACTGGTCCAGAGAAATAGTCAAGTACAAAACCCCCCATAAGAAATGTATTATCATTTCTACACTGCAGACTTAACAAATTAGATACATGTTGATTTTTCCCCCAAAAATTATTCTTTAAGCTCTTTAATAACTTAATAATAAAAATGTTGCTGTGAACTAGTGAGTCAGTTGTTGGCCTCCACTGTGCACAGGGCTTTGAAGGGGTGCAAACCTTTTACGAGAGCAGGATTTCTCCGTGTAATTAAATGTGCTGACCCACTTGCTTATGTCAGCCGGCTGTAAATAGACATCCTGCAGAAGGCGGCATCTTTATCAGGCTTTTAGCAGGAGTTTACAGAGTGACGCCATTACACCTTACTGCCCCGCTGATACGGTGGCACACTCCCAGCAAGACATTGTTTCAAAGTGCTGAGGGCCGGGCTGCTCCTTCTTTACTGGCACTATTTAAAGCACTTCAGCTTCACCCTCACAGGGAAACATATCTGCTTTTTTACACCACAACTTCATTTTAAGAACTTTTCAAATTAAGATTTTTACAGATAAATTAAATAAAACCTAAATTTTAATGCATTGATAACAATTATCCATTAATATAAAACCAAATTGATTGCAGACCACAGAATGAATGTTACTGCTACTCTTACCTCAGTAAATGATCTTCCACCACTGCCTGTGTATTAGGCTTTTCGTGGCTTACTACCATTGTTAAACTGGCTGCTCATGAATCACGTGTCCGACAGCCACAGGATACTTTGTGTAGATCCACACGTATGACGTGAAGCTCTGTGGGGTCGCGGTGATCCATTATACTTTTAAATGCTTTTAATAAAGTTGTGGCTTCCCCCGCGCTCAGATGGCTCGACACGGTGCTGTTGTTTATGTGTTTGCACAGCACTTATCACTTCTGTCGTGTTTGTTTACTTTTCTCAGTGTGTTCGATTTTGGCAATGCCGCAGCGTTATTGCGTTTTTTGGTTCACGAGAGGCAGCTGGTTCAATAAGATGAAAACAGAGAAAAAAACAGAAAAAAAACAGGCCCTATTCCCAAATCAGTTGCTCATGAGGTTGAGGGAACTGGAGCGGCAGGGAGCAGACCCCCGGTTCCACGCACATCCTGTTTTACGTGCACTGCCTTTCCCTGTACATGCAGATGGCACAGTGCTCCCAGATTTCATTTGAGGTAATCTAATCCCTCCACTGCTCCCTCTAGAAAGGAGGAGTATTAGCGGCCATATGTCAACCAGATTTGTCAGATTATTCATTACAATTAATTGCTGTTCCACTTAAGGCCTTTAAGGCTGTGAATTGCTCCGAAATCTATTGCAAACACAAAAATTATGAGTAAAAGACTTTGGCCCTGTCATTCAAATTTCAGGCTGACCTTTAGCGGAGCCTGGCTTTTCTGAGGGAGTGCAGGAGAGAGAGGCTTTCTAATTGGTGTTTCTTCAGACTTTTTTTCTTATTTTCCATTCACAGGTAGAGTGTCTGTCTGTGCTGACAGGGAATACTGGGAAGACTGTTGTGCCAGTCCAGAGTGATTACACCTGCTGCCCACTGAAGTCCACCGCTCACATAACACTGCAGCACCCGCTCCAGTAAATATAGTTACATACTGGCTATATTCATATCCGCAATTTGTTTTGCTTATATTTAGGATGCGGTAACACCATAGTTAGCTTTCTGTACACTGTACACTGTCAACTGAATTTCAATGTGGACCTTTTTCGAAGGCTGGCTGCGAGGCAGCCTAATAGCCACCTGAATTAATGTGCTGTCCAAGGATATGAGCCATAATACTTTGGTGATTAATGTTTCACTGGTGCTCTGCTTCCAGCTAGCAACCACTCCACCAACCACACACACACAAAAACCCACAACACAAACCACACCACCCAAACACCACAAACATACAACACAAACACAACAAACACAACAACCAAACCCACCAAAACCCAAACAACACACCACACAAAAAACAAACCAAAAACAAAAAACCAAAAACAACACAACACACACCACACCAAAAACCAAACACCAACACACCAACAAACACACCAAAAACCCAACCCACACCCCACAACACAAAACACAAAAACAACAAACAAAACACACACAACCAACACAAACAACCAAAATCACCACAAACACACAAAACACATCCAAACACACCACCCACCACCCAACCCCACAATATCCACAAACCAACACAAAACCACACCCAAAAACAACAAAACACCAATCACCACAAAAACCAAACAAACAAACACCACCAACACACAAACACCCACACAAAAACCCACCAACAAACAAAACAACCACCAAAAACCAAAACAAACACCACAACCACCAAACAACAAAAACACAACACAAAACAACAAAACAAACACACACAACAAAAACACAAACACAACAAACAAAAACACAACAACAAACAAACACACAACACAAAAACAACACAACAAACACAACAAACAACAAAAAACAAACACACAACAAACAAAACAACAAACCACACAACAAACAACACAACAACAAAACAAACAACAACAAACACACAAAACAAACACACAAACCAAAACAACACAACAAACAAAACAACACAACAACCAAACAACAACACAAAACAACAACACAAACAACAAAAACACACACAACAAAACACAAACAACAAAACACAAACAACAACAAACAACCAAAAACAAACAACACAAACACAAACAAAAACACAAACAACACAACACAACAAACACAAAACCACAAACAACAAACAACAAAACAACACAAAAACAAACACAACACAAAACAACAAACAACACCACACAAACAACACAAAAAAACAACACAAACAACAACACCAAAACAACAAACAACAACAAACACAAACAACACACAACAAACACACAAACAAAACAACAACACAAAACACACACAACAACAAACAAAACAACACAAAACAAACAACACCAACAAACAACACACAAACAACACAAACAAACAACACACAAACACAACAACAAACCAACAAACAAAACAACAACACAACACAAACAACACCAAAACAAACAACCAACACAAACAACACACAACAAACACAAACACAAAAACAACACACAACAAACACAACAACCAAAACACACAAACAAACACAAAAACACACAAACAAAACAACAACACAAACAACAAACAAACACAAACAACAACACACAAAACAACAAACAAACACAAAAACAAACAACACAAACAAAACAAACAAACACACAACACAAACAAACACACACAAACAAACAACACAAAACCAAAACAACAAACAACACAAAACAAACACAACACCAAACACACAAACACAACACCACAACAAACAACACAAAACACAACACAAACAACCAAAACAACACACAACACAAAACAAAACACACAAACAACAAACACAAACAAACACACACAAACAACAAAACAAACACACAAAACCAACAAACAACAAAACAAACAACAACACACAAACAAACAACACAAACAAAACACAAACAACAACACAAAAACACAACAAACAAAACAACACACAACACAAACACAACACAAACAAACAACACACACAAACAAAAACAACAAAACACAACAACAAAAAACACAAACACAACAACAACAAAACAACAAAACACAACAACAACACAAAACACAACACAAAACAACAAACACAAACACACAAACACAAACAACAAACAACACACAAACAACACACAAACAACACAAACAACAAACCCAAACAAAAACAACAACAACAAACACAAACACCAACAAACAACAAACACAACAAACACAAACACACACAACAACAACAAACACAACAAACAACACACAAAAACAAAACACACAAACACAACACAAACAAAACAACACAACACAAACAAAAACACCAAACAACACAAAAACACAACAAACACAACACACAAAACAACACACAACAAACACAAAACAACACACACAAAACACACAACAACACACAACAAACAAACACAACAAACAACAACACAACACACAACACAAAAACACAACAAACACAACAAAAACACAACACAACAAAAAACAAACAAACACCAAAAACACAACACAACACAAAACACAACAACAACAAACAACCAAACACAACAAAAACAAACAAACACAACAACAACAACAAACAACACAAAAACACAACACAACAAACACAACACACAACACAAAACCAAACAACAAAAACACACAACAAAACACAACACAACAAAACAACAACACAAAACAAAACAACAAACAACAAACAACACAACACACAAAAACACAAACACAAAACACAACAACAAACACAAACACAAACAACAAACAAAAACACACAACACAACAACAAACAACACAAAACACCACAACACAAACAAAACAAACAACACAAACACAACAAACACACAAACAAAAACCAACAAACACAACACAACAAACACAAACACACAACACAAACACACAAACAACAAACAAAACAACAAACACAACAAACAAAACACAAACACAACAAACAACAAAACAACAAACACAAACACAAAAACACAACAAACACACAACAAACACAACAAAACACAAACAACAAACACAACACAAACAAAACACAAACAACAAAACCAACAAAACAAAACAACACAACAACAACAAACACAACACACCAACACAAACAAACAAACACAACAACACAAACAAAACACACAACAAACACACAAACAACACAAACAACAAAACACAAACAACAACACACAACAACAAAACAACACACAAAAACACAACCAACACAAAACAACCAAAACAACAACAACACACAAACAACACAACAAACAACACACAAACAACAAAACAAACAACACCAAACAAAAACACAAACAACACAACAACAAACACAAAAACACAACAACAAAACAACAAACAACAAACACACAAACAAAACACAACAACACAACACAAACACCAACAACACAAACACACAACAACAAAACACACACAACAAAACAACAAAACAAACAAACCAACACACAAACAAAACAAACACAAACACAACCACAAACAACAAAAACAACAAAAACACAACAACACAAACAAAAACAACACAACACAACAAACAACAACACAACATCAAACAAAACAACACAACACAAAACAACAAAACACAAACAACACAAACAACAAACAAAAACACAACACAACAACAAAAACAACACAAACACACAACAACAAAACAAACACAACAAACCAACACACAAACACACAAAAACACAACAAAACAAACAAACACACAAACAACAACACAAAACAACACACAACAAAACAAAACACACAACAACAACAAACAAAACACAAACAACAAACACAAACAACACACAACAAACACACAAACAACAAACACAAACAACAAACCAAACAAACAACACAAAACACAAACAACAAAAACAACACAAACAACAAAACAAAACACAAACAAACACAACACAACAACAAAACAACAAACAACAACAAACACAAACACAAAAACACACAAAACACAACAAAAACACCAACACAACAAACACACAAACACAACACAAACACAAAACAACACAAACAAACACCAAAACAACACAAACAACAAACACAAAAACAAACACACAAACCAACACAAACAACAAAACACACACAACAACAAACAACACAAAACACAACAAACACACACAACAAAACAAACACACAACAACAAACAACAAACAACAACAACACAAAACAACCACAAACCAACAACACAAACAACAAACACACAACACAACAAACAAACACACAACACAACAAAACACAAACACACAACAAAACAACAAACACAAACAACAAAAAACACACAACAACACACCACAAACAAAACAACACCACAACAAACAACACAAACAACAACAAACAAACACAAACAACAACACAACCAACAAAACAAAACAACAAAACACACAACACAACAAAACCACAACAACACAAACACACAAACAAACACAACAACCAACAAACACACAAACAACAAAACACACCAAACACACAACACAAAACAAACACAAACACCACAAACAACCAAACACAACAAACACAAACAACACAACACAAACAAAAAACACAACAAAACAAACAAACACAAACACAACAAACAACAAACACAAACAACAAAACAAACACACAAACAACACAAAACAAACAAACCAACAAAAACAACAAACACCACAACAACAAACAACAAACCAAAAACACAAACAAAACACAACACAAAACAACACAAACAAACAACACAACAACAACAAACACACAAACAACACAACAAAACAAAACACAACAAACACAAACAAACACAAAACAACAAACACAACACAAAAACAACAACAAACAAACAACACAAACACAACAACACACAACACAAACAACACAACAACCAAAACACAACAAACACAAAACACAACAACAACACAACAAACACAAACACACACAACCAAACACACAAAAACACAAACAACAACAAAACACAAACAAAACACAAACACACCAACAACACAACACAACAACAACAAAACAACAAACACAACAACACCAACAACACAAAACAACAAACACAACAAAACAACACAAACAACAAACACAACAAAACAAACACACAAACACACAACACAACACAAAAACAACAACACAAACACACAAAACAAACACAACACAAACAACACAACCACAAACAACAACCACAAAACAACAAACACACAACAACACAAAACCAACACACACAAAACAACACACACAACACAAACAACAAAACACAACACACAAAAAACACAACAAACACAAACAACAACAAACACACAAAACACAACCACAAACAAACAACAAACACAACAACACAAACAACAACACAAAAACAAAACAACCACAACAACACAAACACAACACACAAAACACAACAAACACAAAAACACAACCACAAACAACACACAAACAACACACAAACAAAACAACAACCAAACAAAACAACACACAACACAAACAACAACAACAAACACACAACAACAAAACACAAACAACACACCAACAACCACAAAACAACAAACACAACAACAAACAACACACAACACAACACAAAACAACAACAACACACAAACAACACAAAACAACAAACACACAAACACAACACAACAAACAAAACAACACCACAAAACACAACAAAACACAACAACAAAACAACAAACACAACACACAACACAAAACAAACACAACACAAACAAAAACCACAACAAACAACACACAACAAAACACAAAAACAACACAACAACAAACACACAAACAACAACAAACAACACAACACCAACACAACAACACAAACAAACACAAAACAACACAACAACAAAACAACAACACAAACACAAACAAACAACACAACAAACACAAACAACACAACAAAACAACACAACAAACACAAACAAACAACCAAACACAACAACAACACACAAAACACAAACACACAAAACAACAACAAAACAACACAACCCAAACAACAAACAACACACAAACAACAACACAAACAAAACAACACAAAAAACAACACAACAACAAACAACAAACACAACAACAACCAAAACAAACAACAAAAACACAAAACAACAAACAACACACAACAAAACAACACAACAACACAAAACAAACACAACAACACAAAACAACAACACACAACACAAACAAAAACAACAAACACAAACACACAAACAACACAAACACAACAACACAAAACAACAACAACCACAAAACACAACACAACAACAAAACAAAAACACAACAACCAAACAAACACAAACACAACAAACAAACACCAACACAAACACAACACAAAAAACACAACAACACAACACAACACAAAACACAAAACAAACAACAAACACAACACAAAACAAACAAAAACACAAACAACACAACACACACAAACAACACAACAAAAAACAACAAACACAAAACAACACAACAACAAACACACAAACAAAAACCACAACACACAACACAACAAAACACAACACCAAAAACACCAACACAAAACCAACAACCAAACAACAAAACACAACAAACAAACAAACCACAAACACAACAACAAACCAACAACACACCAAACACAACAAACACAACAAACACCACAACAAACACAAACACAAACAAAACAACCAACAAACACAAACAACCAAAACAAAACAACAACAACACAACAAACCACAAAACACAACAAACACAACAAACACACAACAACAAACACAACAAAACACAACAACCAAACAAAACACACAAACACAAAAACAACACACACAAACACACAAACAACAACAACAAAACAAACAACACAACAAACACACAACACACCACACAAAACCAAACAAAAACACAACACAAACACAACAACAAACACACAAAACACAAAAACAAAACAACAACACAAACAACACAACAAACACACAAAACCAACAACAAAACAAAACACAACACAACAAAACAACACACACAACAACAACACAAACAACACCAACAAAACACAACCAAACAACAACACAAAACAAAACACCAACACAACAACACAAACACAAAACAAACAAAACAACCAACACAAACCAACAAAACCAAACAAACAACCAAACAACACAACAAACACCAACAACAAAAAACCAACACAACCACACACAAACACACAACAAACAACACAAACACACACAAAAACACAACAACAACAAAACACAACACAACAACAAAACACCAACCACAAACAACCAACAACACAAACAACACAACACCAAACAAAACACCAACACAAAAACAAAACACAAACACAACACAACACACAACAAAAAACACACAAAACACACAAACACCAACACAACCAAACAAACAAACACAAACAACAACACCAACAAACACAAAACACAACAAAACACAACACAACAACACAAACACAACAACACAAACAACACAACAACAACCACAAACAAAACACACAAACAAACACAAACAAACCACAAAAACACACACAAACAAAACAAACACACAAACAACCCAAACACAAACAAAACACCAAAACACAACCAAACACCACAAACACACAAACAAAAACACAACAAAACACACAACAAAACAACAACACACAAACACAAACACACCAAAACAACACACCAACACAAAACACAACAAACACACAAAACACAACACAAACACAACACAAACAAACAAAACACACAACAACCACACAACAAACACAACAAACAACCACAAAAACAACAAACACAACACCACAACACAAACACAACAAACAACACACAAAAACAACAACAAACAAACCAACACACCAAAAAACACACAAACAACACAAAACACAAAAAACAACACAAAACAAAACACAAAAACACAAAAACCAACAAACACACACAACAACAAACAAAACAACACAAACAACCAAACAACACCAACAAACAACACAAACAAAACAACAAAACACCAACAACACAAAACAACACAAACCAACAACAAACAAACAAAACCACAAAACAAACACAACCAAAAACACACACAAAACAAACACAACAAAAACACAAACACAAACAAACACAAACCACAACAACACACAAACACACAAACACACAACAAACAAACACAACAAACCACAAACAAAAACCACAACAAACAAAACACACAACACACAAAAACACCAACAAACACAACAACACAAACAAACAAACAACAAACACACACAAACAAACACAAACAACAAACACAACACAAACACACACACAACACAAACACAACAAACAACAAACACAAAAAAACAAACCACAAAACAACAAACCAAACAAACCACCAACCAACAAACAACAAACACAACAAAACAAAACACAAAACAAACAAAACCAAACACAAAACAACAACCACACCACAAACACAAAAACACAAAACAACACCACAAAACAACACAAACCAACAAAAAAATCACCAAAAACAACAAACACCAACACCAAAACAACACAAACAAAAACACACAAACACCCACAACCCAACACAACAACAAACACAAACACACCAAAACCACAAACACACAACAACAACAAAACACCACACACCACCAAACCACCAACAAAAACACCAACAAAACACCACAACCAAAACACACCAAAAAACAAACCAACACCAAAACACAACCAACACACAAACAAAACAACACAAACACCAAAAACAAACCAAACAAAACAACAAAACACCACAAACAAAAAAAACACCACCAAACAACCACAACAAACCACAACACAACCACCCACAACACCCACACCACCACAAACACCACGCCTCACAACACACCCTCCACACCCACCAAACACCCACCACACATAACCCAACCCACCCCACCCCACAACACCACAAACACCCACCCCCCACACCAACCAACCCCACCACACCCACAACCACCCACAACTACACCACCCCACCCCACACCACAGCCACACCCACAAACACAACCACAACCACAGCACACACACACACCCCAACAACCACACCAACACCAACAACACACACCCACCACCCACCACAACACCAACCCCACACACCCCACACCAAACCAACACACACATCCACACACACCCACCCACCCACACAACACACCCAACACCCACCCCCACCACCCCAACCCCACACCACCCCACCCACCAACCCCACCCCCCCACCCCCACACCCCACCCCACCCACCCCCACCACCCCCACCACACACCCACCCCCACACCCACCACCCCCCACACCCCCACCCCACCACCCCCCACACCCCCAACCCCCACCCACCAACCACCCAACCCCCCCACCCACCCCACACCCCCCCCACAACCACCCCACACCCCACCCACCACCCCACCCCACCACCCCCACACCCACACCACCCACCCACACCCCCACCCCCACCCCCCCACCCCAACACCCCCCACACCCACAACCACCCCCCACCACCCCCCCACACCACCCCACCACCCCCACAACCCCCACCCCCACACACCCCCACCCCCCCACCACCCCACCACCACCCCCACCCCCCACCCACACCACCCCACCCCCCCCACCCACCACACCACCCCCCACCACCCCCAACACACCACACCCCCACCCACCCCCCCACCCCACACCCACCACCACCCCCACCACCCCACACCCACCACACCCCCACCCCCCACCCCCCCACCCCCCCACCCCACCCCCACCACACCACCCCCCCCCCACCACCCCCCACCCCCCACCACCCCCACCCACACCCCCAACCCCCCCCCACCCACCACCCACCCACCCACCCCCCACCACCCCCCCCACCACCCCCCACCCCCCCACCCACCCACCCCCACCACCCCCCCCACCCCCACCACCCCCCCACCCCCAACCCCCCCCACCCCCACCCCCCACCCCACCCCCAACACACCCCCACCCCCCACCCACACCCCCACCACCACCCCCCCACCCCCCACCCACCCACCAACCCCCCCACACCCCCCCACCCACCCCCCACCCCCACCCCACCCCCACACCCCCACCCCACCCCCCACCACCCACCCACCCCCACCCACCCCCCCCACCCCAACCCCCCCACCCCACCCCACCACCCCCCCCACCCCACCCCCCCACCCCCCCACCACCCCCACCCCACCCCACACCCCCCCCCCAACCCACACCCCCCCCCCACCACCCCCCCCCCACCCCCACACCCCCCCCACCCCACCCCCCCCCACCCCCACACACCACCCACCCCACCCCCCCACCCCACCACCCACCCCCCACCCCCACCCCACACCCCCACCACCCACCCCACCCCCCACCCCCACCCCCCCCCCACCCCCCACCCCCCACCCCACACCCCCACCACCCCCCCCACCCCCCACCCCCACCCCAACCCCCACCCACCCCCCCCACCCCCCCCACCCACCCCCACCCACCCCCCACCCCCACCACCACACCCCCACCCCACCCCCCACCCCCACACCACCCCCCCCACCCACCCCCACCCCCAACCACACCCCACCCCCCCACCACCCACCACCCCCCTCCCCACACCCCACCCCCCCCACCCCCCCCACCCCCACCCCCCCCACACCACACACACCCCACCCCACCCCCACCCCACCCCACACCCCACCACCCCCACCCCTCCACCACCACCCCACCCACCCACACCACCCCCACCCACCCCCACCCCCCAACACCCCACCCCACCACACCCACCCCCACCCCCACCCCCCACCCCCACACCCACCCACCCCCCACCCCCCACCACCACCCCCAACCCACACACCCCCCCACACCCACCCCCACACCACCCCCCAACCCACCCCACACCCCCCCCCACCCACCCCCACACCCACACCACCCACCCACCCCACCACCCCACACCCCACACCCCCCCACCCCACCCACCCACCCCCCCACACCCACCCCCAACACCCCCCCCACCACCCCCACCCCCCACCCACACCCCCCCCCCACCACCCCACCACCCCACCCCACCCCCCACCCCCCCCACCCCCCCACCCCCCACACCCCCACCCACCCCCCCCAACCCCACCCCCCCACCCCCCACCACCCACCCCCCCCACCACCCCACCCACCCCACCCCCCCACCCCCCCCACCCCCACCCCACCCACCCCCCCACCACCCCCCACCCACCCAACCCACCCCCCCCCACCACCCCCACCCACACCCCCACACCACCCACACCCCCACCACCACACCCCACCACCCACCCCCCCCCCACACACCCCACCCCCACCCCCCACCCACCCCCAACACACCACCACCCACCCCCACCACCCCACACCCCCCCCACACCCCCACCCACCCCCCACCACCACCCCCCACCCAACACCCCCCCCCACCCACCCCCCACCACCCACCCCACCCACACCCCCCACCCACCCCCACACCCACCACCCCCCACCCCCACCACCCCCCCCACCCCACCACCCCCCACCCCCCCCACACCCCCCACCCCCCAACCCCCCCCCACACCACCCCACCCCCCCAACCCCCACACCACCCCCCCCACCCACCCCAACCCCCCACACCACACCCCAACCACCCCCACACCCCCCCACCTCCACCCCCACCCACCCCCACACCCCCACCCACACCCCCCCACCACCCCCAACACCACCCCCCCCACCACCCACCCCCCCCCCACCCCCACCACCCCCACACCCCACCCCCACCACCCCACCCCCCCCACCACACCCCACCCCCCCACACCCACCACCCACCCCCCACCCCCCCCACCCACCCACCCCCACCCACCCACCCCCCACCCCCCCCACCCCCCACCCACCCCACCCCCCACCCACCCCCCCACCCACCCACCCCCACACACACCCCACACCCCACCACCCCCACCCCCACCACCACCCCAAACCCCCCACACCCCCACCCCCACCACACCACCCACCCCCACCCCCCCACCCCCAACCACCCCCCACCCCCACACCCCCCCACCCCACCACCCCACCCCACCAACCACCACAACCCCCACCCACACCCACCCCCCACCCCCCCACCCCCACCCCACCCACACCCCACCCACACCCCCCACCCCCACCCCACACCACCCCACCACACCCACCCCACACCCCACCCCCACCCACACCCCCCACCCACACCCCCCACCCCCACCCCCCCACCCCCCACCACCCCCCACCACCCACCCACCCCACCACACCACCCCACACCCACCCCCCCACCCCACCCCACACCCCCACCCCACCACCCCCACACCCCCACCCCACCCACCCAACACCCCCCTCCACCCCCCACCACCCCCCACCCACCCACCCAACCCCCCCCACCCCACCCCCCCCACACCCACCCCCCACCCCCCACCACCAACCCACCCACCCCCCCCACCCCACCCCCCACCCACACCCCCACCACACCCCCCACACCCCCCCCAACCCCCACCCCCCACCCCCCCACCCCACCACACCCCCACCCCACCCACCCACCCACCACACCACCCCCCCCACACCACCACCCCCACCCCACCCACCCCCCACCCACCCCACCCCCCACCCCAACCCACCCCCACCACCCACCCAACCACCCAACACCCCCCACCCACCCACCCCCCCACCCCCACACCCCCCCACCAACACCCACCCCACCCCCCACCCCACCCCCACCACCCCCACCACACCCCACCCACCCACACCCCCCACCCCCCACCACACACACCCCCCACGCACCACAACACCCCACCACACTCCCCACCCCACCACACAACCCACCCCCACCCACACCCCCCCACCCCCACCCCCAACACACCCCCACCACCCCCACCCCCACCCCACCCACCCCACCCCCACACCCCCCCACCCAACAACCACCCTCACCCACCCACCCCACCCCACCCGCCCCCACCCCCACCCACCCACACCACCCCACCCCCCACACCACCTCCACACCCCCCACACCAACCCACCACCCACCCCCACCCCCACAAACACCTCACCCCTCCACACCCAACCCCACCCACACCCCCCACCACACCACCACACCCCCACCCACC
>CM076727.1:14798033-14803814 GCA_038501795.1 Pseudopleuronectes americanus | reverse complement strand
GTGGGGTGTGTGTGTGAGTGGTGTGGGGTGGGGGGTGTGTGTGGTGTGGGTGTGTGTGTGTGGGTAGTGTGAGTGTGGGGTGGGTGGTGGGGGGTGGGTGTGTGGGGTGGAGTGGGGAGGCGTGGTGTTGGGGGGTGGGGTGGGGGTGTGGGTGGTGTTGGGTGGGCTGGTTGTGTGTTGGGTGGGTGATGTAGTGGGGTGGGTGGGATGTGTGGTGGTCGGTTGTGAGGAGAGGTGTGTTGGTGAGGTGGGTGGAGTGAGTTGGGTTGGGTTTGTTGAGATGTGGTGGTGGGGTGTGTGGGTGGGGTGTGGGTGGGTGATGGGGTGGGTGGTGTGAGAGTGGGGGTGGGGAGGGGGGTGGGGGTGGGAGGGTGGGGTGATGTAGGGTGGTGGGTGTGTGGTGGGGGTGTGTGTGGGGGGGTGGTGGTGGCGTTGGGTGGGGGTGAGTTGTTGGGAGTGGTGTGTGTGTGGGGGTGGGGTAGGGGTGTGAGTGGGGGGTGTGGGTGTGGGGTGGGGGTTGGGTAGGGTGTGGAGGTTGGGGGTGTGAGGGGTTGGGGGTGGTGTGGGGGGTGGGAGGGGGTGTGGGGGTGGGTGGGGGTGGGGGTGTTGAGGTGTGGGGGGGTGGGGTGGTGGTGGGGGTGTGGGTTGGTGAGGTGTGTGGAGTGTGCGTGGAGTGGGGTGTGGGGGGAGGGGGGGGGTTGGTGGGGAGTGGGTGGGGTGGTGTGGGGTGTGGGTGGTGGGTGGTTGGAGGGGGTTGGGTGTGTGTGTGTGTGGGTGGGGGTGTGGTTGGTGTGGGGTGGGTGTGCGTGGGTGGGTGTGGGTGGTGGGTGGGGGTGTGGGTGGGGAGTGGGGGTGTGGTGGTGGGGGGTGTTGGTGGGTGTGTGGGGTTGGGGGTGGGTTGTGGGTGTGGGGGTGTGGTGGGGTGTGGGGGGTGTGGGGTGGTAGGGGTTGGTGGTGGTGTGGGGTGGGTGTGGGGGGTGGGTGGGTGTGGTGGGGGTGGGTGGAGGGGGTGGGGGTGGGGGGTGGGGTGTGTTTGGGGGTTGGTAGGGGGTGGTGTGGTGGGGTGGGGTGGGGTGTGGGGGTGGTTGGGGGTGGGGGGTGAGGGGTGTGTGGTGGGGTGTGGGTGGGTGGGGGTGGGAGGTGTGGGTTTGTGGGTGTGGGGGTGGGTGGTGTGTGGGTGGTGTGGGGTGGGGGGGGGGTTGGTGGGGGTTTGTTGGGGGGGTGGTGGGGTGGGAGGGTGGGGGGGTGGTGTGGAGTGGGGTGGTGGTGGGGGTTGTGGTGGAGTGTGGGGTGTGGTGGGGTGAGTGGGGTGGGGGTGAGGTGTGGTGGGTGTGGGGGTGTGGGGTGTGGGTGGTGTAGTGTGGTGGGGTGTGGGGGGTGGGTGTGTGTGGGTGGGTGGGGGTAGTGGGGGGGTGGGGTGGGGTGGTGGTGTTGGTGGTGTTGTGATGTGGGGGGTGTGTTGGGTAGGGTGGGGTGGTGGTGTGGGTGGTGTGTGTGGATGTGGGTTGGTGGGGTGGGGAGTGTGGGGTGGGTGGGGTCGGATGGTGTGTGGTGAGTGGTAGGGGGTTGGGTGGGGTGGTGGAGGGTGTGGTTGGGGGGGTGGGTGTGGGTGTGGGCGGGTGGGTGGTGTGAGTGGGGTGGGTTGTGTGGGTGGTGGGGTGAGTGGGTGTGTGGTGGGTGTGGGGTGGGGTGTGTGGGGGGTGTGGTGTGGTGGGTGTGTGTGGGTGTGTGGTGGGTGGGGTGTGGGGTGTGTGTGTGTGGGGGTGTGGGTGTGGGGGTAGTGGGGGGAGTGGGGGTGTGGGGGGGTGGTGGTGTGTGTGTGTGAGTGGGTGGGGGTGAGTGGGTGTGTGTGGGGGGGGTGGGGGTGGTGTGGGGGTGGGGGAGGGTGTGGTTGGAGGGGGTGGGGAGGGGGGGGGGTGTGGGGTGGTGTGGGTGGTGTGGGGCGGTGGGGTGGTGGGTGGAGTGGTGGGGTGGGGGTGGGGTTGGGGGTGGGGGGTTGTGAGGGGTGGGTAGTGTGGGGGTGGGGTGTGGTGGGGGGTGGTGGTGTGGGGGGTGTGGGAGGTGTGTGGGGTGTGGGGATGGGTGGGGTGTGGGTGTGGGTGGGTGGAGGGGTTGTGGGTGTGGGTGGGGTGTGGGTGGTGGGAGTGTTGGGTGGGTGGTTTGGGTGGGGTGTGGGTGGGGGGGTGGGGGGTGGTGGGTGGGGGGGGAGGCTGGTGGGGTGAGGTTGGTGTGGGGTGTGGGGGGTGGTGGGGGGGTGGGGGTGGGTGTGGGTATGGTGGTGTGGGGTGTGGGGGGTTGGGGTGGGGGTGGGGTGGGGGGTGTGGGGGGTCTGGGGGAGGTGGTGGGGTGTGGGTGGGTGGGTGAGGGGGAGTGTGTGTGTGGGGGGTGGGGGGGTGTGTGGTGTGGGGGTGGGGTGTGGTGTGGTGGGGGGTGTTGTGGTGTGGTGGGGTGGGGGGTGGGGGGGTGGGGTGTGTGGGGGTGGGTGTGAGGGGGTGGGGGTTGAGAGGTGTGGGGGTGGGGAGGGGGGTGGGGTGGGTGTGGAGGGTGGGTGGGGGTGGGGTGTGGGTGGTGGGGTGGGGGGTTGGGGGGTGGGTGGGGTGGGTGGGGGTGTTGGGTGGGTGGGGTGGTTGTGGGGGTGGGGGTGTGTGGTGTGTGGGTGGGAGGAGTGGGGTGGGGGGTGGTGGGGGTGTGTGGGTGGGGGTGTGGGAGAGGGGGTGTGGGGGTGGTGGGGGGTTGTGGGGTGTGTGTGGGGGGTGGGGGTGGGTGGGGGTGGGGGGTGGGGGGGGTGGGGGGGTGTGGGGTGGTGGGGGTGTGGGGTGGGTGGGGGGTGGTGGGGGTGGGGGTGGTGGGGGGTGGGTGGGAGGGGTGGGGGGTGTGGGGAGGGTGGGTGGGTGGGGTGTGGGGAGGGTGGGTGTGGGGAGGGGGTGGGGGGTGTGGGTGGGTGTGTGGGGGGGGTGGTGGGGTGGGGGTGGGGGTGGGGGGGGTGTGGGGTGGGGGGAGGGGGGTTGAGGGTGGTGTGGGGGATGGTGGGGGGGTGGTGTGTGGGTGTGGGGTGTGTGGGTGTGGTGGGTGGGTGGGGGTGGGGTGGGGGGGGTGTGGGGTGGGGGGGGTGTGGATGGGGGGTGAGTGGGGGGTGCGTGGGGGTGGGGGGTTGGGTGGGGTGGGGGGGTGTGGGGGGGTGTGGGAGGGGGGTGGTGTGGGGGGGTGGGTGTGGGGGTGGTGGGGGTGGGGGGTGTGGGTGTGTGTGTGTGTGTGGGAGGGGGTGGTTGTGGGGGGGGGGTGGGGGGTGGGGGGGTGTGGGGGGGGTGCTGGTGTGGGGGTGTGTGGGGGTGGTGGGGTGGTGGGGGTGTGTGAGTGTGAGGTGTGTGGGGGGGGTGGTGGGGGTGGGGTGGGGGTGGGGGGTGTGGGGGTGTGGGGGGAGGTGGGGTGGGGGGGGTGGGGGGTGGGGGGTGGGTGTGGGGGGGGTGGGGGTGGTGTGTGTGGGGTGGGGAGGGGGTTGGGGGGTGTGGGTGGGGGGTAGTGGAGGTGGGGGGGTGAGTGTGGTGGGGGGGTGGGTGGGGGGTGGGGTGGGTGGGGGGGTGTGGGTGGGTGTGGGGGGGGAGGGGGGTTGGGGGGTGGGGGTGGGGGCGTGAGGGGTGGGGGGAGGTGTGGGGGGGGTGTTGTGGGGTGGGGTGGTGTGTGGGGGAGGTGGGGGGTGTGGGGGTGAGTGTGGTGGTGGGGGTGTGGGGTTGGTGTGGTGGGTGTGGTGTGGGATGGGGGTGTGGGGGAGGGGGTGGGGTGTGTGGGGGTGGGTGTGTGGGGGGTGGGTGGGGGGGTGGTGGGGTGGTGGGTGTGTGTGGGGTGGGTGGGGGGTGTGGTGGGGGGTGGGGGTGTGGGTGGGGGTGAGTGTGGGGTGGGGGTGGGGGGGGGTGGGGTGTGGGGGGGGGGTGTGTGTGGGGTGGGGTGTGGGGGGGGTGGGGTGTGGTGGGGGGGGGGTGGGGGGGTGGGGTGTGGGGTGGGGGGGGGGTGGGGTGGGGTGGGGTGTGTGTGGGGGGTGGGGTGGGGTGGGGTGTGGGGTGGGGTGGGGGTGTGGGGTGTGGGGTGGGGTGTGGGGGGTGGGGTGGGGTGTGGGGTGGGGTGGGGTGGGGTGTGGGGTGGGGTGGGGTGGGGTGTGTGTGGGGTGGGGTGGGGTGGGGGTGGGGTGGGGTGGGGTGTGTGTGGGGTGGGGTGGGGGTGGGGTGTGGGGTGTGGGGTGTGGGGGTGGGGTGTGGGGTGGGGTGTGGGGGTGGGGTGTGGGGTGGGGTGGGGTGGGGTGGGGGTGGGGTGGGGTGGGTGGGGTGGGGTGGGGTGGGGGTGTGGGGTGGGGTGGGGTGGGGTGGGGTGGTGGGGTGGGGTGGGGTGGGGTGGGGTGGGGTGGGGTGTGGGGTGGGTGGGGTGGGGTGGGGTGGGGTGGGTGGGGTGGGGTGGTGGGGTGGGTGGGGTGGGGTGGGGGGTGGGGTGGGGTGGGGTGTGGTGGGGTGGGGTGGGGTGGGGGTGGGATGAGAGAGGGAGGTGCCGGGGACGCGGGGTGGTGACGTGTGTGTGTGAGTAGTGTGAGTTTCGAGGAGAGATCGAAGTGAGAGCGGGGTGAGACGAGGGAGGTGGGGTGAGGCGAGAGTGGGTGAGTGTGATGGCGAGGCTTGATGATGGCGGGGAGAGTGGTTGTGGGTGACGTGATGTGGTGTGAGAGTGGTGAGCGGTGGAGAGGGTGGGTGAGGATGGGGCAGTGAGTGAAGTGTGCGGAGAGTAGGGGATGGGGATGTGTGGGGAAGTCGGGACGCAGAGCACGTAGGCGAGAGAGTGGGTTAGGGAGGGGTGCCGGGTATTTTCTATTATATCTGCATTAATTTTTTTATATTTATGTTTTTTTCATTTGTTTTGTTTTTTTTTTCATTTTGATTTTATTATAATGTAACTACTGGTTTTTCCACTATGCCTTAACTTGGCAGGAAGCAAAAGAAAGAGAGAAAGGTCAGCTCATCAAACCAGAGGAAAGTTTGTTACTTTATAAAGTGCGTTCTTTGGAGACGAGATAACATAAAGAAAAGTGAGGGAATTCAAACAAAACGACAGACTGTACACGAGTGTGGAGATAAATTATATATGTTTTCTTCCGTGTGGTTAATGATGACTGATACGGACGTGATGATTGTAATTATCTCCCGCTGCCTCTTGCTCTGTACACATGTGCATCTTCATTAGCTCAGTCAGCCTATAGACACAGCAGCGCCACGCACAGCTCCTTGGAGTGTGAAATTTCCCCCAACAGTTGTCTATCCATGCGCTCAGCGGCTCCGAGTGTTGTGCGGAGCGGTGCACCGCTGCAGCCTGAGCTCACCTAAGCTCTCGACTGAGTTGTAGTGCAACGCAGCCTAATCCCCCAACAGAGCCGTCAAGCCAGCCTGCAAACAGAGCTCGCTGCTGGCTCTCTCTGCGTGGAGGGAACAAACCAACATCATAACAAAGGGTGTTTATGGAAAAAAATAGATGCTGGCGCAGCCGACCAGAAAGGGCTTAGCAGTGATCAGACCCCACTCCCACCTTTATCCCTCACCGTTCACATTGAAATGCAAATATCAAGGCAGGGTTTCCACCCGCGTGCCACTCACAAATTGAAAAGCAGTTTTTATCTATGCAAATGCAAGCATGGTAATTGAAGTTAATCAATCAATGCTAGCTTTCACTAAAACCTTGAACATGATTGAATAAAGTAATTATCATTCAGGAGAAAATTATGAAGTTGTAGACAGCATGAACCTTATT